>JAYESA010000001.1:175926146-176453646 GCA_036927795.1 Iris macrosiphon
GAGGCCTGTCGAAATATTTGGCAGTCCTTCCAATAGGAAGGACTATCGAAATATTCCGCAGTCCTAAAAATTTAGGACGGTCGAAATATTTGACAGTCCTTCCAATAGGAATGACCGTTAAATTTTTTAACAGTCCTAGAATTAGGATTGTCAAAATATTTGACAGTCCTTCCAATAGGAAGACGGACTATCAAATTTTTTGACAGTCTTGAAAAAAATTGGACTGTCCTGAGTAAAATTTTTCGGTGGCGAACTTGTAAATAGAAAAAAAATTGGGCTGTCCTGAGTAAGTTTTGATGTGCCTTTATAAATGGCCAACTTTAAACATACATAATTAGGGGTAATCTTATGAGATGTATAGTTCTAATTCTCTCCTATGCTGCAGTACGAGAAGGCGGCGGCAGCACTAAGTAAGCATGACCCTCCAGTCATCCTTGCCAAGGTTGATGCCAATGAGGAAGCCAACAAAGACCTTGCAGCTAAGTACGAGGTTAGGGGCTTCCCCACTCTAAAGATCATCAAGAATGGAGGTGATAACATCCAAGACTACAAAGGTCCTCGGGAAGCTGACGGCATAATTGAATACCTTAAGAAACAAGTTGGCCCTGCTTCTGCCGAGATCAAATCTTCAGAGACCGCAGAGAGTCTAATCGGTGACAAGAAAATATTCATTGTAGGTTAATTTTTATTTTCCTTGTGTTGGTTTTCTTTGCTTTGATATACCTTAACATTAAAATTGCGAAATTGTTCGTTGTTATGATAGGTTGGTCTGTTCCCCAAGTTCTCTGGCGAGGAGTTTGAGAACTTTATGGCAGTTGCTGAAAAATTGCGTTCTGACTATGAATTTGGCCATAGCTTGGATGCTAGTTTTCTTCCGCGTGGTGATTCTGCAGCGAAAGGACCCATTGTTAGGCTATTTAAGCCATTTGATGAACTTGTTGTTGATTTCCAGGTTTTGACTCCTCCAGTCTTTTTCTCTATTCTTAATTACAAAAATTGTCCCATTTTCATTTGAATTCCTATTTACAGAAGTTGTGTTCACGTCACTTACTGCTTACACGTTTTGCCTATAGCATTGCTAATATATAATATCTATTGCAGGATTTCAGTGTGGAAGCTTTAGAACGTTTCATTGAAGATTCAAGTATGCCTCTTGTCACTATTTTTGACAAGGATCCTGCCAACCATCCTTACGTCTCCAAATTCTTCAACGGCCCTGATGCCAAAGTAAGGAGTGATACAACTTTCCCTCTGTACTTCTATCAATTGCATTTCATGTCCTATTGTTTGAGTTTGGAGGAAATTCAGGTTCAAATACACATAACAAGATGATACCACTCCCCATATTTCATTATATACACACTTTATAGATGATTTTTGGTTTCGGTAGTGTCACGCCCCGATTTCGCCCAATCGATAAGCGTCCCCCGGGCGTGATGCCGTGCACGCGTAGGGCGCGCGTGCACAAGGCCTAGGCATAATGATGATCTTTAGAACATAGGCAACAGAGTACGCAAATAAGATAACACACATTGAGGCATAGAAAAGTTTTCTTTTTATTGATAATGAACATCTGTTTACAGACTCTTGACCCAAAACGATAAGGATGCCACACAGGCTTACAATTTGGATACAAAATGAGATAGCCGTTCCATATATTACATCCTTTACTAGAATTCAAAACACAAAACACCTTGGGTGCGAGTCAACACCATCGTCTTGTGGCTTCCCAAAAGTGAGAGCGAGCTCCTTGCTTCTTATGTACCGGAGCTACCAAAAGTCACGTCACGAAAGCGTCTTGATTCGGGAAGGGGGTTGGAGAAAGCTTCAGCTCCTCGCCGCGTCGCCTTGGCTCGGGAAACCTGCTGCAACGAGGGTCAGTACTTCGAAAAGTACCGGTGAGGGCGAGCTAACCCAACTTAACCAAAATCTACAACGAGTTCATATGAGCATGCAACATTTATTTTCATGTGATCTATCTACCTTGGCTTAGATAAATTCTTCGCATAAGATAGAGTAAATTAACATAACCAAATGTGCCACCGCTCGGTGACTTTACCTGTACCGTCTGAGCCACCTGTACAAAACTTACCATGACCTTCCCTGCCACGAAGACATAGTTAGTCTGCACAGTTTAAATATACATAGCAATCACTTGGTTGGACTTGGGATGGGTCGGCTGCCATTCCGCCTCGGGTAGCTAGCCCTTAGCGGACGCACGGACCCATCCAAATGCTAGGACTACACTAGCAAATTGTTCTACCCGGGGCGAAGCGATCCCGGTGCCCCGACGACCGTTCGTAGAACGATATCCCTTGTATACAAGTTTGTCCAAAACCATACCACCGCAACCAACTAAGTTATCACATGAAACACATTCCAAGCAAATACAAACAAGTGAACATAGTGTAGTTTTTCATAGTCTATGCTACTTGTGTAAGGATCACATTTTCCTTGCCATTTTGCACCATACCATGAATAGTTATAGATAAATGAATCTAACTACAACTTAACAGAGAAATGGTTATGATATATGACGGGCATGCACGTTATAGTGTGATCGTTCAGAACAATTTCCATATGACAAGCATTATTGATGTTTCAAGCCTACTTCTTTTCTATTTTGACTCAGTCATATGTGTTTTAGTATCGTTTGATCGGGATGAACAATGAGTCAATCTATTTAGAATGCCGACTTGGAAGAAGGGAGCTAATCGAAATAAAGCCACTCACAAGTTAGGGAAGTAGGAGAGAAAGGCAGAACTTTAAGACTTCGCACGAGCGTCGTCTACCCGATCACCTGCACGCACCAACAGATGATCAATATCCCCTGCTTCGGTCTCCGAGGTTCGATATGAAATTGCGAGATCCTAAGAACGAAAACAATGAAATCCATCGAAACCGTTCAAGAAAACGCAAGTCATAAAACCAACAAAAGGCAACCAAGCGGCACGAAAACGGGCAAGAAACCAACGCAACGGAAAGGCCCCTCTCGACTCTGCCGCCGAATCCATCCTTGAGGCACGATCCGTTGAATATGGGACCTGATTCCGAAGAAACCAATCCATAACGAGGAAAGGATCTTGATTCAATCTGTCCCGTTCGGACGGTCTTAAGTGTTTCTTGGCCGCGCTCCCCGAATAGGGGGAACGGGACATTACAGGTAGTGCTTGATAAAATGCTTTTGTGACCTTTCAAATGTTTAATATATATGTCTTTCTTGGTTGAAACCTGTATGCTCTTTTTTTGAAATCTAATTGTGAGTATAGGCTATAGTGGGCCCATGATAATTACGATAAGGTGTCCCAGTATCGCGAGAGAGTGATTATCAAGTTCTGAAGTCTTCAGATCGATATAAACATGTTCTCATTCAAAATCGGATGAGTAGTGCAGATTTGCGTGCACCATTGAACTTCATCGGTAACAGTAAAATTTATGTAGATTACTTGTCCTTTGTGAAAAAATGTGCATAACGTTTCTCCATGTACTTTTAGAATTTATGACTGTTGGTGATAATCTTGTTAGTTAGTTTAGATTATTAGTTGGTTTAGATTATTAGTTTGTTTAGATTGATAAGTTGTTTGTTGAAACAACTTTGATATATCTTTTATTTTAGTCTATCTTTTTACATCAAATGTTCAACTATATATAGCTACCATTTCATTCAATAAAGATCACCTAGTTTATTTATCCTCCACAAAACTTGTGTCCTGTTTCCTAGTTACTGGGCTATTTTACTACATTTGGTATCAGAGCTCGGGTTGAGGAACAGAGAAGCTATGGCAACCAACGACGAGCAAGGCCCCACGACGTCGACGTCATTCACCTTCAAGTACCCCATGCTGACACGGACCAACTACGCGGATTGGGCTCTCTTAATGAGAGTCAACATGCAGGCGCAAGGCCTGTGGGAGGCGATCGAACCCGGGAAAGCCGACTACCGCGACGACAGGATGGCCCTGTCCGTCATACTCCGTGCCGTGCCGCCAGAGATGCTGCGGACACTGGCAGTAAAAGACACTGCCAAGGAAGCATGGGACGCTGTGAAGATGATGCGGATGGGGGTCGAGCGCGTGCGCGAGGCCAAGGCGCAGAAATTGTGCGCTGACTTCGAATCAATGAAGTTCAAGGACGACGAGTCCGTCGAGGACTTCGCAATGCGGCTCACGGGACTCGTCAGCGACCTGCAACTACTCGGCGACGAAATGGACGACGAGAAGTTAGTTAAAAAATTTCTTCGAGTCGTTCCATCCAAGTACACACAAGTCGCCATCGCCATTGAGACTTTAGTGGATCTCAAGATACTGTTAATTGAAGAGCTTACCGGTCGTCTTCTAGCCGTCGAGGAACGGTACGATCTTGGCAGCAACTCCGGCGACACAAGTAGCCGCCTTCTCCTCTCCGAAGAGGAGTGGATCGCTCGCACGAAGCAGAGGAAGGAAGGCGACGCCTACTCCGACGGTGGCAAAAGTTATGGTCGTGGGCGCGGCAAGCCAAGAGGTCGTGGCCGCGACAACACGAACTACGGCAACGGCAATGCGTCCGGTGGCACGCGCGACAAGAAGGGTGAGTGCCACAATTGTGGCATCTACGGCCACTGGGCGAAGGACTGCCGCAAGCCGAAGCGCGATGAGCGTGTCAATCTGACGCAAATAGAAGACGATGAACCAACACTGCTCATGGCCATGCTTCATGAGGAAAAAGTGTAGATCCATGAAGAGAAGGTGCAACAAAGATTAAAATGCGACGAGATCGTCATATCGGAAAAGATCCCAGAAGAAATTTCTCCAGATTCCAACCCGTGTCAGAATATTCTGACAGAACCCAAAGAGAATGCTGAAGAGTCTCAGAATGGATGTCCTGAAGAACTGAGGAATGTGTCCTCGTGGGTGGATCTGCTTGTGCAAGAAATGATAAGTGCAGCAGGCTGGGATGACGTTCGTGGCCGCACTACCAAGTTCTTGGAAGCTTTTGAAAGAACTGTTCTTGCCAACACCAATACTTCAAAGGAGCAAGAGATTGCTTCGTTAAAAGAACAGCTGCAGTGCTTCTTGAAAGACAACCATATTCTGAAGAGGGGTTTTGCTATTCAGTACGAGCGCAATATGGAGCAGGAGGAGAAGCTAAAAGAAATACCTCATTTGAAGCAAATCATAAGCCAGTGCCAGGAGCAACTTCGGAAATTGGAGGTTGTGGAATCTGCTCTGGACTCTAATGATCAGAAGATTGATGATGCCGTTCAAGCTATCCGTGCTCTTTGCCGTGGTGGTATGAATACTCAATTGTCCAAAGAGAATGGGGCTGTTGAGTTCCCGCTCGACCCGAGCGGTCCGAGCACATTCCGAGTTGTCGGCGATGATGCTGATGGTGGCGATGAGGCCGTTGGCGAGGAACCGGTTGTCTTGGAGATGACCGACGCTGCGGTTGTCTCGGAGATGACTGATGCTGCGGCTGATACTAGGGGAGATATGGTTGAAGAGAAGAGGGGGGACGTTAATGCTGAATTGAATGACGAGGAGGGAGACAGCGTGGTTACTGACGAGGAAGAAGGGGTCTATGAAGATAGGGAGTCCCAAAATGGGGAGGATTATCACCAGGTGGTCTTGGATGCTAATGATGTCGCACAATCTAAAGAGGAGCCCAGAAATGGGAATAATCATCAGCTGGTCTCCGATGGGCAGATCGAAAATGGGGAAACTGTTGAAGCTGTTTCCGAAGTCACAGAACATGAACAAGAAGTTAAAGTGATCAATGAGGTAAAAAAGAAGGCACAGGCGCTAAAAGATATGCGGGATTATTCATTCCTGCTCTCGGATGATGCTGATTTTCCTGTTTTGGATAAGGGGCAGCAGCAGCAGTCTGCAGTCCGAAAGCCAGCTCCAAATTCTGATGATCGTCTAGCTCAAGATTCATTGAAGCTCAAACCACCCATGGGCAAGCATATGCCTGCGAGGCCCGTGTCCAATGGCGACCAGATGAAGACTTCTTTTGCGAAAAATCTTCAATCAAAGACTAGACTGGACCCAGTCAAGGAAGCTGTTATGAGCAGATCCACGCCAGTTTCAGCTGAGAATAGAAAAGTTATTGGTGGTAATGGCTCCAGCCGGCCTGTAGGGCATAAACCTTTACCCTCAAAGGTTTCTTGTACTACTACAGGTGCAAATAGACCTGCAAAGGTCATGAATGACCCCACTTTAAAAAAGAAGGTTCTATCTGCAGTGCCTCATTCTTCGAGTCAGAAGAATGCTTACTCTGAACAGAAGAGGAGACCGAGTGAAAGGATGTATGAAGTTAGACCAGCACCAAGACAACCATCGCCTTTGTCCAAACCTCCGCCTTCTCAGAAAATCCGTGTCCGGGATGGCCGTGAGGACCAGTTGAAGAAGAAGCTGTTGAAAAGGAGAACTGATGAGGATGACGAAGAGAATCCTTTCCTAATGATCAGAAGAAAGTGAAGCATTGATGCAACAAGATTAAGGGAGTGATTGTTGGTGATAATCTTGTTAGTTAGTTTAGATTATTAGTTGGTTTAGATTATTAGTTTGTTTAGATTGATAAGTTGTTTGTTGAAACAACTTTGATATATCTTTTATTTTAGTCTATCTTTTTACATCAAATGTTCAACTATATATAGCTACCATTTCATTCAATAAAGATCACCAAGTTTATTTATCCTCCACAAAACTTGTGTCCTGTTTCCTAGTTACTGAGCTATTTTACTACAATGACGAAGTCACTAAAATCTCCAATAAGTTTGAACGTTCTTGTGGTATTTCTGTGGTCTATTCATGCATCAATGCGGTGACGTGGATAGGGTGTTCCAGCAAGCATTTTTCTTCTTGCAATGCACCCAGATTGTCTTCCGAGGTAAAACCTATTAGTTATAACTTTAGTATTATGTTGCAATGTGCACAGATTGTATTCCAAGCTGGAAACCTTATTAGTTATTACTTTAGTATCATGGAGGATTCAGACTGGAATGTCTACATTCTCTAGTTATTATCTCCTGATTTCATTCTGTTCTATGTTTTTGTATGTGTTGTAGTCCATGATGAGATATTTTAACAATCTATTTGGACTGCTTAGAACTGTTCTTTAAGACTTTCGGTATAACAATTGATTATTAAATTGCATTCTGACATCTTTTCTTGTGCCTTTCTGATGACGTCTTTGGTTTGGCAGGCGATGCTTTTTCTGAATTTCAGCAGTGAATATTTTAATGCCCTTAACTCTAAGTATCAAGAAGCTGCCTCGGAATACAAAGTAAAGGGTATACGTTTTCTCATCGGTGATCTAGATGCCAGTCAAGGTGCCTTCCAGGTATCTTTCATGCACTTCTATTGAGTTACTCTTCATATTTTAGCATTCATCTGAATGTCTTATGCTAATTATATCTTTCAACAGTATTTTGGCCTTAAAGAAGATCAAGTGCCTCTCATTGTCATACAAGAGAACGACGGGACTAAATATCTTAAAGCTAATGTGGAGTCTGCTGATGTTGCGACTTTGTTCAAGGAATACAAGGTGATTTTTTTCCCATCCAGTTTTATGTTTCGTCATCCCAGACTAGTTTTAGTATTATGACTTGATTTGTTATGTTCAGGATGGCAGCTTGAAACCATTTAGAAAGTCGGGGCCAATTCCGGAGTCTGACAATGAGCCTGTTAAGGTGGTTGTGGCTGATAACCTTCATGAAGTGGTCCATAAATCTGGGAAGAACGGTATGCTCCTTCTTCATTTCAGGTTTTATTTATTATTCTTGCTTGGAACTTTAAATAAAACACCTTATATTGTTATTTTTATTTTAATCATCTTTTATTGTAATGGTTTGGAACTACTACTAGGAGAGATCCATCTATATCTTTGACACATAGACATATACTCAAAAAAAATGGATGGGATAGACTTGTCCTTTTTTCCTATCAAGTTTCCTCATTTGTCCTATTGACCTTTTTTTTGGCCTATTCACTTTATATTGCAGAAGTCAAAACTTTTAAATGTCATTAACTATATATCGAGAAAGGTAAATTATTTAAAAATTGAACAGAAGAAAATTTAGGACAAAATATTACAAGGAAAAGGATTTATTTCATTAACTATATAACTGTTTTCTAATAAATATTGTTTCATATAATTTGACTAGATAAACCATGTACAACAAAAGTGCATAAATGTTCTAAAATATCAAAATAAATCATAAAAAAGTGACTAGATAAACCATCTATTCATCATCTTATTTCTTACATTGAAATTATTCTCTTATTATACAGACCACCTTATTTGATAGTTATCATCTAGATCATCTCTTATGTTATATGCCTAGGAGGAATTCAGCTCTCGATCAAAAAGTAGTTACCAAAATTTTACTGGCATCAGATTTTTCAGTGTTTTTAATGGCTTATTACCAAACATTTATTTCTGGGTGGTTTTATTCTTTATTTCATTTCAACCTTCATTTTTTTTTAATTTCACACAATAATGTCCAATAACTGCTAAAATATGCATAGTAAAATCATGCATAAAAACACTAAAGAAAGTATGTTCCTTCTTTGTTTCTAAGGAGTTGTTTTCTTCACTGTTATTTTTCGCCCTTGATGTGAATTCTGCTGATGAATTATGTCTTTTACGTCACAGTATTGGTTGAATTTTATGCGCCTTGGTGTGGACACTGCAAAAAACTTGCTCCTATCTTGGATGAAGTAGCTGTCTTGTTTGAAAATGATGCCGATGTGATCATCGTGAAGATGGTAAGCTTCCTTTATTAAAAGTAAACATTTTATGTGTGATAATAGGGTATCCTCTTCATCTGTCTTCCTGGTTCTTGTCTACATGCATGCATACAGTGAGTTCTCTGTCATCATTATATTTGATTATTCATGTGACTAGTTGCAAATATGTTGTCATTGATTCTCTTAAGAAAGTCTTTGATTAATTTGGAAGATTACATGAGTCCGTTCATGTGCCCTTCTTTACTTTACATGCCTCAATGTGGCTCTTATTGTCATCAGCTAGTTATGCCGATCTTGTACGGAAATATAGCTTTTAGTTCATGATTATCCTACCATTTCTTATTTCTTTCATAATCATCTAGTTTGCATATATTCGATCTCAAATACGGGTTTGATATCAATTCAAAATACAATACTTGTTCATAATTATCTATATTCAAATTTGAATACATACATGATATCAATTCAAAATACGATATTTTTAGAAAATTTATGATACGGATACAACCTGGATGCAGTTTTATGTACACATAACACATTTTATTTACGTACACAGTTATATGAAGGACCCACACCTTCTTATATCTCAATTATATATATAGCAAGCACATTCACAACCATTCGAATTCTTTTTCGCCCATGTTTTGTGTCCCTTTGGAACATAGACGTAGACATGTCATAAGCTTTACGTATATACAGATATTCAGGTATCCATGCAATTTCTCTCTCAAGAGAAGAAAAAAGAAGAAAATCATATACAGATTGACTTCATTGTTGAAAAGTGAATCTTATTACATTCTTGTTGGTCATAGACTTATTATTTCTGTTTTAGGTCAGTTGAATCTTCAGGTTTTTCAATATTTTGTTATTCTGACAAATTGCCAATGTGAATATCTAGGATGCTACTGAAAATGATGTCCCAAGTGATTTTGATGTCCGGGGCTATCCAACTTTGTACTTTTCTTCCGCTAGTGGCAAGATCATGCAGTATGATGGGGATAGAACTAAGGAGGACATAATTGATTTCATAAAGAAAAATAAGGATACAACTGCTCAGTCTGACACAACTGTTGAGTCAGACACCGCTAAAGATGAGCTGTGATCAAGGTAACTAAACCATGTCTTTGTGTTCATTTGTTGATTAACTGGATATCACTTGTTTTCTGAAACAGTTCAATTATAAATATTTGAAATAAATTCCTTCTATTTGAATCATTTTTTAGTTTTATTGGTATTCCTTGCCCACTATTTATCGTAATAACCCTCTGTTCTCAATGGTTCCTCTGTTGACGGATAATTTAATGCTTGCCCTTTTTATCTTTTGCGGCACTTTTTTCCTTGGGTCTTCTGGTCAATGTTGTCTAAAACTATAGGTACTAGGCAAGTTTGCATCTTCTAAAAGATAAATACTTGTTAATTGAAGCACACTATAATTTCTACTTTTTTGTTCTGGCCTAGTTAAATTCACTTGGATGGATACTTGAGAACTGCCCCACTTGCCACCGCTGCCAGCCATGCCACTCCTTACCTCATTTTTATACGAGTAAACTTTTAAATTGTGGCTTGTTTCTTCATTTCATTCATGAGACTATTAGTATTTTGTATCCAAGCATGGCTGTTTTTCTGTTTATTACAACCTCCTCCCTTGATATCTTATTTTACTCTACATCGTCCCTGTGTACATATTACGCTTAATACTATAATTTTTGTGTCTTTCACCTCCCACTATCTTTGCACAGGGACACTCGATCATTCTTGCTTTGCTCTCTGACCTTTTTTTAGTTCCTTATCCTTCATTTCGTATGCAATGGGAAAGAAAAATAAATTTGGTAAAGGTAGACATGGTAAAAGTCCCAACTTTTCTTCTTTCTTATTGCAAACATATGAAAAAGGTACCTGCATTAAATTTTTTTACCTACACATCTGCATTCAAAAAATAAGACCTTTGGAGAAAAGAAATATTACTTTTGGCTGTGAGGATTTTTATTGCAATGATAGGGTACCATGATTATTACCAAAAAAAAAATCAGTGTACACTGGAAGTTGATGGCATCTTTGTCCTTTTAATCCAGATTTTGGAGGACTACCAGTGGGATGACAATCTGTAAGGAGAATATGCAGCTTGATGTCATTGACAAGTAGTTGAAACTAGACTTACAGCTTATGTTCACTTCTCTGGAGGCATTGTAATGTATGGAGAACTTTTCTTTTTTAACCTAAAAAGATTTTGGGCACTGGGAATTTGTGAATGTTCTGGCTTCAAGCCTATAATGCAGAGAAATGATTTTCTGCCTGGATTAATAAAATGGTACAGCGTCAGGATGATTTGTGCACTAGAGGAGGGGATGATTCCGTAGAGAGATGGTGCGTGTCGTGCCACATATGCGTAATGTTCCATATGTTTCTTTAGGTTTTTCACTTACAAAAGTAGTAGTCTATTTCATCACATAGCCTCTTTGTATTCAGTGTTATATTTGAAGCACTCTATAACTTGCACGGCCGGCAAAATATTTGATGGTCCAATCTAAAATGTGCTTTAAATTCAAACGTAGTATTATATGTTTTGTTTTGCCGTAAACTACATGAAAGAAGGGGAAAAGAGAAAAAGAAAAACCGATGATATCAAACAACAAAGATCATGACGTCGATTATTAAGCTAGTTTATGCATATAACATTGATTTTCTAAATCTACTATAATACAATCATGCATATAACATTAATGACTATTTTTTTTTCAAGACTACTATAATAATAGCAATATGCATATTTTTTTTTTCCAAAGCTGCTATAATAATATTAATAGCATATATAGGTTTTTTTTTTTCCAAAACGCCCTGGTTGCCTGGGCATGGCTGGCCCTGATATGTTGGATTGTTCCTCTTTTCTCCTTTGCCTTAGGGTTCAGGTAACATAACTTGTTGACCCGACTCATGATTTCTCTTCTCTGTCCATTCCTTGTCTAGATTGTGTAAAAAACCTAATTGACCTTTTCTCCCCCAGTTACACAAAACCCATCATACTCTTCCTTGAAGCAGAATCTGCTTCCTATTGAAGAGCGTTTCAGGTTGAAGTTGCCATTTGTGGCCTTCACCTTTTATTTATTACTTCGGTCCCCAACATGAGAAGTGAGAAAATAGAACACACTAGTACAATTCATGTCCACTGGGTGGAGAAGTGCATTTGTATCTTGCCACTAGTTCTTGAGTTTGATCTTCGTCTTCTTACTCCTGATACTGACAAAAGTGTGAGATCTCGACAATGTCACCCGTCGCTGTGGCTCTGTAGCATGCATTGGATCAAGAATTTCTATTAGCTATCAGTGCGCATAATATATATAGTCAGTCAGGCTGCCTCTGCCTACTGGATCGTTAGCTATCAATCTCAAACCACCTACTGCCCAACCTTTGGGTACTGTAATTGAAACGTATTGGATATGGAGGCTGTATCAAAAGGCTACGTGGCCTGAAGCACTTAGGCTTTGTGTATGTGCTATGACCTACTAATAGACCTGTCAAATGGGACCCCCGGCATGAGCTCTGTCCGAAAAAAGATCCATGTGCTGGTCCGGTCCGATTAATTGTAGGTCTCGGCCAGGCCGGCCCAGTATATCGGGACGTGTCGGATCTCGTATCTCAGTCCATAAGAGAGGTCCGGGC
The DNA here is from genome assembly GCA_036927795.1 of Iris macrosiphon. Lineage (NCBI taxonomy): Eukaryota > Viridiplantae > Streptophyta > Magnoliopsida > Asparagales > Iridaceae > Iris > Iris macrosiphon. Next base: position 175,938,533 of record JAYESA010000001.1, read on the forward strand.
TGGCTAGGCCGAAAGTCCAAGCCCGTCCCGACCCGCAGCCTGGCCCAGCCCGGCCTGGCACACGTGGAAAACACAAACTGATCTAACACTTGCATCGATTATAAACTTTGACAGTGTAAGTAGCCATGATTTTCCCCAAAGTCAACTAATTGCTTGAAGCATAGAACTAAGCATTCCTTAGACGTCTAATTCACAGTATGCATGAATGGTACTCACTTTTATGTTTCTCCTAGACCTACGAGACCTCAACATCTTCTTTTCAGCACCTGTCTTGTGCACAAAGGCTATTTCCGCTGGCATTCCTTACAATCCTTGATTTCTCATATTATTTCGCTCAACTATTACATTTGACAGCTGTTGAGAAATTCAGAGATGTGTCTTCCTCCATCCAGTCTCGTAATCGTAAGTGAGTTTCTTTTTCACTCTCGTAATCCTAAGTAGAGATAATATACAACTTTATGTTGCATGCTTTGTTTGCAGGAAAAAAAACCAATCCAATTTGCTTTCAATTGAAAGAAAGACATAGGTCTTTGCAGTTTCAACGGAAAGTGGCCGGAGATGGAAACTTTATGGGTCCCATCAATACAACCTGAGATCCAGTCCAAGCCCGGCCCAGTTCAGTCCGGTCCGAAATCCACCGTGTCGTGGGCCACATGTCAGGCTGAACTTTAATTTTCACCCAAAAGTCCAGCCCGGCCCGCTATAGCGTATGGACCTGAGAGGCCTGGCCCAGCCCACTTAACAACTCTACCTACTAATGGCAGGAGGTGGAGTTACATTTGATTCAGGCATACAATCGAAACAAGAACATCAATCAGTAAAGCCCATTTCAAAATAGGCAGCTCTCCACAAGAAAACTTGTTGAAATGCCAAGAAAAGAGAGATAAGAAGAGAGAATCTGTACATGGGAGTTTTATCATAATAATAACAAAACAACAACAGTTGAATATTCAATGTAGCACAAGAATCTCAACATGAATATGGAATCAATTGCCAAATAATTCTACAATTTGCATACAGAAGACCACAAGAATAGGATTAATGTGAATGGGGACGGCAAGCTATAAATTACTTAAACCGTGGAGAGATGTGACCTGCAGCCTTGGGTATTCCTATCTAAAACAACAGGGGAAAAAAAATCTATTACAATACTTCCATGATCAACACACAATAAACGTGGTGAAGGATGGGCGAAGGCCATCGAAAATCGCAATTTCACATGAGACGACCCTTGATCAGACAGTAGCAGTTTCAACTTGCAGTGCTTGATGCGGCTTGCACGCTCGTGCATCAGCAATAGGTAACTGCCTGAAATACGATAAGTGCTCCCATGTTACGATCACAGACACCAGTTTTCATCTCATTGCCTGAGTTGAAATATTTCTTCTATCTTCTGCTCTATGACGGTATAACTTTGTTATTGATCGCCTTTCACAATCCTGTGAACAAATAAACCTTAGAATATACAACAACAAAAAATGGCACAATGAATATAATTAGGGATTGGGTTTCTCTAATCAAGTATAATGCTGGATGTGCACCTTGAACATGTTAAGGTGAAAAGTTTTTTTCGGGTTCTTCTTTCTGAGTTTCAAATAAGTGTAAGCAAAACTCAGCTGGTCACGAGGAGTAAAACGTTCAACCTCGTTAAACCAAAGGCAGGAAAACAAGTTTGACATCGGAGTGTGAGCTCTTACTATGAAGGACCCTTCTGGTACATCTGCCCATAATAAGTAAATTGTCAGAAATTTTAAAGAAGATTAGGAGTACACTAAAAAGAACCTATGTGTTGTGTTGCATACAGCTGGGAAGTAATTTGTTGGGATCTGATGGATCAAATCTTTTAAGCCCATCTGACTGGTAAAATTCAAACTGTTGATCAATGATCGAATGATTGAACTTGTTCAGTTTCTTATTTTGCAAGACTTCCTCCCATACACAATGTCTGTCATAATGATTGGAAATGGCATACTCGTAACCTTTTCGCCAGAGGAAATATTCTAAAATGAGAGAAGGATCACGCTGAAGTCGCAATTTGCTGTCCAGCCAGATAGAGTACCTGAATTTAAGAAAATCTAAAATCAGAACCTGGGAGGAAAGAATATGAACTGGTTAAAGAAAAACATTGCAGTTCCACTACTACCAAGTTTTACACATTTGAGAAAAACAAGGCCACATTTTCTAATGATAACAAGTGATGACTATCTATGGATGTGTAACACAGTAACCGAAGAGGTTTAGTTAAAAATCTGAGAGCTATTCCATAGAAACAAAACAATGCATGGTTTAACAAATGCTGGACATTATGGCTCATCATCAAAGTAGCTTTGTTCTCACCTGGCAGATGGAAAGAGTCGATGAGCCAAAAATTTTGGTACTTTCCCAACTCTCCGCATGTCAGTATAAGGTAAATTTCTAACAACTATGATCTTCCACAAACCAATATATCCCATGTTGTCCATTTTTTGGCCTTCTGATGACAATGTCTGTAATGTCTGTTCATCCATGAACATAACAAAGCAGACATTTTTCCTCGACTGCTTGGTGATCTGCAGTCAATATGAATACATATCAGACACCACTAACAATATGTACATTTCACCTGATGTCAGATTGGCAAGAGAGATCATTGAATTTGCTTAACCACTTAATGGACTCAAGTGAGAGAAGAGAGTGTATAGAATACAAGTATAGAAATAAAAATAAAAATGCATAATCAGTTAGTATAACAATTAGACAGTTTGGTGATATGAAAATACTCAAATAGTTCTATGGCTTAAGAACATAACATAGACAGTTTGGTGATATGATGAAAATAGTTCTATGGCTTAGAACATGACATAAAATATACCTTAGCTAGTTAGCCGTAATGTATAAAGGAAATTCAATAATGGAAAATCTGACAAATTCAGGTAACTCCTCCAAGGCCTATTATGAAATTTACAATTCAGCGTGATCCTGGACCTACCTATGCCAATGATAAATAGGATATCATAGTTCTTTCTTATGGAGTACAATGTTGCTGGAACATGTTGCTAAGAGGATAATGGCGCATAGGCTCAAAATTTACCAGATATATGGAATAGTTGCACCAATTGGTTGAGATGTTTGTTCCATTTAAGACCCTTGTATATGTTTTGATTTTGGCGGTTTCATGGATTTGGCTTCAAGTTCCCATTTCAATATATAGCATATATGCATTTTGAAAACAGAGTACTTTGGAAGTTCAAATCTGAATGCTTTAAAAAGATATCTTTTACTTGATAGAATACACGTAATCATATTTTCTTCATGAAATTGTAAGACTGATTTCAACCAAATGGAATGTATTATATTTGTATAAAACAATGATCATGCAAATATAAAGACATTTTGGAGGGTAATATGCATGATAGAAATGTTTCTCTTGAAGTAACAACAGTGCAACACATGCATGGGTTATATAAGTTGGGTCCCACTGATTCTACACAAACCAGTTAGGTCCCATAGAAAAAGTTGAACGTAAATAATTGTATTCAATGACAAAAATGAAGGGCCTAACCCAAAATCGTGAAGATGATCACAATAAGTTTTATAGAAGAAGCTATAAAGAATGCCCTATGTCAACCACTGAGCAAGTATCTGTTTGTCTCGAAAGGAACTTGGTTTATCAAAAGTTGAGAAGAAATTATAATGGTTGTTATGCACTGAGCATTCTCTATACTTGCTCTGTGGGAAATTATATACCTTTATAGGAGAAGCTATAAAGAGTGTACTATGTCCTATGAGAAACTTTATTACCAGCCTGAGCCTGCCACTCTCCTCTGTGGGAATATAATTTGGCCATTATTAAGAGCTGTTAAAGGAGAGTTGTTAATAATCCTTTCAATTAGCTCTGGTCAATCCATTCACATTCAGTCACCTACTATTCCTAATCCAAGCATAACAGATACCCCTTTAAACTGAGATGTGAAACAACCATACTCATATTGCATACTGAAACGTAGTGATAACCCTCGTCTTTACTTAGTACATCTTGTAGAATACAAAGAAGAAAGTGTTAAGAGTACAACCAAGTTCAAGCCTGAAGACCCATATCACTTAATAGCTGCCTTTTTTATATTAGTTCCAACAAATTTTATTTGGAAAAGTCTATTAAACAAAACTTAGTATTATACATGCATTTATTGTCATATCTTCACTGACAGTGTTCAAATAATGATCTTTTGAAGTTGATGTGCTATAATGCTGCAAGTGTCAAACTGTGTCAAAGTGCTCATATTTGTGCAAGATAACTGGAGAAGGACTCACAAGTTAGAATATGTTCAACATGGCAACTATGCTAACATGACTCTATCTGTTCCCTACTGTATCTAACCTAAACTCAGCACATATAGATTATAAAGTTCAGATTTGGTACTTCCTGACCTGGGATTGGGATATTTAAGTTGAGACAGATGGTAGTCAGCTTAGGTTTGCATGGGCCTTCAACCAGACCTGAGACATCCAACATAATCCTAGACAGCAAGCAAACCCAACTCCCTAACTTCCACATCCTACTTTCAACAATCCGGAGACATATCTTTCTCCCTGTAAACCCTCTAACCTATTTCTACACAACTCTGGTATTGTTATGCATTCCTCGCCAAAATAGATCCCACTCCGTCTGCGCATGTGTGGTGGGAGGACAACAGAAATAGAAACATGTTGAACCACAATCAAGAAAAATTTCAAGGCATGAAAAGTGCAAAGAAATAGGCACACGACTAATGAAACATAAACGTAACAGAGACAATTACCAGTTTACTATAAGGTGTCCTCAAATGATCTGAATTTCCAAAGATGCATGATGATACAGCTATATGGCAACTCTTCATGTATCTCACATCATCTTCTGCAAGATCAAATCCAGTACTTGGAGATCCCTTAGGACCTTTAACTAAGCCACAATTAATCTTTTGATCACGGGCATAAAACGACTCCTCTCTTTCTTGAAGAGTCTGATGCCCAGCAAATTTTGGCTCCCAGTTCATAGATTCACTGGGCCTCTCTTCAACTTCTACATACTGCAACGAGAATCTTGAAAATTTCTTGTTCTCTACAGGCTCCACAAGTTGAGCTGTAGAGTTCAGGAACTTCATCTCACAAGATGAACCTATTGAAATTTCAAAACATTTCAGATTAAGCCAGAAAAAAAAATTTAATAGCACTCACCTAAAGAAATAAAGTAAGTATTTGATGTTCTTGATTAAACATGAGATGAACATACAAGGCATAGACGGACATTAGTAACATTATATCTAGGATTATCCGGATTTGTATTGTATAAATCCTTCCCAAGATTGCCTATGCAGAATATATGGGGAGATAACAACAAACAAGCGGAAATTATGACAAATGTAAACCAATTGGCTTAAAATGACCATCTTTTGACCTAGATGTTCAACCAAAAGTCTGTAGAAAAGTCAAGTAGACTCAAAATTCTGATTTGTCACCAAGTAAATTGGCAGAGTTGCACATATTTGGGGTTAAAAGCAGCCCGTAAGTACCAAGAGTTTCATGACAAGATTTGGGCTTCTTCTTTTTCTCTTGGGTTGGTCAAAGCGGGTTCAGGAATAGATACTTCCTTCCGTGCCTTCCTTGGCAGTAGACAAGACTTATCTGCTTTAGTGACAGCTGCTTCTGTTTCGACTTCTGATTTGGATTTAATATGGGTCGGAATATTTATATGTAGTCTGAGTTCCCTTGTGAAATAGCTTATACTACAGCTTACGCGTCTGTTGATGCAGTTCGTTTTATATAGGACCTCTTGTTTTAACTGCGACTTCAGAGTCTTTTGGTTCGGAAGAAATCAAACCTGAACTCCTAGCTCAGAATAAAGGGGAACTACCAGCTAATCATATGCCGGTAAATCATATGTTGGATATTCGGCTTTTGGCGAATCATATGTTGATGAATTGCCCACGTAACCATGAATGAAGCGAATTGGTAACCGTCTTTTTACTAAAGGGGTTCTAACACTCTCACTAAACTTTATTCATGATAGAAAAATGGAAGAGAAAACATAAATACAAGCTACATGGAGATGTGTATTATATCCAAAATCAGATAAGAGTACACTTAGCTTTCCACATATGAGTAATTAATTACATATTCATGTTTGGTAAAACTACGAATGATCCAATATAAGCAAGTCAGATTACTTGGTTTTAACTTTAAAAAAATTGTCATTTCATCAATAGCTGGTGTTTGTATCAAGTTTTCAAAATCATCCAAACATGATACCTTTTTTGTTTTTTAGGGTTGGTTTTAGACTAGTCCAGTCCAAATCCTGACAAAAATGTTTTTTCACAGGTAAATTGTTTAAATACCACACCTGCCTGTGCGTGCCCCAAAACAATTCCTATTTTCGCTGTTAACCTGAAATTTTCAGAGAAGGTAGAGATGCAACAATGTTGCCAGAGTTCTCCAAAAAATAAAGAAATGAGAGCAAAACCCTGATCCTGTATCCAAAATTTATTTCTCCCTCTTATCATCCTCAGTGTGTAGCGGTAACCCTCTTTGGATTGCTCTCACTCCACCAGACCAGCGATGTGATCTGCCTCCGGCGCCCTCCTTTTGTTTCCTAAAACCCTCACCCCTTTCTCGAATACCATTTTGAAACATAAACCAGCCCTAATAATTGTGCAGACTAAGTTCATTCAGTCAGGAAATGATCCTCCATGAATCTCCTAGATTACAGAAGAGCCTACTTGAGGGACAACAAGGTCTTTGCTGTGATACATAGGACTTCAGTTTTGTTCTATAGTGTTCGCAGAACCATTTGATGTGGCAAAACAGTAATTTCCAAGTTTCAAGCATGGGTATCTACCGAAAACAAAACATTTCCTTGAAACCATCTGAATGAGCACCTCACAACACAATATTATTCAGCAGATAAAAAAGGTAGCATTCATCTGATTCTAAACATGTCGGACATGTCTCTATTGAGCCTTTCTTATTCGAATAATTATGCCTATTAGTTAAAAAGACATCACGACAGTTTCCTATTCCTCTTGCCTAAGTTCTTAGGGCTTGAGTACACTAGGAAACAAGGACACTGCAATAATTGGCACAGTTTCCATATCGTGTTGGACATTATCATATACGACACCGACAATCCAAAACACACTAGGACACTTTAAAATAACTGGCGTGTCTATGTCACCGTGTTCATATTGCATCATATTTGTGTCTGTGCAACATGGGCAGTACAATAATAATTCATAATTCGTTAACAACATTATACACCACGAGTAAACTTAGAACATGAAACATAAGTTACACGACTGCTAATTCTAAAAGCTCACCAGAGAACTTGTGATGTTTGGGTTTCCTCTTCGATCCCGCCCTTTTACCAGAAGCCAAACTCTTCTCACCCTTACTACCGGTACTGCCAGCATTCCTCACGACCTGGGAAGAAACCTTCTCCTTCACGCTAAAGATTGCATCTTTCTTACTCTCCTCTTCTTCCTTACTCCCCTCTTGTTCCTCAACCTCATCCTCGGCATCAATTCCGTCGTCGTCGTACTCATCCTCCTCCTCATTTTTCTTGGTCTTCAACGAATTCTCGTACTCCTCTTTATACGTCTCCAACTCTGCCCTCCCTCCCTCGTTATACAATCCGCCGCCGCCGTTCCTCTCCTTCCCCTCCTTCTTCGATTCTTGATCGTGCTTGTGCTTGTGCTCGTTCCGCTCGGTCGGATGCGCTAAAACATCATCTTCCTCGTAATCCTGATCCCGTCTCCGATCATCCCTGTCCCAATACCTCGAATCCCGGCCGACCGTTCCCGATCCGCGCCCGAACTTCAGTTCCTTCGAAAAGGACGTCGAATTCCTCCGGGAAATGCCATTTTCCTCCAAATCAATCTCTTTTTCTACAGACACCAAATTTCCATCAGATCGTATCAAAATCGAACCTTTTAGACAGTGCCAACAAAATTAGGGTTAGGGTTTCACTGTACCTTTGGTTTTGGAGAGACTACGGAACGCGAGGAGGGTTAAGAGGAGGCCGAAGGAGAGGGTTACGAGGAAGACGACGAGCGGGGAGAGGAGGCGGCGGGGCTTGTCGGGCCGGGCCGTGCGGCGGATCCGGGTCTGGATCTTGCCCGGGATGCGGATCCCGACCTGGTCGCCGAGGGCTAGGGATCCGAACTGCTGCCTTTGCTGAGCCATTCCCGCATTGCTCTCCCTCTACAGAACGATGAGAAGAATAGGGGGAAAAGGAGCGATTTTTATTGATTGATTTTAGGGTTTTGGTGGGGAATGATTGAGAAGAAGAAGAAGAAGAAGAAGGAATGGGAGGGAATAATTGAGATTAGAATGAGGAAAATTAAGCTTAGTTTGATGTATTTATTGATTGAATGAAAGAGTTGAGAGTTAGTTGCCTAAAGTGTGCCAGAGAGGAAGAGGACCAAATCGAATAAAAGTGGAGAAAACATAATGTAAATTAGTAACATTTGCAAGCCAAGCATACTCATTAGAACTTCGAAGGACTGTATCCGTATCTGTATGCTTGTAACACATATTTGACACGAGAATATTTGTGTCGGATTTTCCATGGTTGAAAGTTTTATTTGGGATCCTCGTGGTCAAGCTAAACATAGTTGAAAAGTGAAAATGTATTTGTTATAATAATAAAAAAGAGAGTATACATGTGGAGACTATTAAGTAGCAGTAAGTAATTAGGTTTATTCGATTTAAATCATATCCAAATAGTCAAAATCGAACTTCAAAATATTCAAAATCGTAATCAAACCAAATCAAAACTAATCGAACCGATAATTGATTCAGTTTGTTCATTTGGATTATATTTATTATTTAATGAGTTGGATACAAAATTATAATTATAATTAAATTATATCTAAAAAAAAATATAACTTTTATATATACGTTTATTATATTTGAAAGTTGAATCAAAAGTTGGAGTAGTTATTAAATTATCAAAGTTAAATTTAAAACACATCCATATAATTTATTTTAAAAATATATAAAAAAATATACACATTTTTATAATAAAATATACATAAAATTGAGAATAATTATAATTGTGCAAGTCTAATTTGATATCAATTTTGGACCTATACAAAAATAAAAAACTTAAACCAAAATCGAATAATTCTTTTTTAGTATTTTAAAAACGAAAACCAAACCGAACTCGTCTGTCAAAAACCGAATAATGCTCTCCCCTAATCTAATATATTAATTGTGTACATAAACATTGATGCCATATCCGTGTCCTAAGTTTTTAAAGAGTACTATTTTGCCACGAATTCTGTATCCGACTCAGTGTCCGTGTCCAATCCGGAATTAGTGATGATTCCAAAAGGTAAACACCACCACATATCACTTAGTTTTAGGCTCTTCCAAGTCCAGGCCCAGTAAGTAGAATGGGCTGCAGCTATAGCAGGCCTTGAGAATCTCTCGTTTGTTTGTTTTTGAGAGTACCTTGAAGCCAAGAGAGCAGGCAAGAGGCGGAGGCGGAGGCGGAGGCGGAGGCAGAGGCAGATGGGTTGGTGGAGCAAGAAAGAGGAGGAGGAGCCATGCAAGAAGGAGGCCTGTAACATTCAGGCTTGCCTCACCAAGAACAACTTCATGCCCCAAAGGTTATTTCTGACCCTAATTTGGTTGTCTTTAGATTTCTTTCTACCTCCCATGAATTTTGACATGATTGTGGGGGGTGGGTGGAAATTAAGACTAGGTAAAGTTATTTTGGGTTTGGGTTCAAATCAGGCTTGGAGAAACCTAGGACAGCTCACAATTAGCAAAAGGGGTTATGTGGGGACAACAACTTTTCTAGGTTCACTCTATACCAGAGAAATATCTTTCTCCAATGATAACACTTCAATATGTTATGTTTATTTCTGATTGTTTCTATCAGTGTGTTACAGTTACTAAAATAAAATTAGTTATTGGGATACCATATACTCAGACTTTTAGCTGGCTTTGTGAGTTGGGTTGTATCTCGCATCGGGTTGAGCGAGCGCTCGAGGTTCGCAAGGGAGTTCGATTACAAAATTTAGTCCCATATTGGATAGAAAGTTGGAGAATGAGGTATAAATATATGGGATTTGTCCAGGGATTTTTCTTTTGAGTCATATGGACCAAGTCCAATATCATACCTCATGGATCAATTTTTGTTATGCGTTTCCCAACATTGTTGTAGTTTGGGTTTAACAATGCCAATAAAAGTAGATTTAGTTCTAATTAAGTTGGCTTAATGGAAGAAGAAGAAGAAGAAAGCAAAGAGGAGGTTTGAGTCGTGCTACAATTGGTTTATAGATTATATTATTATGCTTATGAGCATGTTTTTCTTATTCAAAGTAATCATAGTTCCGAGTCTCCGACAAGTAGGAGATACGCAAATACAACCAATTAGAGAGATACATCGCTAGCATCATTCTAGACCATCCATTGCAGTGGATCCGACCTAAAGTCTAGGTGTGATCATGATTGACATAGAGCAAGAGGAGGAACTCCTTTCTTGCGGAAGTAGTTGGTTTACATTTGGTTTTAGTAAGTCAGCAAAGTAATTTATATTCTAGTTAAGGTTTTCCTTAAGGTTTGAGCTTTTGCTTGTTTTAGGGGGTATTTTATAAAAGTAGTAGTATATAAGAAAAGTGGAAGGTGATTTGGAAGTCCATTAAGGGCCTTTTTGGTTCTTGGGACCTAGAAAGAGCCGATGGTGACCATATGACGTTGATCTAAGCTATACCAGGAGTTTGATTCTCGGAGCTAGTGATCGGTAGTTTCAAAATGAACGGTGGGATTCATAGGTAAAATGAGGGATCATTGAGGATAGGGAGTAATCGAATGACGAAGAGAGGATGCTTGGTAGGAATGAGCTTAAATTTTGCAAGTTACCATGTTTGTTAGAATGATCCCATTGGCACTAGGGGAACGATTTTCAGCTTTTTCGATCTGGCCCCCTGGACACATCAGTCAAAAGAATGGCCCAAAATTGGACCATCTTAGTTGGAACTCTTAGAACTTGAGGTTTGTGTTGAAGGCACCATATTTCTATCTCGATGGTGATGCTGGTTAGGGGAAACACAACTTCATTTTACTCTCGGAAAAAACACATCTCATTACCATTATCTTTCTTCCTCTTCCAAACAAAAAACCTAAACAAATATTCTTTCCTCTTCTTCCACCTCCCATTTCCGAAGTTTTGTTATGGTTTCGTAGTAGGTAATCCACTTAGGTACTATTTTCGAAGTTTCTAATTCCATTAATATAATTTTTAAGCTTCAAATTAGACAGTCCCGTTTGGGATGATAAAGGACTGCAAAAAAATTGGTAGTCTTGAAGGCATATTTCTCTGCCAAAATTTTAGTAATCTTATAATAGAAAACGGTTGCCAAATTTTTTGGCAATCCTATAATGAAATTGATCCGCCAAAATTTTAATAGTCCTGACTATGCAATATAATTGCCATAATTTTGACATTCCTGAAGTAAGTTGTGTCCCTTTGAGATAAGAAAAAAAGGATAGTTTGGGAATTCCAAAGTTGAAAAATATTTGTGTCACCCCTAAAATAGAAATGCGCAGCGCCTTTAACACAAGCCTTTTTCTTGATAACTGGGACCCGTTACCTTTATATATATATATATATATATATATATATATATATATATATATATATATATAACTTTCTTCTTTCACTTAATTGTACCCACCATTATTCTTTCTTCCACTTCCAAATGATAAATCTTTCAAACAAACATATGAAAATTTGGAGGATATGTCAAAGAACCTATGGATTTTTCACTAGCCAAGTTTTATACCTTCCACGAGTTCTCCAACTTCCTCAACACCAAACAGCCCTTAATAGGAATTCTAGTTGGAGTAGTAGAAACCTATACTTCTAAATCTAACACAATCAAATTATGAAATGATTCTTATAGTATTCTTAAAGCAAATAACCTTGTGTTTTTGTCAGACTAGGTCAAAGTGGTTCCACTTTGAAGATATTTCAAACTAGTTTGGACCTAGAAAAATAGGAAGTCATATCTCGACGAGGCTCCCACTAATGTATAGAATTTCGGAGGATCAAGATGTAACCATCCTCATCCCCACAAATGATAACCCTAACACTCAACCAATTGATATGTCCTTTCCTGATACCACCGTTACCTTAATCTCTGATACTGTCAATACCTTAACCACATCCAATACCTTACCTGATCCCATGAAACAAAATTTAGTATTAGTAAGCCATGGTTACCTTTCAGCTGAACAAATACTTAATTCTGTTGCTAACCTGTGGCAAAATTTTCATTGATGTTGTTTGTATTATTTGATTTCTGTGTACAATTTCTTGAGTAACAGATAAGCCTATATAGAGGGGTTGAACTATCATTTGTGAATGATTTTTAATTGAAAGACTCGGTGATGAAATGAAGTTCATAGTCTTTTCTCTTTCTTATCCTTTCCTCTTCTTTTGCATCTATTATATTCTTCTCTTTATTCTTAAACTTTTGTTTCTATTCCTTCACTAGACGTGTAATGTAGAATCGCAGAAACTTATACTTCTAGCACAATCAAATTATGAAATGTTTCTTATAGTATTCTTAAAGCAAATAACCTTGTGTTTTTGTCAGACTAGGTCAAAGTGGTTCCACTTTGAAAATATTTCAACTAGTTTGGACCTAGAAAAATAGGAAGTCATATCTCTACGAGGCTCCCACTAGTGTATAGGATTTCGGAGGATCAAGATGTAAGCATCCTCATCCCCACTTTATGGTAATGTCGTTTTCATGACTTGATTCAGCTTCCTCTACGATTCAGATTGCTAAGCCTTATCATTGAGCCAAGTAGTACCCTCAACTTTTTAACTTAGAAATATCCCTGAAAAAGAGAAGAATCTTTTCACCATGACATTCATGGTTAGTATTGTTAATCTACCACTTCACATAATCCGTAAGGACCAACGTGACTTCTGGAACATTTTGGTTCAAATCTTTGATCCATATCAATTTTTCAACACAAAACCAATATCAAAGAAAAGTGGGTTTTCAGAATGGATGATGGGTGGGCATCCATTTGTTGTATTTGATTAGTTTCTCTCTCTCTCTCTCTCTGGCATAGGCTCTGTCCACCGAAACAACAAGTTGAACTATGGAACTTATACATTTGGAGCCTTTAGCATAGTATTGTCATTTTGCGACCTACATTCTATTCAAGAAGTTTATACAAAGCAAAACCATCAAGTAGGGAGATTTCCATGGTCGGAAACAAGTTAGTTACACCACCATATTTAGCGATGTAGATCGGAGGGAGAAATGGCTCTTCTCCCTGATTCCTATTACTTCAAACTGACAGACATTCCCAACAAGCTACAGTAAAAGGTTGCCTCATATCATCTTAGCTTGTCTAGTGGTGCAAACTAGTTGGAAAAAAGTTTTGACTGATGAAATTTCCTTGAGTTTAGCTAGTTAAAATACATTGATGGCTGAAACTGTAAAGTGCTTTGCTTGAGCACCTGCTTATCATAGTTATTCTTAATGATAAGTTATTAAAAAAAAAAAACTGACGCATAGCTTGCTACTGTTAATCACAAATAAAAGATCAAAAGTCAAAACCACCTGAACATGCCTACAACGACGACAACAAACCCTTCATCCCAAATTTTTGGGGTCGGCTGCACACTAATTTTGGTGTTGTCAAGGAAAATAAAAGTAAGAAATAAAGATGCTATATTTCAGCTGAAAGTTAAACCAAGATGATGAAATCAAAAGTCATACAACTTTTTGGCTGTTGGGACTGGGAGAAACTGAGGTCCACAGAAGCCAAGTAATGCAGATTGTGCACTGTTGTGCTGGACTGGAAAAACTAATTGAAACATAATTTGGCTTCACCATCAAAGGGGTGACAAATTTGACTTCTGCTGGTCTGCCTCTTGGAAACTCATACCATTTTGTATTTGAATGGGGTTATTATGTTAGGCGACGACACACAAAGTAATTAGGCACTCATAATAAGAATGAGCGGAGAGAAACAAGCTTGAGATGAGGTTGTTTAATATTTAGCAATTCTGAAATCAAAGGAACTTACAAAAGAATTCTCCTTCTCCAACCAAGAAGCTATAATGTTAGATGAGGACACGAGAAGTAATAAGGAACACAAAGTACGAGTGCAGAGTATTTGAGATGAGGTTGCTTAATATTATCATTTCTGAAACTAAATAACTTACCGAAGAATTCTCCTTCATAAACTCCAGCTAGCCCAGGATGCAATAGGAATTTCCGATCCCATAATTTTTTTGACATTCCCAGCAATATAATAATTTACACCCTAAGCACTTGAAAGAACTTTAGGACTATTCAATAAGGAAAATATGACCTTTAATCACAGTTTTTATGCCTCAAGATGAGCTACTTAATTATCCAAAGAATTAATTTTTGCACTTACAGTAAACTCTAGTCTAAATGTGATTCAAAAGCATAGAAAACAGCTTTTCAATTTTCTTTCTGCTGGCAATATATCCTTTATAATAATTGACATAGGTTCATCAAGTTTAGCCGACTGCAAATGTGTTCTAAATCGGCAACAGAGAAGTCCGTTGGCTCAAGAATATGCTTGTATTCCTATACAAAATGATTAACTAATAAAACCATTAGTGGACTCCAATAACAAGTCCATTCTCCACTGGAAAATACTCTTGGAACAAACAGAATTGTCAAAAACTTAAAAGTGAAAACTAGGAGTTCTGGACTATATTTAATTGACTGGAGGATTCGCCGCCCCTACAAATTGTGGTTTTCTTTGGTAATCATAGTTGCGTGAACAGCATTCCTTCATTAAATCTTGTCTAAACTGAGATTCATCAATTTCCATGTGAGAAGTGTTTATGAATGACATAGATAGTTTTGGGAAGGAAAAATGTTAGACAAAAGTTAAATGTATGTGCCCCTCTACATTTGATTTCAGATGTACTTTCATGATTATATGATTTATCAGTAAATTACTAAGATCTAAAAGTGTATTTAAGATTTAGAATTAAGTTTGATATAAAGTCCATTCATGCTGAGTCATGCTGACATCCATCATATTTCAGGTGCCTAAGGGTGATTGAACAGTTGCAGTCATGTTGTGAGAAATGCAATTATAAGTCTACACACTGTGCTTCTGTATCTGAACTCCTGAAAATGAAAACCAAGTGATGTTCAACATATGTCAAGTACAAAATGGTTTGTTGACTGACAATAACATCCAAGTAAGGACCACATCATGTATCAAGCTTTCAATGTGCCTCACTTCAGTTTTAGTAGCATGATAGACTTGTAATATAAGCTTCCATATTTTGTGCAATACAAGTGGGAGAAAGTCTGTTGCAATATCCTGGAGGAATGTAAAAAATTAGCACATGCTAAACTTGATGTGAAATGTATTTTTTAATTCGAAGTTATAGATTGTTCTACATGTCAGATCAATGTTCCCTCTTAGGTTTCTACCCAAGTAAAAAATATAAAAAAATCATGCAGGATGCACATGATTCTGAAATTATTCAATCTACTGATATGTGAAGTAAGCTGGTCTATAGTAAGAGATATGACTCATATTTCAGTTGTTTCATATCGAACAATGGCTTAAGCTAGATCAGTGAACATAAGCTGCATCAGCCTATATGAGGTGTGCATTTTGGTTTGGTAGAATTTGGCATGTGTGTTTAGGTGCATCCAAAAATCAATAACTTAGAGGATGATGGTTAATGATCATAACATTATGATGTTATTTCATGACTGCAATTTTGCATCATTCTGCTCTTTCTTTTCGCTAGACTAGTGGAATCTTGCTACCTTATCTAGTTGCTTAGTTAAGACAGCTGAACCCCAACACATCTCAAGTGACCTTATATTTCCTTCACCAGTGAACTCAGACCTGAGCCTGAAATATCAAATGTCGATTCTACTGTATTCTGAAGAACCTAAATGAGTATTTCCCTTTTAATAGCAAGAGGTGTAAAATGCCCTCCTCTCATTGATAAGATGATTTGCTACTTTATATTCATCTAAGAAATCCTAAATCCAAGGAGATTCCTGGGGCAAATAAATTTCCAAAATTTGACATCTGCATCTGCATGTCCATCAGTTTTCTTTTGTGATAGCACTCATAACTATGAATGAGGATGGTGATAAGTCTCATCTATTCTCATTCTTGGTTGTCCTTTAACCACAATGTTTCTCCATCAATTTCATGATCGAGATGGAGGCAGATTACTGACTGATCTGCAGGTGAGTCATAAGCTTTCAACACCAGAATCAATCTTTTCAACCACCTCTCTGAAAAACATCGTCACTGAACTGTCTGCACGACCCTCACCTTGAACCATTCTCTCTAATCAATACATATATAGCTAAGAAAGAAACCTAATAATGAATAAGAAAAATGGTAGATTGTAGTCTGACACATTAAATAGAAGAATCAATTATAACCAATTAAGAAGAAGAACACTATAATTCTTTATGATCATTTCCATCCATTATCACTTCACCTCGTTGGTTCCCATTGCAGAAATCTCAAATAAAGCAAATGGCCTCTTCTGAAGTTCCTGTCAATACATTGTAGTTGATTTAGGAACTACAATATGAGAAATTATCATTTCGATTTCGTGTCCAAATTATTCGGATTGATGCTTTCCTTGCTCAGGGATCCAGACAGTGTATATTATGCCTAACCTCTACCAGGTTTTGGGAGGCCTGACCTTATTACATTGAGTGCAAATCCTTCCTACTCTATTTCGTTTTCTGATTATTACAATTACACCTGTCCAGTAGGATTTCAGATCTGGGCTCTTATTAGGTCAATTTGACAAGATCATTTGCAAAAAGAAATGGTTTAGTACAAATGTTGGAAGTCTTCCTTTCCTTTCTGGTTTTGCTCAATTTGATGTGAGGCTCCTTGCTACAGACAAAGGATAAACAATTTATTGCTTGTACATCTTTCTATATAGATAATTATTTATTATTGTTGAATAAGACTGAACTAAGGATTAGACACTGGAAGGATTATTTGTAATGTGTATAATTAAGCTGAGCTGACTAGTTAGTACCTTGTCTATTAAGGCCAGCCTGGTAGCTAATGACATATAACATGACTAAAACTTTTCTCTAATCAAAGTGTTGGTTGGAAATTCTTGGCATATCTGGTGCTTGCCTACTCGCCTATGAAAGTCTGCAAACAGAAAATTTTGCCACATTGGATCTAAATCAATGGTTCAAATTGTTTCGAATTGTTTCGAGATTAGGATGAATTTAATAAGGGTTTTCTAATCCTAATCTACATACAACATACAAAAAGGAGAGAAAAATCTCTAAGGTACAATTTTCAACCAAGAGAGAAGATGGGATTCGAAGTTCTAGGAATTGTTTTGAAGAGAAAATGCTTCGAGGAATTCTTCTTTGGTTCGTCCGTAATTCTTATTGTTCATTGTAATCTATTTTCATCTATTTGAAGTATTACGGTGATCCGTGTGGATCGGTGGAGAAGCTTGTAAGGAATCGGTGTATTCTTGTTATTACATTAGTTGAGACTTTTTTGGATTGGACTCTGATCGTCTCGTAGTTTTTTTTTCTGTCAGATTTTTTTACGTAAATATCGTTATGTTCGTGTTGTGCTCGTTGTGTGTTTGCATTTGGTATCGTGTCTGAGTTGTCTTTTCTTTGGTCAGCAAGTTCTTCCCGCTTTGGAAACGGTTTTCGCGTTTGTTCCCAATATTTTCTCCTCCCACTTACAAGTTACCATGGAAGGGGCTATATATGGTTGTTTGAAGTACAAACATTTGTTATACTGCTGGTTTCGGAAAATAACGAAAATATTGATATGAGATTTTCTCTGTTGGAAAATCTTACAGTGTCATTTTTTCATATTACATCAGCCATCAATTCCTAAACCAAGAAACATCAATTAATGGAGGTGATAAGTAGCTTTCAGTCTTCATCTAGACCAAGAAGAAAGCTTTATGTTTTCTTACATGATTCTTTATTGAAGACAATATATCTGCATATGCAAGCAATGTTCCAGTAAAGAAATGTTGAGTGCAGCCCTATTTTTTCACTCTTACTAATCAAAGCTTGACAGCAGCTTCAATTGTGTAGTGATTTGTTCATCACACTTTGGCAAAGGAAAATAATAGTGCTTTCACACTCCATCACTCATTAATTCATTGCTCAAGCATAAATAATCCAAAAGTAGAATAAATAAGTTTATGCTTCTTACATGATACTTTTGGTGAAGTTGATATGTATCTATATACCAAACAAGTAGTAACGCTCTCTCTATTTTTACTGCTCTCTATGTGACTGTAATTTCTGGAATAGTGATGCTCTTTTAATAAAACTAGTTTTCTGAAGGAAGAACAGCTTCTTCAACATCTTGAGCAGCATCACCAAGCTTGGCCTCCTGTAGTTGAACAAGCTTCCACCGCCGCCGCCCTTGGCCACCCCGTAAGCCTGTCGGTCACCCGTCTTACCTATCTCGCACCGGAGCTCCTCGTTGAAGTCCTCCCACAGCATGTCCATCTTCTCCTCCTTGTTGCAGCCTTCTTCTTCGTCGTCGTTGCTGAGGGATACAGGATTCAGCATGTCGATGATGCCTGCCGCTTCCTCCCCCTCCGACGAGCTCCTTGGTAGTTGGCAGTCAGTGTTGTCGTTGACGGAGGAGAGGAACCATAGCGGGGAGGCGGCGAAGTGGGGGAAGGGGAGCTGGCAGAGGGAGTCTTGGTCTGTGCTGATAGTTGGGAAACTGAAGTCATCCATTCTCTTCTTCTTGATGATATTTGTTGCTGATGATGATGAGGATGAATGAACTTAAAAAGAAGAAGAAGAAGAAGAAGAAGAAGAAGAATGGATGACTACCGAGAGTGTGATCACATTCCTGGTGGTTGGTACTTGTCAACTAACGCTGGATTGAACGGGACAAGTCTCTATTCTATCCCTTTCACCATCTGTTGTTGGTGGGTTTGGTTTTTGGCGGGACCCTTTTTAGGGACAGATATAGCCGTTAGGTTGATTGAATTCTCTCACCCATTATTAGTGAAATGTTTAAGAATAGTTAATTAATCAATCAATCATCTAGTGCAATTCCTTGTACTACCATAGCAGGATTATTATCATTGTGACATCATGCAAACATCTTATTTACAAACGTCTGTCCTACTACAAGATTTTAGAGAAATGGTAGTTTTTTTTTTTCAATAGAAATTTTGACACACAGACACTCCCAACTTTATTGGTCTCCATTGTTTTTCCATAATGTATAAGTCTTTTTATTTTTTACAGAATTCGTCCTTGATTGATGGTTAATCCATTTGATCCAAATTTTTTGACAAAAATACTCCTCCATTGTCTTCTTCCTCTTTCCTTTCATCCCCTCCCTCCCACTCCCCACCGCGGACAGCCTGCCGCCACTGCCGCTCGTCCCTCGCTCCCGCTTTTCCCTAGCCACTGCAACAGCCGCCGCCGCTGCTGCTGCTGCTACTGTTGCTGCTGCGATGGCTAGGAGGAGCGGGGAAAGGGGAGGGAGGAGCGGGAGCGAGCGGCGGTGGCGGCGACGGGTCGTCCGTGGTGGAGAGAGGGGGAGGGGTGAGAGGAAAGAAGAAGAAGACAATGAGGAAGGATATTTTTGTCCAAAATTTTGGTTCAAATAGATTGACCGTCAGTCATGGACGGATTTCGTCAAAAGTGGAAAGACTTATACATTATGGAAATACAGTGGGGTGCACCCTTAATATGACCAATAAAGTGGGGACCAAGTCAAAATTTCTCTTTTTTTATGAGATGTCTGACATTACGTTCGAAATTTTGTACACGCTGTATTACATGTTTTTTGGGTCCACTGCTCTCCAACTCGTACCATTTATAAATGGAAGGAATAATACGTCCTCGTTGCTCGATCTACCGATCTTTTGTCACTCAGTCAGGATTTTATGTCTCTCTTCTGTAACCACAAGACTCACTCAAATTTGACAAGAAATGGTAGGTTGGATGTTTCTCGGTTGGTTTAATAATGAGCTGAAGATTATCAAAAGTTGAGAGTCGTTTGTTTAGACCATACACATTTATGTGTTACTCTTCAACTGAGATGAGCCGCCCAACCCAACCAGTTGGTAACTCTGTTTGATTTCATTGGCATTAATAATTTCGATTGTAGCTTGGGGACGAATGTTTGCTCAAATGCTCTTTCCCGGAAACGTCCATTTGAAGTCCTAAATGAATGGTTATTTTGACCAAACATCCATCTATACCATTTGAGTTCCAGATGATACGTAACTGTAATTTAAACTAGCATAGTCCATCTATATATAAATATGTAATTAGTAAGCAAATGCGTGTAAAAATATCTTTCCATCTTCAGATTGATCATTACTTAGAGTATATATTAGATTAAGAATCGAGTTGTTTTATGGGCACTAAACCCAATTAAGTTTGTGATTGTGCCAATTGCTCCATTTGTCCCTCTCTTTTCCTTTTGGGCAGAAAGCACAGACATGGTGTCTGGTTTTGAGGAGTAAAGATGGATACTAGTGCACTGAACGACCACTTTGTACCTTGAACCTTGTCAATAGGGGAAAAACAAATGATGACATTTCTGAATGGCTTATTATGATTTTCTTTTCTGATCACCAAATAGATTCCTTTGTCATTAGTTTCAGACCTATTGCAATCTCTCCCCAAAAAACAAAGAACAACCTTAATTCATTGACAAGGACTTGTGTGAGTCAGCAGAATTAGGTTGTTGCAAGGAGAATTGCTGGATGCAGTTGGATTGGCAACACTTATTCCAACTTATTATAATTAGCAGAGGGGAAGGTTGAGATTCTAAGACAAAAACTGAATTCTTGATTCTTGCTCTCTTCATTTTTTTAAGTTAAGAACCTCCCTTAGAAAAAAAAAACAGAAAATTTACTGTAGCGAAATAAATTTATATTTAATTTATCTAACCGAAACAAGTTTGAAAAAATTGGAAAAAAAAGTCAGGCTCCGCCAACACTGTTGGCGGAAAACAGCAAAAAAAAAAAAACGCGGACCCCACGGCCAATTTTTGCCAACAGAGTTGGCTGAAATGGGGGGGGGGGGGGCCCAATTTCAGCCAACTCAGTTGGCGGAAATTGGCCCATGGGGCCCACTTTTTTTTTTTTTTTGTGTTTTGTTTGGTTTGGTTTTTTTACTTTCTTTGATTTGGTTTTTTTGTTGGTTTATTGTAATTAGTTATATTTCTGTTTTATTTATTTTGTTTAGTTTAATTTTGTAATTAGAGTTAAGTAAATTTATTTTAACGAAATAAAATTAAAATAAATTAATTGGAAAGAAATATTTAGAAATATTATTTTCGGAAATTTGTTTCCAAAGCATCAAAATTTGTATAAATTACATCTAAAACATAAAAGTTTAAAAAATTATGAAAAAAATATCAATATGAATTGGACGTTTATATTTAAAAATATTATATTTATATCGTAAATTTTTTCGTCGTTAACAGACGTTAAAAAATAATAATATTAAAAATTTGCCGTAAGACTATTACGTCTGCCGTCGAGCAGATTTCGAACGGCCATAACTACTTATTTATAAATCATTTTTTGTTAAATAATAAGTCGATTTGTATGTTTTCGAAGAGTGTAACACAAATCATGTAGAAAAACAATTTATCCGAAACAAGACGCATATGTTACAGGCAAAAATATAAATTTTAAAACTTTAAAGTATCATAACTTTTGACTGGGAGATCGAAACAAGGCCCAGTTTGTGCCAAAATGATCGTATGGAAAAGTACTATAGGATAAACCATTTCACCGTTTGACGGACTTCGAAAAAATTTAGAATCGTCAAAAAATGATGTTTCGACCTCCAAATTTGACTTTCGGTAATATTATTTTTGAATATTTAAAATTTACTGTAGTGAAATAAATTTATATTGGATGTGGGGGCCCACAGATTTAAAATGATGTTTCGATCTCCAAAAAAAATTTAGAAACATTTAAATTAATTATGTTATGTCTATTATGAAAAATAAAGTAATAAAACAAAATAAATAATCAAACCAAATCCTAAACCAACCAAAACAAACCAACCCAAACCATCCAAAAAATCCGTGGGCCCCACACCAAAATTTAGCCAACATAGTTGGCGGATTTTGGGGTGTGGGGCCCACGGTTTTTTGGGGTGGTTTGGGTTGGTTTGTTTTGGATTGTTTTGGTTGGTTTTTTTTAGTTGGTTTTGTTTTATTATTTGGTTTAGTTTTTTTATTTTGTTTTTTTATTTTGTTTTTTTAGCCAACAGCCAACATTTTTTTATTTAGTTTTTTTATTTACTTTTGTTTTGGATTTTAATTTATTTAGTTTTGTTTTGAATTATGTTTTGCTTTGGTTTTTTTTTTTATGGATTGATGTTGGTTCAAGAATTGGTTCACGTGGGCCCAATTAGAGGACACAAATAAATTAGAGGACACAAATAAAAAATTAGAGGACACAAATAAATTAGAGGACACAAATAAAAAATTAGAGGACACAAATAAAAAATTAAAGGACACAAATAAATTAGAGGACACAAATAAAAAATTAGAGGACACAAATAAATTAGAGGACACAAATAAAAAATTAGAGGACACAAATAAAAAATTAAAGGACAAATAAATTAGAGGACACAAATAAAAAATTAGAGGACACAAAATTTTTTCTTCTTCTTTATTTACTTTTTTTTTTTATTTTCCGAAAATAATATTTCTAAATATTTCTTTCCAATTAATTTATTTTAATTTTATTTCGTTAAAATAAATTTACTTAAATCTAATTACAAAACTAAACTAAACTAAATAAATAAATAAAACAAAAATATAACTAATTACAATAAACCAATAAAAAAACCAAACCAAAGAAAGAAAAAAAATCAAACCAAACCAAACAAAACAAAATAAAAATTAAGTGGGCCCCAGGGCCAATTCCGCCAACAGAGTTGGCTGAAATTGGCCCCCCCCAATTTCAGCCAACTCTGTTGGCGGAAATTCTACTTTTTTTTAAAAAAATTTTTTTTTGCTGCTTACGTGTACAGCGGTTGTGTTTTCCGCCAACACTGTTGGCGGAGCCTGACTTTTTTTCCAAATTTTTCAAACTTATTTCGTTTAGATAAATTTAATATAAATTTATTTCGCTACAGTAAATTTTCTGAAGAAAAAAAGAAGCAGTCCGATGACGGAAAATGAAGCTAAAAGTCGCCGTAGTTGGTAGTGAAATCTGTAAGGAAATTGCTTTGTATCTAACCGTTCACCAGTTCATGGGATCGTAGTATGTTGGTTACGATGAGAGGTTTTCGTGGAGATATACACGGATCGAATTCACCTTTAGAAATTTAGTTCCTAATTCATTAGAAAGAACATATATATATATATATATATATATATATATATATATATATATATATAACCGTTTACCAGAAGAAATTCGTAAATTACTTTGCCAAAGAACTTGTGGCATGAACTTTCTCAATTAAAAAAAAAAAGCAACAAAAAGGACAAATATAATCAAACTGAAAGGGATTTGGTGCAAAATATAATCAAACTGAAAGGGATTTGGTGCATGTAATTAATCCATAAATACGTGATTTTTCCATCACTTCGAATACCTGGACTTGAGTAAAAGCTATTTGCGATAGTTCAATTTTCGTGTGGAAGGATTATTTCGATTCTGTTTAATCAATCAGATCAGAAAACTTAACTTTGGGCTAGTTAGTTAGTTCCGATCAATCGATCGAAGAACATAACTCTATACTAATTGGTTGGTTCCAATTAATCGAGACATAACTCACATGTTGATAATCCTAATTCTAATTTTAATTCTAATCCTAATTCTAGGATTTAGGATTAACAGATTTTTTAAAGACAAGATACGATCCCAATTGGGAGAGAAACCTTTGGTCGGAACCACTTGCAAATGCATCCCCTCCAAAAAGAGACCTACAAAAAAAAATTATAATAAAAATCAACTATTTCAAACTAAATTCTCATAGAGAATCTCCATAGAGAAGGCGAAGAAGAAGTCGATACACCTCTTATACTGCGTCGAGTCGGCGGATCTCGTCCGAAATATTGCCGACAAGTCGGACGCCATCCAGCTGTTAGTCCTAAGGCTTAACCAAAGATGGAAGAACGCGTGGTCGAGATCAGAGGTTCACACAAAAGTTTTCATTCTGACTATTCTCGATTTTTACGAAGAACTATATAATGATTCTGATTACAACTTGCTCTTAAGATTACAAGAGAATCAGAATAAAAAATAATATTCACGTTCTTCCTTGCACTCACAATTTCCGACGGACATAACGAAATTACAACTAGCAGAAGAGAAGAATAAAATCTGCTTGTTGGGGTGATGATGATCACCGTTGCTCAAAGCAAGATTCGCCACACACGATCTGCTCCCAGGAACCAGCAAATTCACGTAGAACTTCTGAAACGCTCGATGTCACCTCATAGCTTGGACTCGCCCAAAATTTCTGGACTTTAATGACGGCTCCAGCAACAACTCTCTTTCTCTCCCAATTTCGAAGTAAGTCTTCAAATGGGGTTTGAAGAGAGTATTTATAGGCATAGGGAGGAATCCATAATCCTAATCATGGTCGTCCATCAATTACAAAAAGATTGGAATGAATTTAATTCATATCCTACAAGATTGGAATGAATTAAATTTAAATCCCATATGATTGATTTGAATTAAATTCAAACTTTACATGATTAAATTTAAATCCTACATGATTGGAATGAATTAAATTCAAATCCCACAAATATCGGATTTAAATTAATGACTCAATCTTTCCATAACTGATTAAATCTATCCAATAGCAACGGACCCAGATGCAACTGCTCATGCGGCCCCGCAAGCAGCCGCTCATGCCGCAGCGCATGCTGCCAGCCCATGCGGCCGCGTCTAGCTCATGCGGCCATGCATGCGGCTCGCGCATATCCGAGCGCATGAGCGCATCAAATGCGCACAAGTGCCATGCGACGATGCTGACGTGCTAAGTGCAAAGTGGGCCAACAAAGCGCCACTTTGCGCCCTTGAGCCCGAGTCAGAGTCGCTAAGCCCCTTTGGGTCTTAGCTTCTATGAAAATAATTCTAAGAGCATGACAAAAAGCATAAATGCTTTCATGAGGAGTTAATCATTTTTTCTCCTAGGAAAACACCCCCACATGGCACCCATGTGCCCCACCACATCCCATGTGCACACCTCAACTCATACAAAATATTATATTAAGATACCCACTTGGTGGTGTAGCCAATGTGGGACTATATTTCTTAGTCCAAAGGCAAAAACACCAACAATCTCCCACATATCTCAATATATGGGTTAAGCGTTCCCCACAGTGACTACCCATCATGCATTATGATAGATGTCGCTTCAATTTGAATCTTCTGCATGGGCAAATAACAATATGATACAAGAATGGACTAAGCCTTGAACTCTGCACGATAGTTACAATTCTTCCCACTCACACAATGACATCAACTGTGCTTCTGGTTGCACATTAAAGGTCCCGTGCACGCCTGGTTTCAGTGTATATATTTTGGACGTCCACAAATTTTTTTCTCAAGAGACGACATGTATTGTCACCACCCCATTTCCAGAGCCGGGTATTTTTTTTTTATTTTTAATTTAGTTAATTGTGGATTATTTATATTTAATTGTATTTATATTTAATTATTGATTGTATTATATTTTTATTGTATGTTTTAGAATTTTGGCTAGCCTGGACCCATGTCAGACCCTAGTGGACCCATGTCCGACCCAGCCCACACCCTTGTGAGAATTATTTTGGGGCTTAGAATATTTATTTTATTTTTAGGAGGTTAGTGGGAGAGATTTGGAACTAGTTTGAGTGCTTTTGGAACCCGGAACCCGAAACCAAGTCAATAGGGGCGTTTTGGGAATTTAGAAACTTGTAAACCCTTATATGTGTTGTGGCCGGCCCCCTCCTCACTCCCAGACCGTGGAACAGCAGCCCCCTTCTCCCATTCTCTTCTTCTTCTTCTTCTTCTCCTTCTTCTCCACTACTTCTTCTTCTTCCTTCCTCCTTCACAAGTAAGTCTCTCCATCTTTTTCTCCTTCCTCTTTCCATTTCTTCTACTTGTGTTAACCCTAACCCTAGATCTTTCCCTAACCTAGGTGGGTAGAGCCTAGATTTGGTATTGGAGCTTGGATTTGAGGCTTGGAGCTTGTAGGAGGTGAATTTGGAGAGATTTGAAGATTTTGGCTTGGGATTCCAACTCCCAAGAGGTAAACCCTAAATTTTCCCTTGTAATTACTCTTTTATAGTGTAATTAATATTTTAGAACCTTCCTAGACCCTTAGGCTACCCGTAGGAGGAAGTTGGAACTAGTTTGGTTAGGTTTAGAGACTTTAACACTAGGTTTTGTGTCAATTTCGGGTGAAATCCGAATTTGGCCCAATTTTGGGTGATGACCTAGGTTAGACGGACCTAGGTAGACGTTGTCGGGAGTCGTGAGGGTGAGAGCGTGTCTCCGTTTGGACACGGGAAGTCGTGTCGCGGAGAAACGGGCGTTTCGGGCGAAATTGGGGCTTTTCGTCGTCGCCGATTCTAAGTGCGTGTGCGTTTCCGCCACGGACCTAGAATCGACGCGGGAGCGCATTTTCTAGGATCTAGACATCGTGTAGAGCGCGTGGGTAAATTTTGGGCCGATTCCGAGTTCGTTTGGTGTGCGTTTCAGGAGGTTTTCCGAGCCACGCACCACGTGTTCGTCGAAATGACCGAACGGCCATTTCGACTTGGTTTCCTCGTTTCGGGCTTGTGCGCACGTTGGGTTAGTATCGGGGAGTGTGTGCTAGAGTTTTCGAGCTATATTTTATATATTTATAGGCGTTGGTGAGTGTCGGGGTCGTTGGGCGTGAGTGGGGTGTGTGGTTTGAGTGTTGTGTTGTGTTGTGGTTGTGTGTGTGTCTTTATATATATATATATTTATATGTGTACATATATATGTATATATTTATATGTATTTGTATATATGTATATATATTTATATATATGGGTGTGTGTATTTATATCTATGTGCTTGTGGGTGTATATGTCTATGTGTGTATATATATATGTATATGTGTAAGTGTGCTTGTGTGTATATGTATATATATATTTGAATGTGTGTGTGTATATATATATATATCTTAGAGTGTGTGTGTGTATTGATATGTATATATATATATATTTGTATGTGTGTATATATATATTGATATATGTGTGTAGATATATGTATATATAGATATGTGAGTGTATATGTGTGTGTAGATATATGTTAGAGTGTGTTGGTATATAGATATTAGTATATATGTTAGTGTGTGTGTGTGTGTAGATGTATAGATATATATATTAGTGTATATATATATATAGATATATGTGAGTATATATGTAGATGTGTGTTTATATATATATAGAGATATGTGTTTGTATATATGTGTGTATGTATTTTTGAGTGGGTGTGTGTGTGTGTTTGTGAGTAGGAGGGAGGGGGAGAACAGCCAGCGTGCAGCGGGGGCAGCAGTGCGCGCTGCAGCGCACTGCACAGCGAGCAGCGCGCTGTGTGCAGCTTGCACACAGCTGCAGCAGCAGCAGAATGAACAGTAGCAGCAGCAGCTAGGTAGCTGCAGCAGCAGTTTGCAGCAGCAGGAGCAGCAGCAAGGTGAGGAGCAGCTAGCAGCAGCAGTATCAATGCGAGGGAGAGTTAGAGAGAGGTATATATATATAGATATAGATAGATTGGTACATAGTTAGGTAGTAGAGGGATTAGTTAGATAGATACATAGATAAATAGATTAGATTGATAGATAGATAATAAGATAGATAAGTAGATGCATAGGTAGATACCTATATCTATGGGTAGATAAATAGGTAGATGGATAATTAGACGGATAGTTAGATAGCTAGATAGCTATTAATTGATAGATAGTTTATAGATAGATTAGAGAGTTTGATAGTTAGACTAGTTTATAGATATATTAGATAGTTAGAGGGATATCTAATTAATAGATAGGTAGTTGGATAAATAGGTAAGATAAGTATGAGATACTTAGATAGATAGATATATCTATCAATAGATAGATAGTTACTAGATAGGTAGTTATCTATCTAAGGTATATATATATCTATATACATATAGTTATATCAATACCTAGAGATATCTAGATAGTATAGTCATATATATTTATGCGTAGGGTAAGATAATGGGTAAATGTATATATGTGTGGATATATATATATATATAGGTAGATACCTACTTAGACATATATAAATATGGTAGATATCTATATTACCTAGCCTAGATTAATATCTAGGTATGTAATTAATAGCTAGGTAGCTAGTTAGAGGGTTTGAGAGCGGTATCTCAATACCTTGAGATACCAAAGTATTTCAATACCTTGAGATAACCAAGGTATTGGGTTTCGAGCGGGGTTTTTGAGCAATAGCCTAGGAATAGTATTGGAGTGATTTTTATATGCTTATGTGTATATATTTACGCGTGCTAGCATAGGTTTTAGCGGGTTTAGGCGGGGTGCGTAGCCTAGGTTGAGGTATCGGATACCGAGGGTATCCCGGTATCTCAAGGAGGCGAGTTTGTGAGTTTTCTAGCTTAATGACCTCGGTTTGACCTAAAATTTCAGGAGCACCCTAGTTTGACCCAGACTTGACCGTAGTTGACTCGGTTGACCGCCAAAGTCAACTTTTGACCTAGTTTTGACCTAGAGTTGACTTTTTGGACCCAGAGTTGACTTTTTGACCCAGATTTCACCGGTTTGACCTGTTTGACCTAGAACGACCCTAGAAGCCTATTTTTTAGTTATTTTATATCTGTTTAACTCATTAGAACCCTGTTTAACCTTGCTTTTCGCATAGGTCCTTGCGACACCGGTTCGGATCGCCAGTTGCTCAGGACGTCAGGCGAGTACATTCTCTGATAGTTTTTATTATCTGATATTTATTATGATTCAGCTTCTAGTATAGTATCATCTGATTATTCTGGCACCACACGGGACACTGACTGGTATTTCTGGGTTCATTTACTTGCGACACGTATATTTCATGTTTCTGGCCTCTATTCTGGAATCACTACTGGCATCACCTACAAGCATCACTACAGGCATCACTCATGTTCAGGCTGGACTCATCTTGATTGCGTGTCGGGTCTTGGATCCACTTGTATTAGTCGGGGCGGGGAAATACTCGAGTAGACATGTAAACATTCCTATCTGGCATCATCAGGAATCACTCCCTCTGGTCTAATCTGGAATGATAGCAGCCGCGCACCCAGTGCGCGGTGAGCCGTACTTACCCCTAGCCGTTTACATGTCGAAACAAGTATTTCAAAGACACCGAGTTCATTCTTTATAGTCTGGACTCACTTGCATTTCTTGACTTGTCTCACTTACATGTTTCTGGACTTGACTCACTACATGTTTTTCATGCTAGACTCACTACACGTTCATGTGCACGGACTTGATCTTAGCTTAGATTCTTATATCTTACAGTTACTACTATCTTGTTTCTAATATTCCTGCATCTTTACCTTTATGCACCAGTGATACATGTTTATTTCCTGTTTCATACTTGCTTCACTCTTCTTGCTACTTGCTATAACTGTTTTATAGTTTTTATCATTTAAATGGAACTGCTGTTAGAGATGTACTTGCTCCAGTCCTGACTGGACATATTTTTCAGAGTATCCGGAGGATCGGTGTCCGACGTTTTATGGACCTGAGCCTGTCGATGGTGCAGACAGGGACCCTCTAGCTTAGGGGTGATTTCCGGGTTGGTAGCCGGGATCACTGAGTCTTTGTTGTTATTTTTATGAGCTTTTAGTACCGGATTTGTCTCCGGTCTTGGATTGAGACCTTGTTTGTATATTATTTTTGGATGTTGTATTATTATTTGATGTTGTGGTTGTTGTAGTAGTTGTTGTTGGTTAGACTTTATAGTTGTTAGATCTCTGTGTTATCTTATCGTGCTTAGATTCGTGATTGAGTATATTGTGATTATCATTTGATATTTGCTCCTCCGTTTGGAGTTGAGATCTTGACAGGTTTATATATTGTTTGTGTGGTTGCCCTCCTTTTGGAGAGGTCATGCCCGATTTTTGTGTGAGATTATTATCTAGATAGTTGACCTAGACAGCGTTCTACCGCCGATGCTGCGGCGTAGGCTGGACGTACCCACGACTCATGCCCGATTTTCCGGGTGCGGGTCGTGCCACGTTTTTGGTGGCGGCCCCATGCAGGTCTCGATTCGCAATTAGTGCGATGTCGTGGTGGTACAACAACTTAGTTGTACTGCTGCGAGCCTGCTATAGGATCTAGGATCTAGGATGAGAGTGTACTCAATCACGACTAGGAACAATTCCAATCTAATTATTCTGAAATTGCTTCTTTTGAAATATTACTGTCCTTTCTTGATGATATCGTATCTTGTGCCGTATTGACTTCTTTTGATCTGTGTTCAGGATCCTCCGAAGACACGATCCCATCGTACCGTTCCAGCAGTTGCCTCGGAGAGGTCTGCTACCTCTCGTCCAGCTCGTATTCAGGCAGCTGCTACCGCTCCACTCACCACTCCTGCGGTTGAGGGAGCCTCTGTTTCTCTCGGGGATCCTTCTCCACTTATCGATCCGAGGACTACCCCAGTCGTTCCGGTGGTTCCTCCACCACTTCCTGCTCCAGTAGATGCCGCGCAGTTGTTTGCGTTCTTCAGGGAGATGATGGACGCGCAGCACCGTCAGGTGGATGTGATGAGGCTGGGCATTGAGAACGCCCACCAGGTGGCCATGACGGCAGTGGATAGGGTGGCACAGAATCAGCCACAGGCAGATCAGATTCAGCTTCCGAGGCCGGGTAGTATCATTGACTTCCAGAGGATGCGGCCCAAGGAGTTCCGTGGTACAGAAGGGATCCTGTACGCGGATGACTGGATAGAGCAGATCGAGGGCATCTTCAGGCTGGCGCAGATTCCAGACAGTATGCAGATAGAGGCAGCGGGCAGTCAGATGTTCGACCTCGCTTTGACATGGTATCGTACAGATACGAGGATTGCGGCGCCAGGGCTTACTTGGGAGGCTTTCAAGAGGCTTTTCAAGGAGAAGTTTTTCCCAGATGTGGCGCTCAGTGCTTTGGAGAGCCAGTTCGAGGCACTCGTCCAGGGGAGCATGACGGTGGATGAGTACGCAGCAGAGTTCTATCGTCTGGGCAGATTTGTGGATGGCTTGAGCGAGGCAGCCAAGGCGAGGAAGTTTCGCAAGGGCTTGGTTATGGCGGTCAAGTCTTTGACCAGGAGCGACCGCGAGGCGACTTTTGAGCAGATAGTAGGAGATGCTCAGAGAGCAGAGGATGACTTGGAGCTCAAGTCCAAGAGAGGCAGGGATGATTCAGGCAGTGCCAGTGGTAGTGCGGGACCAGCTAAGCGTCCCTATGTGCAGAAGGCAGCACAGCAGGGTCAGGATCAGAGGGTGCCCACTTGTGCCTACTGCAGGAAGGCAGGACACACTTGGGATGTTTGTAGGAGGAGGCTGAAGGTGTGTTTGTTCTGTGGATCCGCTGCTCACCAGATGAGAGGTTGCCCCACTGCACCTCTATTGGGTGGAGCACAGGATCAGAGAGTTGGAGCTAGGCCATCTGTGGCACAGCATCATGCCCCGCACCAGCAGAGGGATACACCCCAGCAGGGCAGGGCTTATGCGTTGACGGTCGAGGAGGCCGATGCTACGGATGACGGGTTAGCAGGTCTGTCTCTTTGTTCTTCTTCCTGTCCTTTTCCATTCCTTGTGGTGTGCTTCATTAGTACCTGTTAGATTTTCTTGTGCTGTGGTAGATAGTGTAGTAACCCTGATTGAGACTGTGATAACACGACCAGTAGGACCCTGATCTTGTATGTTGTTTAGGTAAAATTTCTTGACTGTGATTGTTGGGGGTTTGACCTAGAGAGATTGTGATTGACTATAAATTTCGAGGACGAAATTTTCTAAGGAGGATAGGCTTGTCACCACCCCATTTCCAGAGCCGGGTTTGACCTGTAGCATGGGATCTCAGTCCCTTGTAGTGCTGATACTACATGTTTCCTACAAAGCACACCGGACATTCACTCTGTCCGAGAACTCATTAAGGTTCAAAGCCATCATTCCATAGAAAATTATTCTTCACAAAGAATAAGGAGTAGACAACAATGGTTCTGGGTCCGTAACCCCTTAATATCTCTAAGGACTATCCACTGTTCCTGATATTCTTCCAGTCAATGGTCCTCCATTGAACCAATAGCTAGATGCCTAGTAGATTTCTCTTTAAACTAAAAGCATAAAACTAAATGGTAGGATTGCAAAGACACAATATCAGAGGTCCTCCAAGCCCATATATGCTGTGTCCTTGACTATATGCGGTGTTACGCCGCTGTGACATGGCCCAAAGCCGAGGTTCACTCCCTCTTGTGGTGTCATGCCACTGTAACATGGAGTACTACCCTCCTTTATATTTCTTAGGATCAGCTGGCGCTGGAGGCCTTACATGAACGGATCTGCCAGACCCTTCTGGCTTCGATCATCAAATAATGTAATGATCAACGCTAGCTGCGCTCATTCAGTGTCTTGTACTGGCCCTTAAAGTCTATCATGAACGGATATACCAGATTTGTCTGACTCCAATCATTAAATCACTGTAATGATCCACTCAATCTGCGCTCATTCAGTGTCCTGTGTTCTATCCACATAGTTCTCTTCAAACCGTTGAAGAGATGAATATATGCCACTGCTACAACTTTCTAGTTTTCTCAGTATGTCGGTATCATCCGAATCTGTGTACTAACCATAGGAAGATTATCTGAGAGCTTCTAGAGTTATTCTGCTTTACTTGTTGCAGTTTGATAGTGCAAAAAACTCTGAGAGTAAAGACTGCTTCTTCGACTTCCACGATATAACAACACTACCCCTGGAGAAGTCACGTCCTCATGTGGTTCTTTCACTCTTCTTTTCCGAGCACCAACTGGCATCACCGAAGACTTTTTTCATATCTGGATAACTGTTGTAGCACATGATATACTACTGAGTTCTTCTGAGAATTCTGACAACTCTCTTCACAGCTTTCAGTGTTCAATACATATAATGCTTGCGAACTGACTCAACATCCCTACAGCAAAAACTATGTCAAGCCTGATAGTACATGTAGCTTGAATCATTCACCTGATGATGCTCGAGTACATCAACTATCTGATACTTTTTTTGGATTTGGCTTCATATTCATGTCACACCTGAGGAGTATCGTCCCTGATACCCAAAGGATGTGATCAATATTTCATGCTGAGAGATTGTGACTAAGCAAGTCCACCTGTCATCTGGATTATCTTATATCCTCAGGATGACATTCGCAATCCCATATCCTGAGTTTGGAAAAAAGTACATTATTGTTCTAGTGACTTCTATGTCCACAACTGAGACTAGCAAGTCGTCCACATAGATACAAACGATGACTCCTCCATTATCAACGAATTTCGTGTACATACACTTGTCCGTCTCGCTGATCCTGTCATGCCCCGATTCTTTAGAATTGATAGTCGTCCCCCGGGTGTGACGCCATGTGTGCCTAGGTTGCGCAACGTACAAGGCCAATGTATTTTATGTAACGAGCACATATTCAGAGTACGTAGATAATTGAACAAAATATTAAAACATAGAAAAATTCTCTTTATTGATAATGAACATCTTTATACAAACTCTTGAACGAGTCAGATAATTGCCGCACGGCTTACAAAAGTGGATGCAAAATGAGATAGTCGTCATGTACATTATATCATTTTACTAAAACTTCAAAAACTATAGACACATTCGGGCGAAGCTATCGCATTTCCATGGAGCTGCATAAGCTATGTGCACGAACTCCTGGAACTTCAAAATGTTTCTTCTGAGGCACGATTAGGACGTGTCGGTAGATGGACTGGATTGGGAAGTCGCTTTAGCTTCTAGCAGGATCTCCTTGGTGCGAAAAACCTATTGCAACGAGGGTCATTACATCAAAATAAACTGGTGAAGGTGAGCTAACCCAATTATACCAATCAACACGTTGGTTATATGAAACATGCATTTCTATCTTGCCTTAGTTCATTTTACAATCAAGCATTTGATACAGAAGTTTACTGAAATAAACGTGCCATCGTTTGGTGACTTTTACCTGCCCGTCTGAACCACCTGCACAAATACTTACCATGACCTTCCCTGCCACGAAGACATAATTAGCTTGCACAGTTTAAATATACATGGGGGTCACTAGCATTATGCTATAGTGGACGAATTAGTCTTGTGCGAGAATGGGATGCAACAAAAGAACACGAGGCATCACATGCTATCCCACCCGAACACGAGACTATCACTAAGTTTCGTCCGGATCAGAACGGTGCCAGTGCCCCAGCGACCATCCGCAGGAACCATAAATCCCTGTGCACAAGTTATCCGTGACCATGCGACATTTAAATCAAATTATCTTAAGGAACAGTTCGAGGCAATACGTGCACGGAATAAGTTACATGGCATGATTTGTTTTGCATAGTCTCCCTGATCAGTTTATTGCATAGCAAGGTGCGTTCTATACATAGCACAATTATAGAAGAAGTATTCATTCTAACTGTAAACCCCCTGAATTTTCAAAATTTTAAAAAACTGGATTTTTCACAATTTTCTGGAATTTTCTGGGAATTTTCTGTAATTTAAAAACAGGGTTTTAATTATTCAATGATTTTTAATTGATATTAAACAGTATTAAAATATTATGAAAATAATATTTTTGGACGTAAAATGAAAAACTGGACTTAGGACAATTTTTCTGGAATTTATCGGACCCCGGACCTATTTTTAAATGCCTAAAAAGTATTTTATTATTTATTTAATTAATTAATTAATTTACTGATATTTTTTTATTATTATTATTATTATTATTATTTTTATTTTATTTTTAACCCTCAGCCCGTTGGGCCGGCCCAGCCCGGCCCAACAGACCCAGCCCAGCCCAGCCCGCGCTGCTAGCGGGTCGGGTCGGGTCGGCGAGACCCGCCCGCTAGCCCGTGCCCGCAACCCGGCCCCCTCTCTCCTCCCCCCACGATCCGCTCCGCCCGCGCCGCCGTCCGCTCCGCCCGGCCTCGCCTGCGCCCCACCCGGCCACGATCCCCCGCGCCTCCGCCTTCCCCGCACACGATCTCCACCTCGCTCAGCCCCTCACCCCCGACCGGCCCCTATAAAGCCCCCCCCATTCTCCTTCTCCGACCACCGCCTCCCTCACTCCGCCGTCGCCATCGCCACCGTCTCCGCCCACCGCTGCGACGCCGCACCACCCTGCCCAGCCCAGCCTCCCTCCCTCTCCTCGTCGACCGTCGACAGCAGCCGTCGACAGCCGCAGCGGCCACCGCGGCAACAGCAGCAGCCAGCGCCTCCGCCGCCGTCCCCGAGCCGCCGGCGAGCCTCCAGCGCCGCGCCGCCCTCCGCCGCGTGCCCCCAGCCCTCCGCCTCAGCCGCCCGGCCGCCCAGCCGCCGTCCCCGCCGCCGGATCCCCAAACCCTAACCCTAACCCTAATTCAGCCCCTGTGTCCGACACGAGTCGGACACGTGTCGGACACGATTCGGACCCCGGTTTTCGGGTCCCCTTCAGGTACGCGTAACTTTTTGCTCGTAGCTCCGTTTTCGATTCCGCAAATTGCGTTGCGAAGCCTGTATGACCCTCTCGGTGTCCGGACAAACCGTTCGGGGCATCGCGTCCTGTGGTGATCGCACACCGCGATCCAAAAATAGGAAAAACCCAGACCCTATTTCACCCTGGAACCGAGTCCGCCCCGCCAAACGGGACGACTTGGTCGCGTGCGGTCTTCACAGATACGTGCGCCTCGTCGATACGGACGTGTGAGATTTCGCGGAAGCTGATTCGGGTGTGCGTGCACACCGGAATCAACGCGTATCCGCGGACATCGCCCCGTATCCGCCTTTTCTGTATTTTGCCCTAACTTTGTGTACACACGTCGGATCGAGACGAAACTTGTGTCAAGCCCCGATCTCCCGCAGGCAATCGGCCGTTCCCGCTAGGCGGGAATCACCCTCGCCAGCGCTCCCGCGGAACGATCGCTTAACCCAACCGGGCGTGATGCCGCACGAGCGTGAGCCACGCCCGTGCAAGGCCATGGTTCATTGGCTGGCGGCAAGAGTTCTAAGCCACAGAGTCGCACAGATTGTCCGAGTGCAGCGGAGTCATGAACGCATAGCGATTCGGTAACAAGTTCTCTGAGTTGACAATTATAGCGGAAGCATTGAAACAAGTAAAGTAATCTCTTTATTGATATGAACAAGTGTTACAGGCGGCGTATAGCCGAGATTACAAGTCGCTCAAGCCTCTCTCTCTGAAACAGTAAAAGCGTGCCAAGTGGCTACAACTGTGGAATGATTGTACAGGCGATGGTCAGGCGATGTTCACAACTTATGTCTTGTATATGTGCTTCAGTCCCGGACGCACCGTTGCAAGGCTTCAGAGGGAACTCCTGGCCTTAGCACGCACGAAGGAGGCGTCCGCACCGCACGAGGTTCTCCCGCACCCTGCATATCAAACTGGTGGATTATCAGTACATTGAATGCACTGGTGGGGAAGCTACTCGCCCGCTCGACAAATCCAAACACGTAGTACAGGTTCTGTGCACAACTATTAAGTTGTCTTTCTAATTGCCTTAGGATCAGTTTCATGCAAATATTGAATAGTCTGACTCGTGTTGGCAGTGCGCCGTGCGATATGAGAGGAAACACGGCGAGACTTACCATTTGTCCTTCCCTGTCCAAGGCAAACATTATTGATTTAAGCACGGGCAAGTATAAAACATTCAGGAGGCATACTTGATGAAAACCAAACCAATAGCATATGCAACAAGAGAGTCGTTATGTCTTGATCGTTCAGGTGTTTGGTTATTTCTTGACACGATGCAATGACTCGCACGCGGATAGCCGCTAAGCGAGGATGACTTATCTATATGAACAGTAGTCGCTGGCAAAGCCATAAAGGACCGTTTATAGTCTTGGGCGGTTGTGTGCGAGAGGTCTTGCATCGCTACACGTCACCTCGCCCGGGACGGTATGGAGCGAGACGCTAGGCCACAGGGGCGTTCACTCCATGCCACCCACTCACGTTAGACTATCAGAAAGTTCCGTCCGGATCGGATCGGCTCCGGTGCCCCGGTGTAGCCGTCCGCAGGAACTTGAACGTTCAATACCTTGTGCACAGGTTGTCCGCGACATGCAGTGGTTGGGTCAGTCAATTATCAGGAGATACACGGGAACAAGAGTGCACTGGAATTGATGACGCAAATGCACTTTGAACACGAGAACACGAGATATTTGAATCTTGATTCTGTACAGTGATTGACTTGTCTTGATGCATTCCCCTGGTTCGGGGCTGCCTGATGACCCAACGGTCTTAGATACTTGCAGGTTCAATCACGCACGGGACGACTACTTAGTAGTCTCCCGGGGTTTGGATGAAAATAAGGCAACATTAAGCAGACAAGCATGCGTTTCTAAGGAACATAAACAGGCACGTTGCTCGGACCCGAAGGTAAGCCGAGAGATGAAACCGTTAAGGGGCTTAGCATGCGAGGGTCTGGATATAAGCAGTATCTCATTTCCATGTTCTAGCAAGCAATATGAGTTGGGATTATTCCCTTAGCTAGGTGCGTTGGATTTATTAGCATGCAGGGGGTGAATCACCTAGCGACTAGCATAAACATTCCAGATTTTATGTGTGCTGGCTAAGCAAAGACAAGTTCACCGTAGCCACCCACCTTAGCGATGATTCGCCTCGGTAGAGCGATACGTCTGAGCGAGCCTCTGAAAGTCCAAGCCGGATTCCTGTAGGGACAAGTCTGGATATCCTTTGCTTCTTGATCGAGGCAAAGCAGGTCGGGACAGCCGCATGATTGCCGATTGAGACGGCAGTCCGCTTGAGCGGAACGGGGTGTTACATCCTACCCAACTTAGAAAAAGTCTCGTCCTCGAGACTTACTGAGGACAAGTAGTAATCTAGGGTTGAGGCAATCCTAGACAAGTCGTTTGTACTTGTTCATTTGGATCTTCACTTGCACAAGCTTCGATCTTAGCACATCGCTTAGACTGGATCGTGCGCACCTTCGACATGCATTTCTAGTGTGAACACGTCAACCAGCTTAGTGATAGCGAAGTCTCAGCACTCGAGTTTCACCTTTTCTTAAGTCTTGGAGGGTGCACTAGTTCAAGGCGTCCCTCGAATAGATGCATTCAACCAAACTTAGGGTTAGTGAAAATCTCGGACAAGCTACTAGCGATACTCTCAAGTGGTTCGCACAGGTTGGCACAAAGGCCACTCGCAGCAAACAACCAGACAAGCAAGCATATCATTCAAAACGCATTTTGAAAGTATTTAGACTTATTGTTGGAACATCCCATCGAGGCATTGAGAGAGAGCGTGCACATAACCCACGAACGAGCTTTCGAAACAGAGATATCGAATTGAAGTCCAAAGGCGTAGAAGCCAGGCTCTGATACCAACATGTCACGCCCCGATCTCCCGCAGGCAATCGGCCGTTCCCGCTAGGCGGGAATCACCCTCGCCAGCGCTCCCGCGGAACGATCGCTTAACCCAACCGGGCGTGATGCCGCACGAGCGTGAGCCACGCCCGTGCAAGGCCATGGTTCATTGGCTGGCGGCAAGAGTTCTAAGCCACAGAGTCGCACAGATTGTCCGAGTGCAGCGGAGTCATGAACGCATAGCGATTCGGTAACAAGTTCTCTGAGTTGACAATTATAGCGGAAGCATTGAAACAAGTAAAGTAATCTCTTTATTGATATGAACAAGTGTTACAGGCGGCGTATAGCCGAGATTACAAGTCGCTCAAGCCTCTCTCTCTGAAACAGTAAAAGCGTGCCAAGTGGCTACAACTGTGGAATGATTGTACAGGCGATGGTCAGGCGATGTTCACAACTTATGTCTTGTATATGTGCTTCAGTCCCGGACGCACCGTTGCAAGGCTTCAGAGGGAACTCCTGGCCTTAGCACGCACGAAGGAGGCGTCCGCACCGCACGAGGTTCTCCCGCACCCTGCATATCAAACTGGTGGATTATCAGTACATTGAATGCACTGGTGGGGAAGCTACTCGCCCGCTCGACAAATCCAAACACGTAGTACAGGTTCTGTGCACAACTATTAAGTTGTCTTTCTAATTGCCTTAGGATCAGTTTCATGCAAATATTGAATAGTCTGACTCGTGTTGGCAGTGCGCCGTGCGATATGAGAGGAAACACGGCGAGACTTACCATTTGTCCTTCCCTGTCCAAGGCAAACATTATTGATTTAAGCACGGGCAAGTATAAAACATTCAGGAGGCATACTTGATGAAAACCAAACCAATAGCATATGCAACAAGAGAGTCGTTATGTCTTGATCGTTCAGGTGTTTGGTTGTTTCTTGACACGATGCAATGACTCGCACGCGGATAGCCGCTAAGCGAGGATGACTTATCTATATGAACAGTAGTCGCTGGCAAAGCCATAAAGGACCGTTTATAGTCTTGGGCGGTTGGGTGCGAGAGGTCTTGCATCGCTACACGTCACCTCGCCCGGGACGGTATGGAGCGAGACGCTAGGCCACAGGGGCGTTCACTCCATGCCGCCCACTCACGTTAGACTATCAGAAAGTTCCGTCCGGATCGGATCGGCTCCGGTGCCCCGGTGTAGCCGTCCGCAGGAACTTGAACGTTCAATACCTTGTGCACAGGTTGTCCGCGACATGCAGTGGTTGGGTCAGTCAATTATCAGGAGATACACGGGAACAAGAGTGCACTGGAATTGATGACGCAAATGCACTTTGAACACGAGAACACGAGATATTTGAATCTTGATTCTGTACAGTGATTGACTTGTCTTGATGCATTCCCCTGGTTCGGGGCTGCCTGATGACCCAACGGTCTTAGATACTTGCAGGTTCAATCATGCACGGGACGACTACTTAGTAGTCTCCCGGGGTTTGGATGAAAACAAGGCAACATTAAGCAGACAAGCATGCGTTTCTAAGGAACATAAACAGGCACGTTGCTCGGACCCGAAGGTAAGCCGAGAGATGAAACCGTTAAGGAGCTTAGCATGCGAGGGTCTGGATATAAGCAGTATCTCATTTCCATGTTCTAGCAAGCAATATGAGTTGGGATTATTCCCTTAGCTAGGTGCGTTGGATTTATTAGCATGCAGGGGGTGAATCACCTAGCGACTAGCATAAACATTCCAGATTTTATGTGTGCTGGCTAAGCAAAGACAAGTTCACCGTAGCCACCCACCTTAGCGATGATTCGCCTCGGTAGAGCGATACGTCTGAGCGAGCCTCTGAAAGTCCAAGCCGGATTCCTGTAGGGACAAGTCTGGATATCCTTTGCTTCTTGATCGAGGCAAAGCAGGTCGGGACAGCCGCATGATTGCCGATTGAGACGGCAGTCCGCTTGAGCGGAACGGGGTGTTACAACTTGCGCCATCGGACTCGTAGCGATACGCTGGTCCTGTGGGTCAAGTTTGGTCCGATTCTGAGAACGTTGACGAAATCGCGTGTCGTGGGCCCCACAGGCCCCGCTCGATGGGCGATTTTGTGTTCGGCTCATCGGAATACAATTCTGGAAGTTCCGTTGGGTTCGTATTATCGTTCCTGACCTGTTGACACTAAGTTTGGTGAATTTGGAGACCGTTGACCCGGATACATTTTTCGGTGCAAAGCGGGCCCACCGGTGGACCCCGTTTTGGTCCGAAACTGTCGTTTCTGTCCTTGTCTCCAAATTGGACCCAAGGACAGACGTTTCTAGCTGATTGATATTTTCTGGATCTAATGGTGATGTTTGTTTCAACAACCGGAGTACCGCCTGCAATTTCCGTCGAAGTCAGAACTGCAAACATAGCCGGAACCACAGGCAAGTGTACCTTGCCAAAACTTGCAGCTTGCTAGTTATTTCTGGACTTGATTATACATCAGTGGGCAAGTAAAGCTTGCCAATTCTCGGATAGTTCTATTTATAGTAATTTACTTGATTTCTGGTAGATTCTTACGCAACATGTTTAATTGCTTAACCCAGGACACCTGACACTATTCATGTGACGAAATTGCCTGAGATATACCTGGTGATTTCGTATAGGCTACATTTTCATTTCCAGTTTACATGCTTAGATTCTAGCCTGACTCATTGCATTAGTTCAACTTGCGTGACTTGTACCTGATATTTTCTGGAACTGTGACGTGAGATTACATGGGGTGGGGAGAGTATAATCATATCAAGGCTGAATATAATATAATATAAATACTTATATCTGGCGGTGCCTTAGACTCTGATACAGAGCTTTGGTTCCTTACTGGCTCCTCGAGAAAATACTGCTATGGTTTCTTCGACACTGATCCTGTAGTAGTCAGCCTGAGTATGACTAAAACTCTCACTTGCATATCACTAGCTGGTTTACATATTTACCCTGCTATTTCATTATTGCTGCACTGCATATGTTTTGGCTTGTATTTTCTGTACCTTGTTATGTCCCCTGAGGACCTGGAATGGACTATGTCCCCAGGTATAGCCGAGGAGAACTTCCCCGAGGTGTACGGTACAGGAGCACTCCTTGGAACAGAACCCGGAACCGAGGACGAGATAGTTGCAGAAGACTTCACCTGAGCACCGGCTTCAGCTACACAGTATTTCTTTTTCAGTATTTTATTTCCAGTCTATGTTTTCTTAATTGTAACAGAATAATTCTCGGATTGTTTCCCGAGATAACCTTATTTGATATTGCATATTTAATTCCATTGCATTATTTCTGGCAATTAATCTGTGTTTATTTGGTGGATGAGATTAGAAATACCTGAGACTTGTACTTAGTACTGCTAGAACTACAGCTTAAGCATGCTCTGATGGATCCATTAAATTGGGTTGTCCATCGGTGCGTGCTGCTGGCCATTGCTCACGTGCTCAGTCCCTCGGCATTTTGGGACTGGGGCGTGACATGGTTTTTGTGGTGGCCCATGCAGGTCTACGACTAAATTGTTCGGTTTCAACTTAGGGACCGAACAGGCCTGCAATAAGATAGGATAAGTTTTTAGGATCTCATCCACTTGCTTGAATCATTTTTGACATCTGTATCGTACTCGGACTAATTTGAACTTGCATCTTACCTTGATTCCTGTGCGCCTCTTATTGGTTATTTTGGATACAGGAAAATGGACCCACAAGAATGCAACGAGACTTCCGTCAGAACGCCACAAGCTACAGGTGTCACCTACGACGACGACGTGACACCAGTCGGAGGAATCCCCACAACTTAACAGAGCCAGCAGGCAGGTCAACCTACCTCCCGATTCCGGCGCGATGACATCCCACCTCCGCCGCAGTTCGTTCCACCAATGCCCGTGTTCCCATCAGGACAGCCAATCGACGGGCAACAAATATTTTAAATGATCTACGCGATGATGCAAGCACAGCAACAAGTCCAACACGAGGCTCAGCGTCGCGAAGCTAATTTTTTGAGGGACAGCATTGTAACTGCACTGGAGCAGGCCAACCTACCAGCTCGACGGCCAACTACAGGCTCAATCACTGACTTCCGCCAACAGAAGCCCCGAACTTTTTCTGGAAAAGAGGAGCCCACAGAAGTTCACGAGTGGCTCACCAACATTCGGCATCAACTTGAAGCAGCTGAACTTCCACGGGAACGCTGGATGACTGCCGTCCGAATGCAATTGACGGATAATGCCCATCACTGGTGGCTATCCGAGGAGATGCGACTCGGACCAGATCGAGTCACTTGGGAGGAGTTCTCCAGACTCTTCCAGGAGATGTACATTCCTGCCATCGCTCGATCAGAACTGCGGGACAAATTTAATCGCCTCACTCAGGACTCCATGACGGTGGAAGAGTACAACGCAGAATTTATTCGTCTGAGCCGCTTTGCCCCCACCCTGATCCCGACTGAGGAAGAGAAGGCCGAGAAATTCTTCGACGGACTGAACATTGAGCTGCAGAAACTAATTGGGTCCGTCGCACCAACATCATACACGGACGTTCTTGCCACGGCTCAACGCATAGAGCACGTCACCAAGAGAGAGACCAGACTGAAGCGGCCGTCCCCATCCGCACCAACCAAAGCAGCACAAGAGGAGTCTGCAAAGTGTCAACAAATAAGCTCGCCACCAGCAGCAGCACCAAAAGCCTTCTACCTTCCTACCTGTTACCACTGCGGCAAGATAGGCCATGTCGAGAAGGAATGTAGACGTAAACTCGGGCTATGCTTAGGCTGCGGATCCAGACAGCATGCAGTGAGAGACTGCCCTGAGCGTAGAGAAGGAGCACCTAGGGCGAACCAGCAAACTCCACCAGCACCTCGAGCAGCACCCTACCAGCAAGCTCAGCAACAGCAGAGGAATCTACCCCAAGGACGAGAGCAAGCCTACGCGATGACTGTGCAGAAAGCTGATGCGAGTAAGTGATTCGTAGTTATCCGTTTTTGTCTTGTGTAGTTCGTGCCTATTGGTTCGTGACCTCAGCCCCAACCTAGTAATTTGTAACTTGTTAATAACAACCTGGTTTTGATAAAAGTTATAGTTTTAACTAGATTTTCCTGTAAAGTGTAAACTTTTAATTTTAGGGAAATGGTATTTCCCTGAAGTCTCTTGTGATGTGCTTTCAAACGATACCTGCGACCGTGTCATCTCTGCTGACCGGTTATTCTTTGATTGCGAGGACGCAATCCTCTTAAGGGGGGTAGATTGTAAACCCCCTGAATTTTCAAAATTTTAAAAAACTGGATTTTTCACAATTTTCTGGAATTTTCTGGGATTTTTCTGTAATTTAAAAACAGGGTTTTAATTATTCAATAATTTTTAATTGATATTAAACAGTATTAAAATATTATAAAAATAATATTTTTGGATGTAAAATGAAAAACTGGACTTAGGGCAATTTTTCGGGAATTTATCGGACCCCAGACCTATTTTTAAATGCCTAAAAAGTATTTTATTATTTATTTAATTAATTAATTAATTTACAGATATTTTTTTTTTTTTTTATTATTATTACTATTATTATTATTATTATTATTGTTATTTTATTTTTAACCCTCAGCCCGTTGGGCCGGCCCAGCCCGGCCCAACAGACCCAGCCCAGCCCAGCCCGCGCTGCTAACTGGTCGGGTCGGGTCGGCGAGACCCGCCCGCTAGCCCGTGCCCGCAACCCGGCCCCCTCTCTCCTCCCCCCCACGATCCGCTCCGCCCGCGCCGCCGTCCGCTCCGCCCGGCCTCGCCTGCGCCCCACCCGGCCACGATCCCCCGCGCCTCCGCCTTCCCCGCACAGGATCTCCACCTCGCTCAGCCCCTCACCCCCGACCGGTCCCTATAAAGCCCCCCCCATTCTCCTTCTCCGGCCACCGCCTCCCTCACTCCGCCGTCGCCATCGCCACCGCCTCCGCCCACCGCTGCGACGCCGCCGCCGCACCACCCTACCCA
This sequence comes from Iris macrosiphon, assembly GCA_036927795.1. Taxonomy (NCBI): domain Eukaryota; kingdom Viridiplantae; phylum Streptophyta; class Magnoliopsida; order Asparagales; family Iridaceae; genus Iris; species Iris macrosiphon. The sequence goes on from JAYESA010000001.1 coordinate 175,983,089, forward strand.
GCCCAGCCTTCCTCCCTCTCCTCGTCGACCGTCGACAGCAGCCGTCGACAGCCGCAGCGCCACCGCGGCAACAGCAGCAGCCAGCAGCCAGCGCCTCCGCCGCCGTCCCCGCGCCGCCGGCGAGCCTCCAGCGCCGCGCCGCCCTCCACCTCGTGCCCCCAGCCCTCCGCCTCAGCCGCCCGGCCGCCCAGCCGCCGTCCCCGCCGCCGGATCCCCAAACCCTAACCCTAACCCTAATTCAGCCCCTGTGTCCGACACGAGTCGGACACGATTCGGACCCCGGTTTTCGGGTCCCCTTCAGGTACGCGTAACTTTTTGCTCGTAGCTCCGTTTTCGATTCCGCAAATTGCGTTGCGAAGCCTGTATGACCCTCTCGGTGTCCGGACAAACCGTTCGGGGCATCGCGTCCTGTGGTGATCGCACACCGCGATCCAAAAACAGAAAAAAACCCAGACCCTGTTTCACCCCGTAACCGAGTCCGCCCTGCCAAACGGGACGACTTGGTCGCGTGCGGTCTTCACAGATACGTGCGCCTCGTCGATACGGACGTGTGAAATTTCGCGGAAGCTGATTCGGGTGTGCGTGCACACCGGAATCAACGCGTATCCGCGGACATCGCCCCGTATCCGCCTTTTCTGCATTTTGCCCTAACTTTGTGTACACACGTCGGATCGAGACGAAACTTGCCCCATCGGACTCGTAGCGATACGCTGGTCCTGTGGGTCAAGTTTGGTCCTATTCTGAGAACGTTGACGAAATCGCGTGTCGTGGGCCCCACAGGCCCCGCTCGACGGGCGATTTTGTGTTCGGCTCATCAGAATACAATTCTAAAAGTTCCGTTGGGTTCGTATCATCGTTCCTGACCTGTTGACACTAAGTTTGGTGAATTTGGAGACCGTTGACCCGGACGCGTTTTTCGGTGCAAAGTGGGCCCACCGGTGGACCCAGTTTTAGCCCGAAACTGCCGTTTCTGTCCTTGTCTTCAAATTGGACCCAAGGACAGGCGTTTCTAGCTGATTGATATTTTCTGGATCTAATGGTGATGTTTGTTTCAGCAACCGGAGTACCGCCTGCAATTCCCGCCGAAGTCAGAACTGCAAACATAGCCGGAACCACAGGCAAGTGTACCTTGCCAAAACTTGCAGCTTGCTAGTTATTTCTGGACTTGGTTATACATCAGTGGGCAAGTAAAGCTTGCCAATTCTCGGATAGTTCTGGTTATAGTAATTTACTTGATTTCTGGTAGATTCTTACGCAACATGTTTAATTGCTTAACCCAGGACACCTGACACTATTCATGTGACGAAATTGCCTGAGATATACCTGGTGATTTCGTATAGGCTACATTTTCATTTCCAGTTTATATGCTTAGATTCTAGCCTGACTCATTGTATTAGTTCAACTTGCGTGACTTGTACCTGATATTTTCTGGAACTGTGACGTGAGATTACATGGGGTGGGGAGAGTATAATCATATCAAGGCTGAATATAATATAATATAAATACTTATATCTGGCGGTGCCTTAGACTCTGATACAGAGCTTTGGTTCCTTACTGGCTCCTCGAGAAAATACTGCTATGGTTTCTTCGACACTGATCCTGTAGTAGTCAGCCTGAGTATGACTAAAACTCTCACTTGTATATCACTAGCTGGTTTACATATTTACCCTGCTATTTCATTATTGCTGCACTGCATATGTTTTGGCTTATATTTTCTGTACCTTGTTATGTCCCCTGAGGACCTGGAATGGACTATGTCCCCAGGTATAGCCGAGGAGAACTTCCCCGAGGTGTACGGTACAGGAGCACTCCTTGGAGCAGAACCCGGAACCAAGGACGAGATAGTTGCAGAAGACTTCATCTGAGCACCGGCTTCAGCTACACAGTATTTCCTTTTCAGTATTTTATTTCCAGTCTATATTTCCTTAATTGTAACAGAATAATTCTCGGATTGTTTTCCGAGATAACCTTATTTGATATTGCATATTTAATTCCATTGCATTATTTCTGGCAATTAATCTGTGTTTATTTGGTGGATGAGATTAGAAATACCTGAGACTTGTACTTAGTACTGCTAGAACTATAGCTTAAGCATGCTCTGATGGATCCATTAAATTGGGTTGTCCATCGGTGCGTGCTGCTGGCCATTGCTCACGTGCTCAGTCCCTCGGCATTTTGGGACTGGGGCGTGACACTAACTTGAATTGAAACACTATAAAAGAGCATTTAAGTGAACTAGCATGCAACAAGGTAACCATGTTCAAGTTGGTTGACAAGCACAAGTAATCCAAGTCTATTCCTTTTTATCTTGACATCTTTTAGTTATTATGGCATCGTTTGATCGGAACAATTAAGAAGGCAAGATTTTAGATGTGAATACTTGGAAAAATGGTCAAATAAATCGAATTATATCCACTCATAAGTTGGTTGGAGAGAGGAAAGGAAAGAGGTGCTTCAAGACTCCGCTCGCACGACGTCTACTACACGATCATCTACATTGCCACGAACATATGATCAATACCTCTTATACTCTTTCCAAGCTCAAAATAAAATGCAGTTCAATGAATGAAAGCAAAAAAATTTATCGAAACCGTTCAAGAAAACGTAAATCCGAAAATCAACTCAAAAGCACGAAAGCAACAAGGTGACAACAAAAACTAGGCAAGAAAACTTGCAGCGAAAAGGTCCCTCTTGACTCTGTCGCTAAGTCCATCCTTGGGACATGGTCAACTGAATATGAGAATCTATTTCGAAGAATCAAATCAATAACGAGGATAAGATCTTGATTTAATCTATCCCGATCGAACGATACCAATTTGTATTTCTTAGCTGCGCTCCCCGAAAAGGAGAAACGGGGCACCACAGATCCTACGACAACTTTGACTAGATGACTTGTCAAACTCCTGCTGCCATATCCTGGGAATTGATTCAGGTCGTATCGAGATATCACCAACTCACAGACTGTCTTCAAACCTGAATGACAATAATTCTGACTGTTGTCCGTGAATCTCTCATGTTTGTCTTCATCCAAGACTTATTGTCTTTCCATCATCTGATAAATAATCAGCTTGTGGATAGTAGCTACGACAATCATCATCCTGATCTATGGCACCCTCATCGAGGTGCCAAAGAACTCAATCTTCTATTAGATGAGAAAATTCCTAGGCAGATAGATTATCTTGAACTCAACTGTTATGTCTGCTTTCATCTTTATCGACTTGAAGATCTGATAAGCATCTGATTGGTTTAGCTCCTTCAGGCAGATTGACCAACACCCAAGTGTGGTTGGAGGTTATTGAGTCATACTCATTATTTATAGCCTTCCTCCAGAAAATAGCATCTCTGTTCTTCACCGTCTCATCATAGGTTAGCGGATCTGCTTCCACATGATAGGTGACAAAATCTTCTCCGAAGTCCTTCACTCTCCTCACTCGCTTAGACACCGGCTCTGCGAGTTCTGGTTCGATCATTGTCGTTAGGATAACTTCTTCTTGGACTACATCTTTGTTGGAAGCTTCGGCCTCCTGTGCACCCTCACTATTTTTCAGAATATCCGCGATAATAATGTTCTTGTGCCTTGCAAATTTATCTTCGAGGAGTTCTGTGTCGCGAGATTCAATGATATAATTTTATTCGATATCAAGAAATCTCTGAGCATTATTCTTCTCAGCATCACCCTGAAAGTTTGTCTTCGTAGTCCTTGATTCCAAACTTCTGAATCTTTAATTCCGGAAGCTTCACAGATGCCAGACACCTCCACACTCGAATGACGTTCAAGTTGGGTCTGACTCTGAACCAGAGCTCATGAGGAGTGACATCGGAAGTTGCGTATGGTACTCTGTTCAGAATGAACGTAGCCATCATCACAGCTTCTTCCTAGAAGTAGTTTGGAAGACCCGTAGTCAACAGTATCGGGTTCATCATCTCTGTCAACGTCCTATTCTTCCTTTCAGCTACTATATTTGATTGAGGAGAATATGGAGCAGTTGTTTCATTGATAATTCCATGTTCTTTGCAAAACGATACAAATTCAATAGACCTATACTCACCGCCTCGATCACTTCTGAGTCTCTTGAGTCGTTGCCCTATTTGAAGTTCAGTCTCAACTCTAAAATTCTTGAACTTCTTGAATGCTTCATCTTTTAACTTGAACAGATAGACGAACGCATACTTCGAGTAGTCGTCGATGAAAGTAATGAAGTACTTTCTCTTGGCCTTTGTGGAGAACTGCTTGAAGTCATAGATATCTGAGTGAACAAACTCCAAAAGATCTGTACTTCGGTTTACCCGTTTGAACGAATTTTTTATGATCTTTGTCTTCGCACAGACCTTACACTTCTCCACCCCCTTACCCGCACATTTGGAGATAAACCCTAGACTAGACATCTGCAGTACGAAGTACATGTCCTAGTATGGGATCCCATAACTCTTACAATGAGACTTCAGTCACAAGCAGAAGCTCGAACATCCATTTGAAAGTGAACACCTTGTTTCAAAGTATATCTCCTATGAAGATATCACCATATGGTAAACATGGATGTTCACCCTCAAGTCTGCAACAGACTTCCTGAGATCAGGTTCTTGGTAATCACTGGTACGTTGCTACACACACTCCTTTGACTGTAACTTCTCGAAGTTCATAACCATTGTCCCAATCGCTAAATCCTCTGCTTGATCCTTGCTTGCCATCCAGACCTTCACCACTGAAAGGTTCAACCTTGATCAACAGCTCTTCCTAAAGCACATATGGCTAGATGCACCAGTTTTTATCCACTGGTCAGCAACCACGCCATAGGACTTAACCTGCGCAATCATAGCAATCAAGTTAAGTAATCAAAGGAACCAAGTTTAGTTATACCTTGCTATATTGGTTCGGATTGGTTATACTTTCAAGTTTTAATTTCAGTCATACGTCAAGTCCTGTATAGTGCAGTGACCTTCATGTGCACAGGCCACCATGCGCCAATCCATGCGTATAAGCCACCATGCGCTAATCCATGCGCATAAGCCACCATGCGCTAATCCATGCGCATAAGCCACCATGCGTCAATCTATGCGCATAAGCCACCATACGCCAATCCATGCGCATAAGCCTTCATGTGCGTCCTGCATGCACAGAGACCATCATACGCATTGAGACACTATGCGCCCAGCTCTGCCATGCGCTAAGACGCCAAGACTTCCAATGCGCTGCCATGCGCCAAGTCTTGCAAAGCGCCAAGTCTTGAACCTTTGGCTTGAATATGCCTCACATATTCTTGGAATTCATGAATTTGGCCATTCATTGGTTTATTATCTACCATGAAATACCTATTGAATGAGAAAGAATTGAATCTTTTAATTCCGGCATCATCACAGCCATATTCATCTTCCAAAGTTCTTTAGTGCTCTTATATTCAAAGAATATATCATAAAGAAAATCAGATAAAGCGCTTAGAATTCGATGGAAGCAATGAAAGTCTATTTTCTTAGGAGTTTTTGGTTTTGAAGAACTAGAGGGTTTGGACACTCCTATGTCAGACTCAGTGTCATCAGAATCATTTGAGATAGTGTGGACCCATCAATAGCTGAGATCAGTCCTAAAGTGGTGAGCCAAAATTTTATCTGACTCTGCCACCACTTGAAGTGAGAGCCATCAAACTTAACTAGCTTAGCAGTCGAAGTCTCGTCTTTGCCAGTCATGGTAACTAGTATGGCAGTCTAAAGTTTGCAAGAATAATGTTGCTACTCAATGACGGTGCCTGAGGCTCTAAAATACTAGTTCAGTGATCTTGCTAATCAACCTTAATAAATCTTTAGTCTATCAAGTTTTGATTAACTTGGGTTAGCTGTAAGGACCGGTTTCCAGCTAGTTGTGGTCCGAAGACACTTAAATACCGTATCGCTTAGGGCTGTTTACACCCGTTTGACAGAAGGACTCATTCGGTTTGTTCCCAAGCTTATCTCTACTTTTTAGAACTTTAGATTTAAAAGAATTTGCAAAATCAATAAACTAATTCTTTAACTTAAATTATTTAAATGTTTCAAGGGTGTTCTTATACTAATAAAAGTTCCAAATTCCGTATATAAACTTTCAACTTTTACTTGAAAAGAACTAATAAGAGAATAAAACTCGGCAATATTATAATCTTAACTAAATATCTTTCTACCAATTTAAAACACAGAGTAGTAGGAGAGTGAACAAAGTTCTTCTATTGTGCACTACTAATGACAAAGTGAACAATTTTGTTGTGAACTATTGGACACAGTTCTTTGAATAAATATGCTAAATCGTTGTTCCAAGTAGGCTAGCAGGAGCTTGGAAATGCTTCTACTAGGGATCACTTGGAAAACTTCTACTTAGACACAATAGCTAACTATGTTCCAAAATGTTTTGCTAACAAATGTTCTAACAGTAGCTTGAAACATTTGTTAACAAAAAAAAAATTTGAAGATAACAGGAAGAAAATATTTTAACGATCAACTCTTAGATTGTTAGCAATAATTATTCCTTCTAGTTTATCTTTCACAACCTGTAACTAAAATAAAATGGAGTTCAGAGTTACCAGCCTATGAGAAAGTCGTGTTGAACGCACTGTCCTAAGAGTTGATCCGAGGTCTATGTGCAGACTGTTCTCAGATGCTCCTAGTGGTAGAACCCCCGGTACTACCGGCTTCTCGTTGTCGCACACAACTTCGAGAAATGCGACCCGAACTTAGCCTTGTCCAGAACGAAACACGGAAGAGAATGGAGGGTGGAACAGTGAGTTGCTTTGGTTTGTGGAAAACAAAGTAACAGAGCACATTATGAATGATTTTTTTTCGTCTTCAATCAATTGAGAATAGGAGGTTTTATAGGTTGCCAACCCAACTGCTACCAGCAGTTCGTGGGCAACAAAAATAGGATCCCACAACTTGCAAACGTGCAAAAATGAGAAGTGGTCATCCGAGAAAGAGGGAGCAAGCAGAAGAAGGCATTAGAAAGTTGATTTTGCTTCTGTGCTTGAGCAACACCACAGCCAACAGTTGCAGCATTTCCCCCATTGATCGGCTAATTCTTTTTGACTCATATCCTACAGGTACTTGAATACTGTATAAATATTTGTTGCAGGTTGTTTGTGCTAAGGTGGGTGAGGGTGATAAGAGGAGGATAGTTCGACTGAAGGAGGGCAATCCTGAAGGCCAGCATGTCATTATTGTTGATGATTTGGTGCAATTGTACCATTTTGCTGCTTCCGGACCACTGGAAACTGTTGTGATATGTTCATATTGCACAATTGAAATTAAGTATTGAGTAATCAACGAATAAGGGAAGAGTAAAAATTAAAGCAAAACTAACAGCCAGTTCGTTCCCCTAATGGAAGTGAACCAAAGGGAATAGTAGAAACCATTGTCATTAGAAATACCAACTTCAATACATAGCGCATATTGATTCCACACGGGACCTGGTATGCAAACCACATGTTAGGTTTTTGAAAATATGATTTGTTTTTGAAAATATGATTTGTTATCATCTATCGGAGATAATATTAGTTATTGTTATTGGAGATATTTCTATTGTTAGGATAGATATTGAGTATTTTTTTTTTTATTGTTATTCTTGCTTATCTTTAGTTTTTTGTCTTTTTATATAAAGCTCAGTCATTTGAGGCAGAAGGAATACAAGAATAATTTCAATCTCCATTTCATTATTTTTCCTAGTATCAGAGCAGGTTTCCAAATTCTGATTTTCTTTTTTTTTTCGATCTTCCTTTGTCTAATTCATTCTCTGCTTCTCCTACGCAATGAGTGAATCAGACACAGACACTCTCAATCCCACCTCACCATTGAACGCCGCTCGTCAGGCCACATCCACGCGTCCCCTCGATCATACATCTCCGTTCTACCTTCATCCTTCGGATCATCCTAGCTTGCAAATATGTCCCGTGGTCTTGAAGGACGATAATTATCATGAGTGGACGACTGCCATGATGAACGCTTTTAAGGCTAAGCGGAAGCTCGGCTTCATCGACGGTCGACTACTTCAACCGGACGTCAACTCCGAAGTTATCGATGATTTGTGGAGCGTCAACTCGATGCTTATTGGGTGGATCGTTCAATCCATTGATCCACTCTGCGCAGTTTGATCTCCTATCCCGAGACGATTCTTGAATTATGGAACGATTTGCGTCAGCGATTCTCGGTCGGTAACGGACCAAGAATCTTGCAAATTCCATCTGACATCGCCAATTGTCGCCAGGGAGGACAATATGTTGTATCCTACTACTGCTCATTGAAGAAATTATGGGATGAGTTATTGACTTACGTCCTGCCTAAGGTCTGTCATTGCGGACACTGCTCTTGTGATCTCACCACTCAGATTCGTATTGAGCGAGACGAGGAGCGTCTCCACCAGTTTCTATTGGGCCTCGATAACACCTTTGGCACTTTCCGCTCCGACCTCATGGCTTAAGAACCCCTCCCACCTCTCAATCGGGTTTATGCGCTTGCAGTTCAAGAAGAGAGTCACAGAACGCTAATGAAGGATCGCGAATCCAAGACGGACGTTGTGGACTTCGCTGCTCAGTCCAAACCAGTTGAGTCTCGCTTTTCTGACAAGCCCCGCCCACAGTGCACCCATTGTGGTCGTCGTCTCGGTCACGACGTGACCAAGTGCTATCGTCTTCACAGATTTCCCGAAGGCTAGGTTCCTCGTCCCTCCGGCCGTGGCTCCTTCGACCAGTCGACGCCTCATTCGTCCGGTGCTGGCCGAGGCCGTAGGCGTAGCTTTACTGGGTCTACTGGCATCGCTAACACTGCCCAACAACAGTCCAATAGTCGTTCATTCAGCTCGTTGGCAGACCAAGACAAGGCTGTATTTGGTCTGGCGCTCAATCATGAACAGTGAAAAATGGTTATGCAGATGTATCAATTCTTGAACACTCCTTCTGGCAACTCCTACGACCCGTCGGGTATGTATTGTTCATGGATTTTAGACACAGACGCATCTATACACATGACCGGGAATCATGATCTTCTCCAGAACCTTGTTTTGATCAATCTAGTTGCTATCAAGTTGCCTGATAATCGTTTAGCTATTGTTGTTCAAGAAGGATCCTTAGTTTTTTCGCCAACCGCTAAGATTGATCATGTTCTATATATTCCTTGTCATGACTGCAATTTGATCTCCTTTGCTCAGTTAACTATAAACACTCAATGTGTTGTTACTTTAACAAATAAATTGTGTGTTATTCAGGAACGTATTTCGAGGACGGTGATTGGTATGGGTGAGCAACGGGGTGGGGTCTATTGGCTGCAAAAATTTTCAGCTGCTCGAGCATGTCACGCCTCTGCCTCATCTTCTGTTGTTTCTACTTCTCTCTGGCATCAACGATTGGGTCATCCTTCTTCATCTGCGATATCATCGTTACCTGTTATTCAGCATTCCATTAGCTCTAGTGCACCTTGTGATATTTGGTTTAAGGCTAAAAAAACTCGTGTTTCTTTTCCTATAAGTTATAATAAAGCAGATGATTTGTTTCAGCTTATTCATTGTGATGTCTGGAGTCCCTATAGTACCCCCCACTCTTGTGGAGCATCCTATTTCTTGAAAATTTTGGATGATTACTCTAAAGCTATATGGATTTATTTGATGTCTTCTAAGTCTGACGTTGCTGCCTTGATCAAGCAATGTTGTGCAATGGTTCAGACTCAGTTTCATAAGAAGGTTCAGCGTTTTTGGTCCGACAAAGAAACTGAGTTTCTACGTCTAAATGATTACTTTGCTGACTACGGTATTCTCTTTGAAACATCATGCGTGTATACGCCTCAGCAGAATGGGTGTGCTGAACGCAGGCATCGTCATCTTCTCAATGTGGCTAGAGCACTACGTTTTCAAGCTTCTCTTCCTCTTCAGTTTTGGGGAGAATGCGTTCTTACAGCTTGTTACTTGATCAATAGAACGCCTACTCCACTTCTAAAAAACAAGACTCCCTACCAACTCATGTTTGGCCATGAACCGACATATTCCTATCTCAGGGTGTTTGGTTGCCAATGCTTTGCTTCGCATCTGCCCCGGTCTAATGACAAGTTTGCTGCTCGTAGTCAAAAATATTTTTTTGGGGGGTATCCAGTTGGTAAGCGTGGTTGGCGCTTGTTTGATCTCGAGACCAAAAAGGTCTTCTACTCCAGAGACTTCGTCTTCTTTGAGGATGTGTTCCCTTTTCAGACATCATCAGGGCCGGCGTCCCAGCCTGCGCCTCTTCCTCATCCAGCGATATTTGATGTCATGGACCCGGTTCCCATCATCAGAGGGAGTAGCAGCCCATCTCGGTCGGCCTCGCCAGCGCACGGCCCCGACTAGTTGTCTTCCGTCGATAGGGGGAGCAGCAGCTTATCTAGGTTGGCCTCACCAGAGCATGGCCTCGACCACTTGCCTCCAGTCGACAAGGGGAGCGATCCCGTGGCTGAAGTCTGATGGGGCACCAGGTCTCGATAGCTTTTTGTCTTGCTCCGTGATTATGTCTGCAATACAGTTATTCACGACCCCCACCCCCTCAAGGCTCTCCACTCACACCATCACCGGCCTCAGGTAAACCCTATCTCATAGCTGTATATGTTTCTTGTGCTTGATTCTCTAACCATCACACCAAGTTTTTAGCCGTTGTAACCGCGAACCGTCGTATTTTTCGGAGGCCGTTAGGCATGCTCACTGGCGTACTGCAATGCAGAGTGAGTTAGATGCCCTCGACAGAAATCAGACATGGGAGTTGACATCCTTGCCTGCAGGCTAGAAAGCTATTAGCTGTAAGTGGGTCTATCGTATCAAGTACAAATCTAATGGAGATATTGAGGGCTACAAAGCTCGTCTCGTTGTTTTGGGCAACAAGTAGGTTGAAGGCATTGATTTCAATGAGACATTTGCTCCAGTTGCGAAGATGGCCACTGTTAGGGTCTTTCTCTCTATAGTTGTCATACGGATGGGAGATACATCAGATGGATGTTCATAATGTCTTCCTCCATGGGGACTTGGATGAAATTGTTTACATGACACCCCCCCCCCCCCGAGTTACTCGCAGGCTTCTCTAGGGCAAGTCTATCGTCTGCGAAAATTACTCTATAGCCTACGACAAGCTCCTAGGAATTGGTTCTCGAAGCTTGCTGCTGCGCTTCGTCAATTCGGATTTCAACAGAGCTATGCTGATTATTCTTTATTCACACTACAGCGACATGGTAATGTTCTTCACGTGCTCATATATGTGGATGATTTGATTATTATGGGCAACCATCCTTCTACTATATCAGCTTTCAAGAATTACTTGAGCACTTGTTTCCATATGAAGGATCTTGGTCTTCTCAAGTACTTTCTTGGTCTAGAAATTGCTCGTAACTCATCAGGCATTTTCGTGTCTCAACGAAAATATGCCCTCGAGATTATTGCTGAAGATGGTCTACTCGGTTACAAGCCCATTGATTCACCTATGGACCCCAATCACCAGCTTACAGCCGCCTCTGGTCCAAATTTTTTGTGTCCCGATAGCTATCGCCGTCTTGTTGGACGACTCATCTACCTCACAATCACGAGACCGGAGTTAAGTTTCGCTGTTCATACCTTGTCTCAGTTTATGAATCAGCCGAAGGAGGAACACTGGACAGCAACTTTACGTGTTCTTCGGTATTTGAAGGGGCATCCGGGTCAGGGTTTGCATCTCTCAAGTGCAAGCAATCTCACACTTACGGTCTACTGTGATTCGGACTGGGTTGTCCGCCTTCGCACTCGCCGATCTGTGACCGGTTATTTCATTACTCTCGGGCTCTCACATGTCTCTTGGAAGACCAAGAAGCAACCCACTGTATCTCGGTCCTCTGCAGAAGCCGAATACAGGTCTATGGCCAGCGCGTGTTGTGAGATCTTATGGCTTCGATCGCTCCTACGGTCGCTTGGCGTCTCACATTCTACTCCGGTTAGACTCTTTTGCGATAGTCAGGCTGCTCTTCACATCGCTGCGAATTCTATCTTTCATGAGCGCACCAAGCATATTGAGATCGACTGCCACTTAGTTCGTGACTTAGTCCTTGCAGGCACAGTTGCGACTTCTCATCTTCCTTCTGCGGAGCAACCGGCAGATATGTTCACCAAGGCGTTAGGTCGTCAGCCGTTTAGTAATCTCCTTCCGAAGTTGAGCATTCTTGATCTCCATGCTCCAACTTGAGGGAGAGTATTGAAGATAATGCTAGTTGATGTAATTAATAAGTCAGGCAATAGATGTAGAATTACCATTTCAAATTTTTTTTTTGGGTGGCACAGTCCTGGGAGGTTGATGTAATTAATAAGTCAGGCAACAGATGTAGAATTACCATTTCAATTTTTTTTTTTTTTTTGTATTATTAAACTAGAGGACTCACTTGCTGAACTAAATAGTGGAGATATGCTCCTCTAATATATCAAGTTACCTATGCGGGCATTTGTATGTCCTTCCTCTCTGATTTTGCTATTCATGACTGAAGCCAGAAGAAGTTAGTAGTCACTCTGAATTCCCATCCGTTCCATCTTGTCAATAGCACTAAAACTCTAATCAAGAGACCATGCTTTATAACCTTTAAAAGGAATGTGTAAAATCCTGAAATTTGTTGGAAGTCCACTGCTGGTAATTTGTCAAATGCACGTTGGGGCAAGGTCCGGAATAGATCATGCAAGGAAGCACCTTTGTATTGCCCTCCAAATCTGAAGCCAAGGGATAACCGTACTCCTTTTAAAATAACTGATCCACCTGAACGTCGGTATTAACTCGGTAAATGCTATATTTTAAAAAGCGCGCTTAAGTAGAGCGTTGTTTAAGCGGTTTTGGAGACCTGGATGTCTCGTTTACGAAAATTTCGTCCCGAAAAATGGACATGCGCTTAGGTGGCGCTTAACTGCGCCTCGCCTACCACTTGGCACTGAAAAAAGTGTCTAAGTTTTAAAAAAAAACAAAAAAAATTCAATTGACCATGATATTTTGATGACTATTTGGTGACTTTTTATTTTGATTATAGTATTTATATTGTGTCTTTCTTTGAATGATAATTGGTATTGTTATTCATACATATACTAATAGGATTGTATGAAAAATATATTAAAATTTATGTGTATATAGAATATTTTACATGTAGGTAGGTAAAAATGGATGAAGCGCTAACTAAGCGCTTAAGCGAGACGTCAGCTTCATTGCACCGTCTCGTCTCGTCCCACGCTTAATATAACATTGGGTGAATGTCAATGATGAGATCATGTTTGGCATTCCTGTTCAAATCATATACAAATAAATAACTTTTTTTTCCATTTGTGATCCTTTCCCATTTGCTTTTGAGCTGTTGGTCGGCCAGTCTTTAACCAATTACAAATTCACATGTTTTTGGTAGATCCTTCATCTTACTATCATCAAATTAAACAGTGTCGTCTCCGAAGAGTTATGTTCTCTTGGAGAGAGGTTAAGGGGAGGGAAACGATCCGGGTTGGGAACGGAAGACCCGGATCCGAAACCCAGACAAGTCTTTAGTCAATGTGAGGTTCCCGGTGAAAGAGGTTGGATCCAGACCTCAACCTCTACGACTGTTTCCAACAATCTCCTTTATTAGTCAAAGTCAAAGTCAAAGTCAAGTTTTCCCATTCATTTTTTTGTCCTTGATACTGACTAATTTGTATTTCCCATTCATTTTTAGAGAATGTTGGCAAACAAGTCAGATATTAATTCAACGTTTTTCTTTTATTTCAAGGAGACATATATAAATCTATACACTATTAGTATCTTAGAAATTGAGTAATAATAGTTTATTTTATCATCCTAATAAAATACAGTGGAAATGCCTAAGTTTACATACAATTTATATTGTCTTTATAACTTCTTAAAATAAATAAATTTATATATTTGCATAAAAGTATGAACTTTTGACATAGGTGAGTCCTATTGTGTTTATATTTCTAATATATCGTATCATGAGAAATTCTATTCGAAGATAATACAAATTCTGAGTTACTGTCCCCTTACTATGGCTAGAACTCAAATATAGTCTATGCGGGTGCAAATGAAAGAAAAAAAAATTGAGCCAAGTCTATGGCTGTGTTAGGTGAGTCAACCCAGAAATAATTTCCTCACTCCTATTCTTCTTCTTCTTCTTCTCCTCTCATTTCCCACTACTACTGCATTCTTTCTTCCAAGTCCAAGAAGAAACAGAAGTAGTATCATATCAATCAACAGTTCACAACATCACTTGTTGGTTCCAAGACGGATCAAATATGGTAGAATGCGAGCCATAGCAGAGTTACTAGCGAGATCCGAAGATCCGCTCTCTACTTGAATCCAAGTTGAAGTCGAGATCAGAGATTCACACAAGAGTTCATCATCTGATATTTCTCGATTCAATGAAGCACGAGCCAAGAACATGTTACAAACTGACTTCGAAAAAAATGAAGATTACAACAAGCAACAAGTAAAACTTTCTTCTCTTTACGTTCGCAGACGCTACAATGAGAAAAAACGAAGCAAAGAAAAAAAGCTGAAAAAAAGTTCCTTGCTGGGGTGGTCAAAACCACCGTTGCTGAAAGCAAGATTCGTCGTACAGACGATCTGCCCCCAGGACCAGCAAGTTCACAAATGAACTTCTGTAACGCTCAATGTCACCTTCGAAAAACACTCGAAAACATCATGTGAGAGGGAGACACTCTAGGCCGCATATGATCTGGTGTTCTCGATTTTTCTATCTGTTTTTCTATATCCTCAAATGAAAGAAGAGGTCCTCTATATATAGAAGAAAATAACACATATGCGGCTTGAGAACTCCAGGCCGCATAAGCGCTGACCGACCAGATCCCTCAAATTTCGGTGGTAGAGCCGTCGGCGCCGCAAGTCACGCTGCACTGCACGAGGCAGACAGTGCCCGCCAAACGCCGAAAGCAGCTGCTCGCATCGCCTGACACGTTGTACTGCACGAGACAGACAACCCCGCCAAACGTCGAAAGCAGGCCATGTCCTCACGTCAAACTCTCCACATAACACCTTGCCTCATGTCGACCAGGCCCGCAAGGTCCTGGCCACATGGACACAGGCCACATGGGCACCAGGCCTCATGCGCTCCTGGCCGCATGGGCACCGAGCCGCATGCGCACCTGGCCGCATAGCGCCTGGACGCATGCGCCACGAAAGCATGCGTCCGAGCTAGCAATCGTGCATTCAACTCGCGAAAGAAAAAAGCGCATAAGCCCATGCGACGATGCTGACATGTTAAGTGCAAAGTGCGCCAACAAGTACCACTTTTTACCCTTGAGCACAAGTTCCGAGTCCGAGTCGCTAAACCCCTGCGGGACTTAGCTCATAAGGAAATTTTCTCAAGGTGGTGAGAAAACAAAGATTGTCATAATGGAGTTCACACTTAATCCCTCTAGGAAAGTCAATCCACATGGGCCTCCACCCCATGTGCATATACCAATACTAAGCATAGCTATATATTGTGATATACACATTGGTGGTTTTTCAATATGGGACTGAAACTCCCAAAGGCGTGGAAAACACCAAAAATTCCCCACATATATCATAATATATGGTTGAGCGTTCCTCACAGTGAGTGCCATCATGCAGTAAGATAGATGTCGCCGACGACTTGAATCTTTCTGCATTAGTCAAATAACAGTACGATACAAGAATGGACTAGGCCTTGAATTCTGCACCATAGCTGTTATTATCCCCACTCACAGAATGACCTCAGTTGTGCCATCCGGTCGCACCTTAAAGGTCATGTGCTGACCTAGTCTCAGTATATGTATCTTGGGCGTCTACAAGTTTTTTCTCAAGAGACGGCATATATCTCTATCCATATACTTAGGTGAGTTCTTCCACTATAGAGAGTTTATTATTCGGCATGAAGCATTTTGCTTCTATGCGGTGCTACGCCACATGACATGGCCGTCCAAGGTCGAGGATCCCCCTCTTGTGGTGTCATACCACTGTAGCATGAGGACACATGCCTCTTAGTAGTGTCATTACTACACACAACATAGAGCCTTGCGCTCCTGTGCGGTGCCACGCCGCTGTGACATGGCTTAAAGCCGAGGTTCACTCCATCATGTGGTGTCACCCACTGTAGAATGAGGTCATAGGTCTCTTAGTAGTGTTATACTACATCCTAACATGAAGCCTTGTGCTTTCGTGCGGTCCTACGCCGTTGTGATATTGCTCGAAGCCGAGGTTCACTCCCCAATGTGGTGTCACCCACTGTAGCATGTGGTCACAGGCCTCTTTGTAGTGATGTACTACCACTCTCTATTTTCTTTCAGTATTTAGGCTACCTGCCTATGTGCGGTGCTACTGTCGCTGTGACATGGCCCGAAGCCAATGTTTACTCCCTCGTGTGGTGTCACGCCACTGTAGCATGGGATACAAGTCCCTTGTAGTACTGAAACTACTCGTGCTTCATGTAACGCACGTCGGACATTCACTCTGCCCGATAACTCATTAAGGCGTCAAAGCCATCCTCCCACAGGAAATATTCTGATAAAAAATAAATAGTAGACCACAGTGGTTTCGGGTACGTATCCCACAATGTTCCTGAGGACTACCCACTGTACCTGATATTCTCCTGGTCAATGGTCCTCCCTTGAACCAATAGCTAGATGCCTGGTAGATTTTTCTTTGAACCAATAACATAAAACTAAATGGTAGGATTGCAGAGACGCAATACCAGAGGTCCTCCAAGCCCATATATGTTGTGTCCTTGACTATGTGCGGTGTTACTGCCGTTGTAAAATGGCCTACAACCGAGGCTTTATCCTGTCGAGGTACCTCATGGTGGTGTCACCCCACAGTAACATGGAGTACTATGCTCCTTTATAGAGCTTAACTCTGACTATATGTGGTGCTACTACCGCTGTGACATGGCCCGAAGCCGAGGCTTTATCCTGTTGAGGTACCTCATGGTGGTGTCACCCCACAGTAGCATGGGGTACTACGCTCCTTCATAGTTCTTACGATCAGCTGGCACTTGCGGCCTATTATGAACAGATTCGCCAAAATTACTTGGCTCTGAACATTAACCACTATAATGATCAACGCTAGCTGCGCTCATTCAGTGTTCTGTGTTGGCATGTTATGAACGGATCCATTAGAATCACCTGGCTCCGAATATTAACCACAGTAATGATCCACGCTGGCTGCGCTCATTCAGTGTTCTATACTGGCCTGTTATGAACGAATCCGCCAGAATCACCTTGCTCCGAACTTTTAGCCACTATAATGATCCACGCTAGCTGCGCTTGTAAGCCCTTGATTTTTCAAAAATAATAAATTGGAACTTTTTACAATTTTCTGGAATTTTCTGGGAATTTTCTGTAATTAAAATCAAGGTTTTAATTTTTAAATAATTTTTAATTGTTAATAAATAATATTAAAATATTATGGAAATAATATTTTTGGGTGTAAAATGAGAAACTGGACTTAGGGTAATTTTTCTGGATTTTTCTGGGCCTCAGACCTATTTTTAAATACCTCAAAACTATTTTAATTAATTAATTAATTAAACTATTTATTATTATTATTATTATTAATATTATTTATAATATTATTTTTAATATTTTTCTGGGCCTGCCCGGCCCAGTGGGCCGAAGCCCAGCCCAGCCCGTTCCCTTGCGGGTCGGGCGGGTCTGCCCGGAGACCCGACCCGCCAACCTGCTGACCGCTCTCCCCAGCACCCCTTGCCGCCCGCGTCCAGCGCCGGCCTCCGCGCGCGGCGCCGCCCGTTCCGCGCCCACTCCCCGCGTCCTCCGCGCCACGAGCCCCTCTTCCCCGCCGTGCTCGGCCCCCCCTAACCGCCTCCTCCTCTTATTTAAGTTCCCCCCTCTCTTCTTCTTCCCAACTCCGGCCACCTAACCCTAACCATCCTCCACGCTGCTCCGCCGCCCCAGAGCTCGCCGGCGACGCCACTCCCCGCCGACCTCCTCGCCGCGCCGCCGCAAGCCGACCCAGCCTCCTCCTCCTTCTCCCCTCTCCTCCTCCTTCCTCCAGAACCTCGCCGCCGCCTCCCAGAGCTCCGCCGCCGACCGGCCAACGCCTCCGCCTCGCCCCGGCGAACACCCCCGACCGCCTCCGGCCAGCCAGCGCCGCCTCAGACTCCGGCCGGCCCGCCGCAGCTCCAGAAACCCTAATTTTTTACCCCCAATTCCTCGTGTCGTGTCGGACACGACACGGACACAAGGTTTCCCTGTTTCGAAGAGCCCGGTTCAGGTACTCAAATCTTGCACCATGTATCTCCGTTTTCGATTCCGTAAATTACGTTGCGAAGCCTGTATGACCCTCTCGGTGCCCGGACAAACCGCTCGGGGCATCGCGTCCTGTGGTGATCGCACACCGCGATCCAAAAACAGGAAAAACCAGACCCTGTTTCACCCCGGAACTGAGTACGCCCCGCCAAACGGGATGACTTGGTCGCGTGCGGTCTTCACAGATACGTGCGCATCGTCGATACGGACGTGTGAGATTTCGCGGAAGCTGATTCGGGTGTGCGTGCTGTAAACCCCCTCGACCAGATTTCAGTATTTTTAGGATTATTTTAACAATTTAGGATTTATGGCAATATTTTAATTTATTTTTCCTACATATCCTGTTGACTTGTGCACCTGTCCGTCACATAATTATTTGGAGCTTTACCTTGACTGTTATCCCCGAACAAAGTTCACATACCTGTCCTAGACATACCAGACTATTTTCTTGAACTTTGTGCAACTCACAGATGTGCTAAAATGAGCCTCGTTTGAGACGCACAAATATCGTTACAAAAGCCGTATTTATTTCCTATTTTATTTCCTGCTCTTTACCCATCTCTGTACCCCTAGGAATTTGAGGCCCAACATGCACCTGTTTTGCCCAAACAAAAATACGTTAATATTCTACACTGAGTATACTACATTTAGTATATTGACACCGTAGAAAAATTATGGCCCTACCTGCCTCTAAATAATTAGAGAACACCGTGCGCAGTATTTATTAATTAAATAAATACGATGGCCCGTATCACCCAAGAAAATCAGGCCCTGCCCCTGCCCAGACTCACCCCCATTCCCCCAGGGCCCTCACATAACAATTTCTCTCAGTTTTGTGCATTTTAGAATTTTCAGGAATCGGGTGTTTTTCCAGACAATTTCGTAATTGCGCAATTTTCCAAAACTAGGACTTTACGCAATTTAAGAAATTACAGGGACTTTTTTGCAAATTGTAGTGCGAGGTGTCACCCCCTCACTGGCCGGTGAACCTGCACCGTCCATTTGGAGACGGGACCCACCCGAAAATATCCCGAAAATATCCCGAAAATATCCCAAAATATCTTGTAAATATCTTTAGATATTTTACATATTTAATTAATATATTTTCTATAAAAGAAAAGAAAAAGAAAATAAAAAAGAAAAGAAAATCAAAAACCCAATCCCTAACCCTACAGCCGAACCCCCCTGACCCAGCCGCAGCCGACCCCCCCATGGCCGGAGCGGCGAGCGCCCCGCCGGCGGCGAGCCCCCCTCGGCGAGTCACCCCCGGCCGCTCTCTCTCCTCTTCCTCCTATTCTCCTCCTCCTTCCCCGCGGCCAGCCACTCCCCTTCCCCCCCCCCCCCCGCGGCGGCCGCCCTCCGCCACCCGACGCCTCCGCCTCCCTCTTCTCCCCCAGCTCCTCCTCCTCTTCTCCTTCCCTGCTCCTCCTCCGCTACCCTGCCCTCGCCGCCCGCCGTCCCGACCCTCCCTCTCTCCTCAGTCTCTCCTCTCCTCCCTCCTTTCCCACTCGTCGGACCCCCACGACCCCGCCGACCACCTCCTCACCAACTCCAGCTCCTCCTCCCCCACTCCCCGTCCGGCCAGCCCGCAGCCCCTCCGGCCTCGACGAACTCCCCGAGCCCCTCTTCTCTCTCGACTGGACCCCCTGGCCGGCCCCGTCAGCCCCCGCCAACCACCTTCTCCTTGTCCTCCGCCCTAGCCACCCTCTTTCCCCCCCCCCCCCCCGCCACTGAGCCCTCCGCCACCCGACCCTCTCCCAGCTCCTCCTCCTCCTCCACTCCGGCTGCCACCACCACCCACCATCATCATCAACCACCTCCTCCTTCTCCTCCCTGCCTGGACACACCCTCGACTCCGGCCAGCGCCACTCAGCCCCTCGTCGAGCTGCCCCGGCCAGCAGCAACTCTCCGGCAAGCCCTAACCCTAGCCTACCCCGGACACAGCAGTGGCTGACCCGGACACGGCGGAGATGAATCAGGACACAGTAGCGTCGTGTCGCCTCGGTCACGAAGAAATTCAATCCTCGGAGCCCTGTTCAGGTATATTTATCTCTCTCCTCGTATTTCCGATTTCAATTCCGTCAGTTGCATCGTGTAGACTATGTAACCATCTCGGTGCTCGTGCAATCCGCTCGGAGCATCGCGTCCTGTGGCGATCGCGAACCGTGATCCAAATACAGAAAAAACAACGACCCGATTCACCCCAGAACTGGGTATGCCCCGCCAAACGGGACGACTTGGTCGTACGCGGTCTTTACCAAAACGTGCGCGACGTTGATACGGACGTGTAGGAATTCGGAGAAGTTGATTTGGATGTGCGTGCACACCGGAATCAACGCGTATCCGCCGACACCGTCCCGTATCCGTCAGTTCTGGAACACGCTGCAACTTTGTGTACACACGTCGGATCGAAACGAAACTTGTGCCATCGGACTCGTAGCGATACGCTGGTCCTGTGATCCAAGTTTGGTTCAATTCTGAGAACGTTGACAAAATCGCGTATCGTGGGCCCCACAGGCTCCACTTGACGGGCGATTTTGTGACCGGCTCATCGAAATCCAATTCTGGAAGTTCCGTTGGGTTCGTATCATCGTTCCTGACTTGTTGACACTAAATTTGGCGAATTTGGAGACCTTTGACCCTGGCACGTTTTCCGGTGCAAAGCGGCCCACATGTGGAGCCCGCTTTGACCAGAAACTGTCATTTTTGCCCCTGCGTCCAAATTGGACGAAAGGACAGACGTTTCTAGCTATTTGATATTTTCTGAGACTGTTAGTGATGTTTATTTCAGCATCCGGAGACTTTTCTTCCGAGGCCATAGTTTCTGACTTCTTGGCATTTGACATCTGGACATTGTATTTTGCAGCTCTTGCCAGGCAAGTATACCTTGCCTTGTTGTACCGTTTAAATTCAGTTATTGTTAGTTACATATTTATTTATTATATAAATGTGCGTGTCCGAGCAGACTCGGGTGCAGTCAACGAAGGCGTTGACGTTAGGACTTGTGTCTGACCTAGTGTCTAGTAGACCCACCTAAAGTTGTGAAGTTATTGATATAACTTCCCAGGCCTTGACACGTATCATTACACGTCACAGAGTGAGTACATGTAGGAACGCGTGCCTCATGCGCGACTGACCATCAGTGTGAGCAACACGTGTAGCGGTATTTTACCTCAGTTGTTTATTGTATTGAGACTTGCATCATAATAGGAGGTGTCCACGTCGTTTTCACGATTTGTACATCTATATTGGGCGGGAAAGATACTAGTAGACGTATGGGACACCCCCTCCTTGTATGTTTTATACTTTCGCACCATGCTCCTTGGAGATGGTCGATTGCAGAGTTTCCTTGAACGGGGGCATATGTGGCATATACTAGTCAGTCACTACGGATTGGTGAATTACGTCAGCATATGTCTAGCCACACATTCCCATGCGTACTACAAGGTCTTTAAATTGCATTCACTTAGATGGTTAGCACACCCCATTTATTTATTCAGTATTTACATTATGGCATGTCATTTTTCTGTATCTTGCTATGTCCCTCTGAGGACCTGGTCCCCTGCCAGGTGTATATGTTCTTGAGTACTCGCAGGAGCACAGATCCGGACAGGCTACTTATTTTCCGAGGAGGTCTTCTATTCGAGCCTCGTGATTGTCAGATGTTGTTCTTTATGGTGTGTAGTCTGGTTCCTTTTATATTCTTTTTCGGCAGTAGATTTGATTTCATCTGACTGTTATTCTTAGATATCTGTATTGAGATCTAGTTACATGGTTATTGTTTATTCATATTTGACTTCTGTGGATGAGATTTAGATATTACCCTGTGACTTGTGATTAGTTATACCACTGGTGAACTATTGTTCATTATACAGCGTACGCACGTATATATGGTTTCTATATATTGGAGTTGCCATATATACGGGCGGCTGGCATGGTTACGTATCCTAGTCCTACGTATTTTGGGACTGGGGCGTGACACGTGCACACCGGAATCAACGCGTATCCGCGGACATCGCCCCGTATCCGACTTTTCTGCAACTCGCCCTAACTTCTTGTACACTCGTCAGATCGAGACGAAATTTGTGCCATCGGACTCGTAGCGATACACTGGTCCTGTGGTTCAATTTTGGTTCGATTCTGAGAACGTTGACGAAATCGCGTGTCGTGGGCCCCACAGGCCCCGCTCGACGGGCGATTTTGTGATCGGCTCATCGGAATCCAATTCTGGAAGTTCCGTTGGGTTCGTATCAGCGTTCTTGACCTGTTGACACTAAGTTTGGTAAATTTGGAGACCTTTGACCCGGACACGTTTTTCGGTGCAAAGCGGAGCCCACCGGCGGACCCCGTTTTGATCCGAAACTGCCGTTTTTGCCCTTGTCTCCAAATTGGACCCAAGGACAGGCGTTTCTAGCTATTTGATATCTTCTGAGCGTGATGGTAATGTCTATTTCAGCTTTTGGACTCACCTCTGGAATAATTTCCCCGAGATACAAACCATATTTGGATCCAAACAACAGGCAAGTACCTGCACTTCAAGTTTAATCTTTATATTGTGATAGTTAATTCCCTGCTCTACTAGTACCCTTGATGATTACACGTAGTGCTAGAACACTGGATTTTATGTCTTGGATACTGTATTTCATGTCTTGCTTTTCATGTCGGGTGGGAGAATACTAGAAGGCATGTAGTTTACCCTTCCCCCTATCGTGTTTAATAGCTGTTGGTGCACGACTATACCCTCAGCCGGATCTCGATTATTCATGTTTAATAGCCGTCTATGACGGCCGGATTAGCCTTATAAACTCCTACATGCCAACTATGTATTCTAAAATAAACAAGTTCACACAGATAGCTTCTGGTCTTGTTATAGTTCTTGCTGACTGTTGTAGTTTCAGTTCCTGTCTTATTTATCCATGTTTTCTCATATTCCTGTTTATAGCATTAACTCTGAGATACTGTTGTTTCTTTTATACATATTCTCAATATGATACTCAATCTAATTGTCATAAATATTTAGTTTAATCTTGTTGTGCATTGTGTACTTTGCTTCTTTCCTGATTGGATCCGTTGTTTAGGCGATGATGAGGACCTTGCCCCTACCTATTATGGCCACTATGAGTTAGCAGGTGACCCATATGAGGAGCCAGTTCCCACCCAGGAGGATACTTCTGCAGAGTAGTTAGTAGTAGCTACTTATTTTATTTCCTTTCCGCATATACTCGGGTTTGTCCCCGATTTATCTTCTGGCTGTATTAACTGTGGATTTGGTTGTCACAGATTAAATATTATGAAATCTTAGCAATCCTATTTCCTGTGATTATTCTTACATATTCATTATTGTGGATGAGATAGATAATTATTGATCCCAAAAAATGACCTAGACAGCGTACTACCGTCGATGCTGCGGCGTAGGCTGGACGTACCCACGCACTCGTGCCCGAATAACCGGGTGCGGGTCGTGACAGCGCTCATTTAGTGTTTCCATTTTATCCGCACAGTTCTCTTCAGACATTTGAAGATATAATAGATGCCACTGCTGCAGCTTCCTGGTTTTTACAGTATGTCGGTATCACCCGAATCTGTGTACTAACCATATGAAAATTGTCTGAAAGCTTCCAGATCCATCCTGCTTAATATCCTGCAGCTGATAGTGCATAGAATTCTGAGAGTAAAGACTACTTCTTCAACTTCCACGATCTAGCAGCACCACTCTTGGATAAGTCACATCCTCCCTTGAATCTTTCACTCTTCTTTCCTGAGCACCAGCTGGCATCACTGAAGCCTTCCATCATATCTGGATAATTGTTGTAGTGCATGATATACCACTGAGTCCACTTGAGAATTCTGACGACTCTCTTCACAGCTTCCAGTGATCAACAATACACATATTGCTCGTGAACTGACTCAGCATCCCTACAGCGAGAGCTATATCAGGCCTGGTGGTACTCGCAGCTTGAATCATTCACCTGATGATGCTTGAGTACAACAACTGTCTGATGCTTTTCCTTGGATAAGGCTTCATCTCCATGTCACACCTGAGGAGTATCGTCCCTGATACCCAAAGCGTGTGATTAGCTCTTCATGCACAGCGCCTGTGACTGAGGAAGCCCCCTGGCATCTGGATTATCTTATATCTTTAAGGATGGTATCCGCAATCCCATGTCCTGAGACTGAACAAAAGGACATCTTTGTTCTAGTGACACTTTTATATCTACAGTTGGAATTTAGCAAGTCGTCCACATAGATACAAAAAATGACTCTTTTTTTATCAGCAAACTTTGTGTACACCACATGTCTGTCTTGCTGATCCTGAGATAACTTTGACCAGATGGCTTGTCAAACTTCTGCTGCCACATCCTGAGATTTGCTTCATGCCGTATTTTAGATATCACCAACCCGCAGACTGTCTTCAAACCTGAATGACAATAATTTTGATTGTTGTCCGTGAATCTCTCATGACTATCTTCCTCCAAGACTTGTTGTATTTCCTTCATCTGATAATCAATCAGCTTATGAATGACAACTATGGCAATCATCATCATGTTATATGACACTTCAACGAGGTGCCACAAAACTCAGTCTCATGTATCTGAGAAAAATCCCTAGGCTACAAGCCTAGTCTTGAACTCAACTGTTCTGTCTGCTTCCATTTTTTTCTACTGATTTATATATAAGCATATGATAGGTTTAGATCCTTCAGGAAGATTGATCAACATCCAAGTGTTATTATGGGGTCAATCTCTTCATGGACTGCCTCCTCCCAGCAGATCGAGTCCTTGGTCTTCATCACCTCATCATTGGTAAGTGGTACGACCTCCATATGATAGGTGATAAGATCATCTTTGGTCCTTCGACCTCCTGACTCTTCTAGCTAACTGCTCTTCGAGTTTTGGTTCAAATGTTGTCTCTTAAAAGATAACTCCTTCCTGGACTACATTTTCTTCTATATAAGTGCCAACAACTCTGGCTGAAATGGTCCTCCGAAAACCCTCCACAATCGAACGATCTTCATGTGGATATGACTTTGAACCTGAGTTACATCAGAAGTGACGAACGGTACTAAGGACCTGACCGTAAGTGCAACATTCTTCCACAGACAATCTGGAAGACCCTTTGTACGACTGTCACGCCCCAGTGCCAAAATACGTAGGACTAGGAATACGCAACATGCCAGCCGTATGTATACGATAACTCCAATGTGTTGGAAGATCGTAACACATACGTACGCTGTACATGAATATCAAATCCACAAGTGGTAATATAATGTCAACACAAGTCACACACAATCTATATCTCATCCACAACATAAATAAAGGAATATGAAATAAATAACTGAATCTCCAATGTGAAGTATCCAAGAAATGATAGTCAGGTGAAAACAAATCTACTGCCAATCGACTATATTAAAACTAAATGAGAGAAGAGATCAAACTCTAATATAAGATAAATGTCAATAAGGAAATAACAACTAGAATATCCATCAGCTGCGAAGAATCAGGGATACTCTGAAGGTAAGACCTCCTCAGTCTGATATGAAGCGTCAGGTCCGGGTCCGTACTCTTGTGGATAGTCATGTCCGTCTATACCTGAAAAGGGACCAGGTCCTCAGAGGGACGTAACAAGATACATAGAAGCATGCCAATAAAGTACTGAAAAATAAACATCCAAGGGTCGTCTAACCATCTATGTGAATGCATTTTGAGAACAACTTTCCAACACGTAGGGTATCTGGCTAAAATATGATTGACATGATTCTTTCAGAGAATCAGGGACCTAAAAAATATGACGTCTTTTGAACGTCAGAGGTCGCCTGTAGATAATATATAGGGGTCATCTAACCGCGCATCTCCGACGGAGCGTACGGATTAGACAAGGAACGTACAAAGGAGCCCAAACGTCTTACTCGTTGTCATTTCCATCCCATGCTCTAAGCATGTCATATCCATGACACGACCATCGGACCTTCGACCAGTGAAAGACTGTCACGTGGTTTCGCGGACCAATCTGTAGGCAAAACCGGCAGGCCAAATAGAAGGATCCAATTTGAAACGATGAATGCAGTGGTGCATTATCTATATAAAACCTGTTCCAGAACTTTTCTTTTTGAGACTATATGGTCAGAATCATCAAATTTTATTTTCTACTTTAAATACTGATCGCTTCCTCAACAAATTCCTGCAAAAAACTGCATACTATTAATACTAATAATTGACGACATTTCTCTTCTCAGAAAGTTTAGCTGCCCATGGCGCTTCCAAAGTGAGTGTTTATGTCACGAGTTCAACAAGAATATGATAAGTGAACAAAATTTTCAGTTTAATCCTTTCTATTTTTATATTTAGACCATTAAAAAATTTTTAATAAAATAAATATAATTTAACGGTTGTAAATTGCATGAGTTCTAAAAATTAAGAACTCGTGAGTTCCTCTAGAAAAATTGTTATGTGACCCATAGTGTGTTTCCCAATAGCTCATATGAACGGTTCACAAATAATAATGATGGTGAGGGTCCTGTTTCAAAATCGGCACATTTATTTTTCTGTTTTTTATTTTATTTTGGGTGTCTAACTATGTCTCCCTAGGCTCAGGCAGTGTCGTACTTTAGATTTTGAGATCCGAGACAAACTCTAAAAATGGTGCACTGTTCATATTATATTATTTTCATCGATAATGATACAATAGTATTTTTAACACAAAATTTAAGAAATAAATATCATTAACAAAATTTAATATCTACAAAAATATATGTTATAATGAGATACTAATAAAACTGAAAATATTCCAAATCCAAGAAAAATAAAACAGATATTCAAAAAAAGAAAAAAAAGTTAACAATGTTTATGGTAGTTCATAATGGTAATATAACAAAACAATTTAGGCCATTAAACGCTCCCTCAGTGCATCACATAGTCACTTAAATATTATTCGTCTTGCTGTCTTCGAGGCAAAATTACTAATTAAATTTGCGTAATAAAAAAAATTTATATAAATTATATATTAATAAATTAGAAAACTCACTTAATGGAAAGTGACTTATTCCAGTATACCTTTTAGTCCAGGAACCGACCACGGAAATTTTCTTTCTAAAAAAACAAAACAAAAACAATTAGAACATACTTGTGGAGGAAAAAAAATATTAATAAATTACAAAAAGAAAACTATTATAACACAACTAATCATGAACATTACAAATATATATATATATATATATATATATATATATATATATATATATATATATATATATATATATATATATAATAAATTATAAAACTCACATACAAAAATATAAATTAATAAATAGTGGTGCTTTGATAATTCATGATATTATTTTGGATGATAATATTAATAGCTATTAGTTAAGAAGCATCACGCATAAAGGAACAGTTCTCAAATTTGATAGGTTTATAGCAAATTTATCATCAGAAATTTTCAGACAGAGGGAAGAAGATTACTGTATTAGCACGTGAGGGAAGAAGTTCGAAGAAATTGCAAATGAGAGGATAACCAGTCAATATTATGTTCCATGGGTCAATATTATTGACGTGTTGAGGCAGCTCTTTCTCCCGTAGGGATTTAATTTAGTTTAATTTAATCTTTTAATTTAATTTCTTTTTTTAATTTCTTTAATTTATTAGTTAATTTGTTATTATCAATAATAATATAGATGGTAACAAAATCTGTTACTTAATAGTTATTATCAATATTATATTTTTTTTATATCGCTAAAAGGTAGTTTATTATTATCTATATACAAAATTTATTTAATTTGAAATAATTAAATAAAAATAATTGTATATTTGTATATAAATTTTAAATTAATAAATAATATATAGATTACAAATTAATATATTTCAATTATGATTTCTAGTAAATAATTTTTAAAAATATAATTTATAAATTATGAATTAAAGAAAGAAATCAAATTAAAAGATTAAGTTAAACTAAATTTAATTTCCACGGGAGAAAGAGCCGCCTCAACATGTCATTGACGGGTTGCTCAACCCTCTCAACTCGACAATAATATTGTCGTGTCCTTGGTAAACCCGCTTCAACCCGACAAAATTATTGTCGTTTTCTTTCTCAGTCCCATGGAACGTCAATAATATTGACGGATTATTCCCTCATTTACAATTTCTCCGAACTTCTTCCCTCACGCGCTAATACAGTAATCTTCTTCCCTCTGTCTGAAAATTTCTGATTTATCATTTATCAAAAACCATAAAACAAAAATTTATAAACTCACCTGTGGAGTAGTGTAGTTGTCGGAAAAAAGAAGTGACTTGAGTATAATTATATGACCTAACTTGTTCCTATTTTCCTTGAATATCTTAGCTTCTTCTAGGAGCCGGTCTCTTTTGAACAAATAAAAACAAGGTATAAACTCAAGTATATCCAGCGAAAAATTAGCAAACCCTAATAAATTATTCCTTATTTGATTTGCTTTGTTCTGCTGTGATTTGGTTTGCTTTCTTTTACGTGATTTGTTTTGTTGCACAGCCTGCACACAAAGTCGGCCTTGATCCAATTGCAATGGATATATATATATATATATATATATATATATATATATATATATATATATATATATATATATATATATATATATATTTATATATACTAAAAAAAAATTGGTGCCATTAAAATTTTTGGGCCTGAGACAAATGCCTCATGGACCTCATATTGTCACAACTCAAACTCCCGCAAGCTCAATAGTCCCCGCTGAACGCGAATCACCGCGTTGCAGCGCTCCCGCAGGACAATCGTTCTCATCGGGACGTGATGCCGTACGAGCCTGGAGTTGCGCTGGCACAAGGCGATGTTGTCAAACACCAAAGTTATCATCGAAACGACCAAGTTGCAGCGAAAGTCAATTATTGTGTACCAAGCACACATCAGAGTATACGCAGCGAAGCTCTTGATATGGTCCAAATGAAATGCCACAAAGGGTAATGCCACAAAGGCGATGTAATAATCTTGCTCTTTCTCTAGCCCACAAAGGTACTTACCGTTCATATATTATGTCTCGTATATCCAAGCAGTGCCACTACACCTGCGTACCTAAAATAATGTCCACAAACGTGGTGCCCCGTTCCTCCTATTCGGGGAGCGCGGCTAAGAAATATAAGATGGTATCGTTCGATCGGGATAGATTGAAACAAGAACTCGTTCTCGTTATGGATTTGCTTCTTCGGAATCGATTCCCATATTCAGTGGACCGTGCCCCCGGGATCGACTTAGCGGCAGATTCAGGAGGGACCTCTCCGCTGTATCTTTTGTTGCCTCAGATTTCGATGTCGCTTGTTGCTTTCGTGCTTTGAGTTGGTTTTCGGATTTACTTTTCTTGAACGGTTTCGATGGGTTTTATTATTTTCGTTCATTGAACTGCACTTCAATTCCGAGATTGGAAGAGTGGAAGAGGTATTGATCAAGCTGTTCGTGATGCAGGTGAACGAGCAGTAGGCGGCTTACGAGCGGAGTCTTGAAGCGTCTCTTTCCTTCTCCCTTCTAATCAACTAAGTGAGTGGCTACCATCCCGATTAGCTACCCCTTCTTCCAAGTCTTCACACCTTAAAATCTTGCATTCTCCTTTGTCCCGATCAAACGATACCAAGTAATAACTAAAAGATGTCAAGATAAAAAGGGAATAGACTTGGTTAATACTGCTTGTTATTCAACTTGGGAACGGTTACTCATGTGCATGCTTGTTCGTTTGGAATGTTCATCATATGCATTAATTTTAGTTAGAATGCATCTTCTTCTATAAATTGTGCTAATTATGAATCATATCTTGTATGCGACAAATTGTTCAAGGAGGCTATACAAAATAAATAATACAATGCTACTTGTCTTGTACTCGTGTTGCCTCAACTGCATAAATGTTTAACGTGTTATGAACGATTGATCACGGACAACTTGTGCACAAGGTCAATGGTTCCTGTAGACGGTCGCTGGGGCATTGGCACCGGCACCAATCCGGTCTGGACGGAACCCAACATTTAGTCTCACATGATTGACGGGATGCTTGCAGCGTACCACGTGCTTTCGTTGCATACATCCTCGTCAATGACTATTGTCCATTATGGCATCAAGCCAGTGATCACCACGTATATTTAAACCTGTTGCAAACTAACTTGTGTCTTCGTGGCAGGGAAGGCATGGTAAGTATTGTGCAGGTGGTTCAGACGGGCAGGTAAAAGCCATCGAACGTGGCAAGTTCATTTCAGTAAATTCTATATGCTGCATACTTGTAAATAAACTAAGGCAAGATAGAAAGACCACAAATAATATGCATGCTTCATATGAACAACGTGTTGATTGGTATAGTTGGGTTAGCTCGCCTTCACCAGTATGTTTTGACATACTGACCCTCGTTGAAACAGGTTTCCCACACTAAGGAGAACCGAGCGAGGAGAAGAAGTCGTCTTCCCGATCCAGTCCAGCTATAGGCACATCCTGATCGTGCCGCATTTTGAAGTACTTGAAGAAGGAGCTTGCAACTCATTACACAATACAGCTCCGTGGGAAGGCCGTCATCCAGCCCGGAGGTCTTTATCATTTTGAAGTTTAGTAAAGGGATGTAATGTACATGACTGCTATCTCATTTTGAGTCAACACTTTTGTAAGCCCGTGCGGCAAATTAGCTGACTCGTTCAAGAGTTTGTAATAGATGTCCATTATCAATAAAGAGAACTTTTCCATCTTCAACTTGTGTTTCAATTTTTCTGCATACTCTGAATATGTGCTCGTTATGCAAAATACTTTAGCCTTGTGCGGGAGCAACCCCAGGCCCGCACGGCGGTCACACCGGGGGACGCCCCTACGATTCCCCGAAATCGGGCGTGACATATTGGTATCAGAGCACAGATTCAAGTTCCTTAACCCTTGCATTGGAAAAGTTCCTTTAACGATAAATCCCTGTGCGAACTCTTGAACTCGTTAGGCCAAAATAAGATACGTTCATGCAATAAGTCCCTAATACATTATGATCCTAATGTAATTTACCTTCTTTTGAAGGAATGGCACCAGCGCAATCCTCAGCGCTAGCACCGGACGAAATGCAAGGCCAAGAAAGTAGTTCGGGTACTTCGAGAAATTCGCGTAGCCAGCGAGCCATGTCTCGCATCGATCCCATCCAGCAACTGATGCGGATGTTGGAGGCAAACCAACAAAGGGATGAGGCTCACCACGAAAGGGCCGAGAAACGAGCGGAGGAGAGTCAACTCAAGTTTCAAGACAATATAGAAGCTCGATTCTCAGTCCAACAGAAGCATGTAGATACCCTGCAACAGATCGTGCAGACTTTGGCTTCCAACCAGTCCGCGGCAACAACAACGACTCCGGTGGAACAGCCCGTGCTTGAAGTCGAGACGCCGCAAATTCCAAGGACGAGGGAAGTGACTGCCTTCAACTTTGACGACTTCAAAAAAGTCTGCAATACTCCATTCAACAGGACTGAGGACCCAATCGTGGCTCTAGATTGGTTGGCCGAACTTGAAGACCACTTCGCTATGCTAGAGGTCCCCGAAGAGATGTGCGTCGCATGCGCTCATCTACAGCTCCGCCTAAACGCGCACGATTGGTGGGACATGCATCGACGATCTCTTCAATTTGACCATGGAGAGGAGGCGATCTCGTGGGCGACTTTCGTGCCGCATTTGAAGAGGAGTTCATACCCCCTCCTATGCGTCGTCAGAAGGAGAACGAGTTCGTACAACTACGACAAGGCAGTGTGACAGTTAAACAGTATTTCGCCGAATTCAACCGACTCTCCAAATTCGCTAGCGCCTATTTACCTGATGTAGCGAGTTGAGCTAGAAGGTTTGAAGGTGGTCTACGCCCTACCATCCATGCGCACGTAGTCGTTCATCAGTATCAGACAATGCGGGAAGTCATGAATCACGCTCTATCTCTTGAACCGCAGTATCCTCACATTTCTGCCGGCTCTGTGCATACATCCAATCACAAACATCATAGCAACGAAGGAGGAAATACCGCTACAAAGCGCCTAAACCACAGCGGCAAGCAGAAAGAAAACTCAACCCAAATATGTCTCTTCTGTAAAAGACAGGGGCATGCCGTCAACCAATGCCGAAAGAAACTCGGGTTATGCCTCATTTGTGGAGACCCAAATCACACAATGCAAAACTGTCCGCTCTACTCTGCTAGCCATCCTCGATATCCCAATCCACTTGGTTAGCGGTAGGTCCTATTCCTAAGTTTCGTGGACAAAACTTCCAATTAGTTGGGTAGGATGTGGCGCCCCGTTCCTCCTATTCGGGGAGCACGATTAAGAAATACAAGATGGTATCGTTCGATCGGGATAGATTGAAACAAGAACTCGTCGTCGTTATGGATTTGCTTCTTCGGAATCGATTTCCATATTCAGTGGACCGTGCCCCCCGGATCGACTTAGCGGCAGATTCAGGAGGGACCTCTCCGCTGTATCTTTTGTTGCCTCAGATTTTGATGTCGCTTGTTGCTTTCGTGCTTTGAGTTGGTTTTTGGATTTACTTGTTTTTCTTGAACGGTTTCGATGGATTTCATTGTTTTCGTTCATTGAACTGCACTTCAATTCCGAGATTGGAAGAGTGAAAGAGGTATTGATCAAGCTGTTCGTGATGCAGGTGAACGAGCAGTGGGCGACTTACGAGTGGAGTCTTGAAGCGCCTCTTTCCTTCTCCCTTCTAACCAACTAAGTGAGTGGCTACCATCCCGATTAGCTAGCCCTTCTTCCAAGTCTTCACACCTTAAAATCTTGCATTCTTCTTTGTTCCGATCAGACGATACCAAGTAATAACTAAAAGATATCAAGATAAAAAGGGAATAGACTTGGTTAATACTGCTTGTCATTCAACTTGGGAACGGTTACTCATGTGCATGTTTGTTCATTTGGAATGTTCATCATATGCATCAATTTTAGTTAGAATGCATCTTCTTCTATAAATTGTGCTAATTATGAATCATATCTTGTATGCGACAAATTGTTTAAGGAGGCTATGCAAAACAAATCATGCAATGCTACTTGTCTTGTACTCATGTTGCCTCAACTGCATAAATATTTAACGTGTTATGAACGATTAATCACGGACAACTTGTGCACAAGGTCAATGGTTCCTGCAGACGGTCGCTGGGGCATTGGCACCGGCACCGATCCGATCCGGGCGGAACCCAACGTTTAGTCTCACGTGATTGACGGGATGCTTGCAGCGCACCACGTGCTTTCGTTGCATACATCCTCTTCAATGACTATTGTCCATTATGGCATCAAGCCAGTGATCACCACGTATATTTAAACATGTTGCAAACTAACTTGTGTCTTCGTGGCAGGGAAGGCATGGTAAGTATTGTGCAGGTGGTTCAGAAGGGCAGGTAAAAGCCACCGAACAGGTGGCAAGTTTATTTCAGTAAATTATATATGCTGCATACTTGTAAATGAACTAAGGCAAGATAGAAAGACCACAAATAATATGCATGCTTCATATGAACAACGTGTTGATTGGTATAGTTGGGTTAGCTCGCCTTCACCAGTATGTTTTGACATACTGACCCTCGTTGAAACAGGTTCCCCGCACTAAGGAGAACCGAGCGAGGAGCAGAAGTCGTCTTCCCGATCTAGTCCAGCTGTAGGCGCATCCTTATCGCGTCGTATTTTGAAGTACTTGAAGAAGGAGCTTGCAACTCATTACACAATGCAGCTCCGTAGGAAGGCCGTCATCCAGCCCGGAGGTCTTTATCATTTTGAAGTTTAGTAAAGGGATGTAATGTACATGACTGCTATCTCATTTTGAGTCAACACTTTTGTAAGCCCGTGCGACAAATTAGTTGACTCGTTCAAGAGTTTGTAATAGATATCCATTATCAATAAAGAGAACTTTTTCATCTTCAACTTATGTTTCAATTTATCTGCGTACTATGAATATGTGTTCGTTATGCAAAATACTTTAGCCTTGTGCGGGCGCAACCCCAGGCCCGCACGGAGGTCACGCCGGGGGATGCCCCTACGATTCCTCGAAATCGGGGCATGACACAAGCAGCGCCACTACACCTGTGTACCTGAAATAATGCCCACAAACGGGGTTCAGTACACAGTCGTACTGGTGAGCGGGATAACCCACCCGTCTAAGCCGACACTAAGTAGAATAGTGAATACACACAGTTATATGGTGATATTTCTAGTTGAATTCTAGATTCATTTTATGACATAGGTATGACATGTTAAGAAAAACTGTAAGCAGGTTAAGCATACAAGCATTCAACTCGCCAATAGACAACAATTATATATATCCAACTCAAAAGGAAAACTAGCATGCAAACCGTCCTACTCAAGCCCAAGCAACACGAGAATCTATCAAACCATCATCCAGGACTCAATATCCATTCTCAAACTAAGCCTTATAATCCAATCTTCGATATGCACACTCTTGCCGAGGCAAGGTGGCCGCCGCCTACGCAAAAAGCATAAACCAAACCAAAATAAAGCAAACCAACTCTTATCTATATGAAGCACTGGCCAAGCCATAAAGGACTGACCAACTGTAGTTCTACTCGAAACAACGTTGAGTAGCTAGCCCGCCTGAATCGCATCGAACCGCTGGCACCGCGCCCAAGGAACGTTACCCAAATGCTTCCTCCATGGCCGAACGGTCCCGATGCCCCGGAGCCTTTCCGTTCGAGGAAACCAAACCCTGTGCGCAACAGGTTGTCCGTGACCAATGCAGACATCAAGTAGGTATGACGAGAGAATCGAGCATTCTCGTCCCACCAAACGATCGTAGACTCATCCAACCAAATATCCATAACCATTCTCCAACTTATAGCCCAAGGCACAAATCTCAAGTTATCTCCATAGGCACTATGCCGCTTCTCGACACAGTGTTCCAATTGGTGCAACACCCCTCGCTTAGAACAATCCCGTGGCACAATGCCCTCGCCGATGCAATTATTCGATTTTGAACCACAACTGTACACTTTGCATGACAAAGCGTCCAAGTGATACTCGTGCACGGATGCACGCTCGCTCACCCGATGTTCCAACTAAGATGTATAATTCCAACTGTTTCTCCAACTGCCCCAAATATAATCCAACTCTAGCTCCAACTATCTAACGCAAAAACCAATCCAAGTCACAAATCATATCCAACCAAACGACGTACACTCTATGCACGCCACAGTGTAGTGATTTTCAAGGTTTAGTCCAAGTATTCAAGCCTTTATGTGTGTTCCATATTATTAGGCATGAAGTAGTAGAGGAGAAGGGACAGAGCCCACTCACCAAGTTTGATTCCGTTAAGCATCATGTCCTGCCGATACGCCCGATCCCTTGAACCCGTGGTCCGATGCAAAGCACGATCTACTCAATTGGTATGACCGTTCGAGCAGGCCGTGCTCTCCAAATCATCCGACCAAATCGGACTAAGGAAGACGACATTATCGCTCCAATCCAGCTATCCCAGTACTGCTCTGAATGAATATCCGATTCCATCGAACTCCGCTTACGATCTGCACATGAAACCAACTCAAATCAATACTTGTTCCCAAATTCAACAAATTGAAATATAACCAGCTATTGCCCCATTCAATCTGACTCAGCGTAACGCACCGTACGGTTGTGGGATGTTACACATATAAAGTCCGGCCCTGGGCTCAGGGTATCACAATTGCAAGAGGAGCTCCATTTGAGGTGTTGAGCCTTGTTGGCTCCATTGTTGATGCTCTTCAAATCTAGTTCTACACCCGATAAGCATGGATGTGCCGCACATCGACGCCTTATGCAAATAACAACGCTGCTACATGACCCGTAGTCCGTAACCGTGGGCCACGTGTCAACACCCAACTGACATGATTTCTAGTGATGGGCCCCAAGCAAATATGGGAGGTCAATTGGGTGCTGAGACGTGGCCCACGGTCACGGACCGTGGACCAAATATTTTTTTCCTGTAATCTTTGTCAACGAGGTTGTATGATATTCGGAATTCTCTTCGTCAATCATCACTCGCGGATACTTTGTGGAAAACATCTCAAGATAGAGGCTAGGCCTATAAGGACTAGTGTTAATGTCATGCCATGACTAAACTATGAGATATACCATAAAGCAAAAATAAAAAAGTTTGGACGCTTGTAGCTAAAGTGCGAAATCGTCATTTTCAATATATTGTAAATACAATGCACTAGCAATAAAAAAATGTAAATGTATCACTTTTTAAAATATATTGGGATACATAGATTTTTGTCTTCCGCAAGTGAGGAGTTTCAAATTATTTTGTTTGGATGACAACATAAAAGTGTAGATGCGAATTAAAATAATATAGAGAAATGTACATTTGTAATGAAGTTGCAATCTATTTCTCTTGCAACTGAGAAATAAAGCAATGACACTTTTAGTTACAATGAAATGTCATATCACAACCATTTGCAATAGAGTTGCAAGAGATATCCAAATTCTGAAACCACCTACACCAATAGTCACTTGCAACAAAAATGACATTTTCAAGCTACTTTCAATGCACTATCATCTATCCAAACATGTCCTAAGAGAGTTATTGGAAGCCATTGAAAAAATCTAGAGAGAAGAAGAATGAGAGCTCGTTGAAGATCTTGTAAGAGAGGATTTCACATCACGACATTGTGTGTGTAATCCTTGTAAGATTTTCTCCTATTGATTTAGTATATATTTTTTTTCCATTGTTCTGTGGAGTATGTGGAGATTGACCGAACCACCTTAATATTGCATGATTGTTCATGATTTTTATTGTTTAATTAATTTGTGTATTGTTATTCTCGTCGTCGTAAGGTTATTTGCGTGTGAACCTTTGCGTCTTGCATGACGAATTGGTATGAGAGCTAAGAAAACCATATAGGGATGTCTAATTATTGGATCCAGGTTAACGGTATATGAGAACGTTAGTCATCTACCCATCTTCCTAAATGGCGATTATTTGAATCATTGGTTCGTTATGGTTCAAGAAAGATATTCTATATTTTAAAATTTTGGGATGACGAATAATAATATTAACAGCATCCGGTGGAGAAATTCAACGATAATAAAAATATTTTTTTGTGGTAGAGAAGGGTCAATGTAATCCTTGTGAAAGAAAAATTGTTTAAAGTTATCGTCAATGAGGATAGAAAACATATCGATATGATAGATGATGAATGGATTGACATGGATCACTAAACACAGAGTACGATGGAACTTTGTTTCTGGAGATGAAATGATGTATGATATTTTTTAACTGATTTATGATTGAAGCCTGAGAACAACAGAAATATTTGTTGACTACCAATTTCTACCTCCACAAACAACTTCATAGTTTACGAATGAAGAAAGTAACACAAAATTTAACCAATCTGAATTCATTCAACAAGTAGTGATCTTTCTGTGTAATTGTGTAATTTATTTTGTACGAGGAATAGTAATTGTGTCTTGATCATCTGTGTGTCACTAACGAAGAAATTTCTTGCCAGATAATAACAAAAATAGCAATCCTCTGGGCAAAAAGCTTCAGTTGGAGGAATGTTGAAAGCTCAATGTCCTGATTACTGTTAGCCAGATTTTTTTAATTTGGAAGCACTAATCACCAATAAACATTGTTGTCTGAGCGACCAAGTTTCCATATTAAACCATCATTAGCACGACTGTTGTTGCTGCTCCTATTCCTATAGACCAAGTCCCAACAATATATAGAGAGCTACATAAAGAGGAAAGCCCATCGAGATCTGAACCCACTAACTTGCTAAAAGTTCCTATTCAAAACCAAGGAAAAGGGGAGGGAAAACATCCGGGTTGGGAGCAGGAAGACCCGGATCCGAAACCCAGTCAAGTCTTAGTCAATGTGAGGTTCCTAGAAAGAGGTCGGATGCAGACCAAAACCCTCCTTATACAACTTTTTCCCAACAATCTCCTTGATTAGTCAAAGTCAAGTCTTACTCAATTTATTACAGTTTTTAAAATTAAATTTATAATTTTTCTTATAAATTAAAGATAATTTTGATAAACTATCTTAAAAATTCTTAAATATTGTAAAAAATTTCTCAGCAAACTAAATCAATGGGTGCTGATATGCTTAGAACTCAAATATAGTCTTTGTGGGTGCAAATGAAAGAAAGAATTTGAGATAGTCTATGGCTGTGTAAGTCAGTCAACCTACAGAGAATTTTCTCCCGCTCTCTCTCTCTCTCTCTCTCTCTCTCTCTCTCTCTCTCTCATTTCCCACTACTACTGCATTCCATCTTCCCAAGATGAAACAAAAGTAGTATCATATCAACCAACAGTCCAACACCACCACTTCCATTGTTCTTTAAGTACTCTCTCTTCCCAAGAACTAATGTTCTGAACTAATAAACAAGTGTTCAAACTTACAAGAGAAGAGGAGAGAAAAGAAAGGGAAGAAGAAGAAGAAGAAACATGAAGAGTAGGTTTGCTCCTTGTGTATTCTTATTCTCATTCTTAGTAGTACTAGTGTTAGAAGTAGTAGTTGTTGTTCATGGTGCTGGTGCTGGTGATGATTCACAAACCATGCATGCACTCTCCAGCCTATTCCCTCCATCATCCACCAAGTGGAACACCACCAACCCTGACCCATGCAAATGGAACGGAGTCAAGTGCAGCACTACTCATGTCGCCAGCCTTTCCCTCTCTGGCTTTGGCCTCTCCAACAATAGCCAGCTCTTCTTCCACCTCCTCTGCAACCTGACCTCCCTCGAGTCCCTCGACCTCTCCCTCAACTCCTTCTCCTCCATCCCCGACTCCTTCTTCTCCGACACCTGCACCGGCCTCTCGCACCTCAAGTCCCTCAACCTAAGCTCAAACAAATTAGCCGGCCCTCTCCCAAACTTCTCCGCCACCACCACCTTCACCAGTACTCTGGAGATTCTTGACTTGTCTCTTAACCAATTGGAAGGCGAGGTTGGTCCTCAGTTGTCTGCACTGAAAAACTTGAAAGCCTTGAGCCTCAGCAGCAACAACTTCACCGGCACCATCCCTCCTCTCTACGAGGGCCTTCAACAACTGGTGCTCTCATACAACCACTTCACCGGAAACATACCCAACGCCACCCTCAAACTAAAGAACCTCACTCTGCTTGACCTCGGCTTCAACGGCCTCACGGGGCCCATCCCGGACGGAATCAGAGAGCTCTCCAACCTAAAACACCTGCTGCTCTCTGCTAACCATCTCACCGGCGAAATCCCCGTCGGTCTCGCCTCCATCGCGAGCCTGCGGACGTTCGGCGCTAACCAGAACATGCTCTCCGGGACGATCCCGGCTGGGTTAACTACATATATAAGGACTCTCGACCTTAGCTACAATCGGCTTTCCGGGCAGATCCCGTCGGACCTTCTCTCCCCTCCTGCTCTGCTCTATGTTGATCTCAGCTACAATCTCCTTGGAGGGGCTATCTCTACAAATTTCTCTTCGGGGCTCTACCGCCTGCGGCTCAGCTGGAACTCTCTCGGCGGCAATGTACCGACGACGATCGGGTCGGCGACCAACATGACCTACTTGGAGCTGGACAACAATAAACTGGACGGAGAGATTCCGCGGCAGTTGGGGAACTGCCTTAACCTTATGCTGCTGAATCTGGCGGGAAATCGGCTGAACGGGACGCTGCCAAAGGAGCTGGGTAATCTTACGGAGATGGTGGTCATATATCTTCAACAGAACAGTCTAACTGGGGATATTCCGAAGGAACTTTTTCAATTGGGACAACTGATCACACTGAACATCAGCCATAATTTCCTCACCGGTGCTATTCCTTCCGAAATTCCCAATTTGAAGAACCTTACCCGATTGAATTTGGAAGGTAACGAGCTAAATGGTTCGATACCCAACACGATCAATGCGTTACCAAACCTGATGGAGCTCCAGCTGGGGAACAACAAGTTGAATGGAACTGTTCCGAGAATGCCAAACAGCTTGAGTTTAGCCATGAACCTCAGCAGCAACTTCTTTGCTGGACCTATACCTTCACATCTTGCCGATTTGCAACAGTTGGACATTCTTGACCTATCAAACAATGAGTTTTCAGGTGAGGTTCCATGGTCGTTTACCCAAATGCAGAGTCTGACGCAATTGATGCTCTCGAATAATCAGCTCTCGGGAACACTTCCAACATTTCCAAGTTATGTTCATGTTACTTACACTGGAAACGAAGATCTTGTGATCCCGGCAACACCCACCCCAGCTACAAACGACTCTATATTTCTGATTGTCATTGTCGATTTTATCAGCGCCGTGATTGGGTTGGGTTTGGCAGCTGCAGCTGAAATTTTTATATGGAATAAAATATTTTAAATAGATTCGATGTAAAAAAAAAAAATTAAACTAGTTCCAAGAAGTAATTTTTTTTTTCCACTTAAATTTAATGGAAGTCGTAAATCGTAGCTCTTTCTTCCAAATTCGTGAAAAAAAGAATGCAAAAAGAAAGAAAGAAAAAAACTAACAAGAATTAAGCACACAACCTATGGATGTGGAGTCCTACTCCAATGTACTACCACTACACAACACATAATTATTAATTATTAAAATAAAAAAATATACATCAATTCTGTTAGACTATTTGGCGCTGAGAAAATTATTTCTTACTTCTTTTTTCTATAACAAAAGTAGTTAAAATATTGTATTATATATAATGTTGTTTTGCTCGCGGGTTTTGTCTGCAGATTGGTCCGCGAGACCACGCGACAGCAGTCCACTGATCTGACCCGACCCTCCTGCTAGTTTGGGTTTACCATCGGACCCTCGGCCAGTGAAAGATTGTCACGTGGCTCCGCGGGCCAATCTGTAGGCAAAACCGGCAGGCCAAATAGAAGGATCCAATTTGAAACGATGAATGCAGTGGTGCATTCTCTATATAAAACCTGCTCCAGAACTTTTCTTTTCGAGACTATATGGTCAGAATCATCAAATTTTATTTTCTACTTTAAATACTGATCTCTTCCTCAACAAATTCCTGCAAAAACTGCATACTATTAATACTAATAATTGACACATTTCTCTTCTCAGAAAGTTTTGGCTGCCCATGGCGCTTCCAAAGTGAGTGTTTACTCAAATAAGAACTCATGAGTTGAACTGCAAGTGAACAAAAATTTTAGTTTTGTCCTTTGTATTTTTATATTTAGACCATTTAAAAAAATTAAAAGATAAAATAAATGTAATTTAACGGTTATAAATTACATGAGTTCTAAAAGTTAACAACTCATGAGTTCCTCTGGAAATTTTGTTATGTGACCCATAGTGTGTTTCCAAGAGCTCGTATGAACGATTCACAAATAATAATGATGGTGAGAGTCCTCTTTCAATATCGGCACATTTATTTTTCTGTTTTTTTATTTTATTTTGGGTGTCTAACTGACTATATGTCTCCTTAGGCTCACGCGGTGCCGTACTTTAGATTTTGAGATATGAGACGAACTCTAAAAGTGGTGCACTGATTATATTATATTATTTTCATCGATAATGATACAATAGTATTTTTAACCCAAAATTCAAGAAATAAACATCATAAACAAAATTTAATATCTATAAAAATATATGTTATAATGAGATACTAATAAAACTGAAAATGTTCCAAACCCAAAAAAAAATACAACTGATGTTCCAGACAAAAAAATAAAAAGAAAGCTAACAATGTTTATGGTAGTTCATAATGGTAATATAACAAAACAATTTAGGCCACCAAACGCTCCCTCGATGCATCACATAGTTACTTAAATATTATTCGTCTTGCTGTCTTCGAGGCAAAAGTACTGATTAAATTTTTGTAATCAACAACAATTTATATAAAATTATATATTAATAAATTATAAAATTCACTTAATGGAAAATGACTTATTCCAGTATATCTTTTAGTCCAGGAACCGACCACGGAGATTTTCTTTCTAAAAAATCTACAAAAAATAAAATAAAATTAGAACATATTTGTGGAGGAAAAAAATATATTAATAAATTACAAAAAGAAAACTATTAGAACACAACTAATCATCAACATTACAAATATATATATAATAAATTATAAAACTCACCTACAAAAATATAAATTAATAAATAGTGGTGCTTTGATAATTCATGATATTATTTTGGATGATAATATTAATAGCTATTAGTTAAGAAGCATCACGCATAAAGGAACCGTTCTCAAGTTTGATAGGTTTATAACAAATTTATCATCAGAAATTTTCAGACAGAGGGAAGAAGATTGTGGTATTACCGTGTGAGGGAAGAAGTTCGAAGAAATTGCAAATGAGGGGATAACCCGTCAATATTACGTTCCATGGGTCAATATTATTGACGTGTTGAGGCGGCTCTTTCTCCCGTAGGGATTTAATTTATTTTAATTTAATCTTTTAATTTAATTTCTTTCTTTAATTTGTTTTAATTTATTAGTTAATTTGTTATTATCTATAATAATATAGATGGTAACAAAATCTATTACTTAATAGTTATTATCAATATTATATATATTTTTATATCGCTAAAAGATAGTTTGTTATTATCTAGACACAAATTTTGTTTAATTTGAAATAATTAAATAAAAATAATTATATATTGGTATATAAATTTTAAATTAACAAATACTATATAGATTACAAATTAATATATTTCAATTATGATTTCTGGTAAATAATTTAAAAAAAATATAATTTATAATTTATAAATTAAAGAAAGAAATCAAATTAAAAGATTAAATTAAACTAAATTAAATCTCCACGGGATAAAGAGCCGCCTCAACACGTCATTGACAGGTTGCTCAACCCCCTCAACCCGACAATAATATTGTCGTGTCCTTGGTAAACCTGCTTCAACCCGACAATATTATTGTCGTTTTCTTTCTTAGCCCCATGGAACGTCAATAATATTGACGGATTATCCCCTCATTTGCAATTTCTCCGAACTTCTTCCCTCACGCGCTAATACAGTAATCTTCTTCCCTATGTCTGAAAATTTCTGATTTATCATTTATCGAAAACCATAAAACAAAAATTTATAAACTCACCGGTGGAGTAGTGGAGTTGTCGGAGAAAAGAAGTGACTTGAGTATTATTATATGACCTAACTTGTTCCTATTTCCCTCGAATCCCTTAGCTTCTTCCAGGAGCCGACCTATTTG
The DNA here is from genome assembly GCA_036927795.1 of Iris macrosiphon. NCBI lineage: Eukaryota > Viridiplantae > Streptophyta > Magnoliopsida > Asparagales > Iridaceae > Iris > Iris macrosiphon. The sequence goes on from JAYESA010000001.1 coordinate 176,026,445, forward strand.
GAACAAATAAAAATAAGATATAAACTCAAGTACATCTGGCCGAAAAGTTGGCAAACCCTAATAAATCATTCCTTATTTAATTTGCTTTGTTCTGCTGTGATTTGGTTTGCTTTCCTTTACGTGATTTGCTTTATTGCACAGCCTGCACACAAAGTCGGCCTTGGCCCAATTGCGAATTGCAATGGATATATATATATTGTCGTGTCCTTGGTAAGCCCGTAGAGAACACAGCAAGGACATGATATATATATATATATATATATATATATATATATATATATATATATATATATATATATATATATAGCCATTAAAATTTTTGGGCCTGAGACAAATGCCTCATGGACCTTTTATAAAGTTCAGCCCTGGGCTCAGGGTGTCGCAATTGCAAACAGAGCTCCATTTGAGGTGTTGAGCCTTGCTGGCTCCATTGTTGATGCTCTTCAAATCTAGTTCTACACCCGATAAGCATGGATGTGCCTCACACCGACGCCTTTGTAACGTCCCGCAACCGCACGGTGCGTTACGCTGAGTCGGATTGAACGAGACAATAGCTGGTTACATTTGATTTGTTGGATTTGGGAACAAGTATTGATTGAGTTGGTTTCATGTGCAGATCGTGTAAAATCCATAATTCTGAAAACTGTATTTTTATTTAGTAGTTATGAGCTAAATAGAGAAAATGAATTTTATTAAATTTTTATTTAAGGTGTTTGTGCATCTAGGGGATTTATTGAGTCATTATAAATTTTTTCTAATTTATTCGATGTAGGAGACCCTTTGGACAGTTGCTAGCTTAATGGTATGCACCAATATAATTTCAGGATTTTTTATGTATAAATATGTATATATATATATATAGATATAATTAATAAGAAAAAGGAATAAGAAAAAGAAAGAATAAGAAAAGAATAGAAAAATAGAATTTCTATTTAACCCAAACCCGCAACCCGTTTAACCCCACCCGCGTAAACAAATAGCAGCATCAGCTCACCCCCGCGTAAACAGATAACAGCAACAGCTCACCACCCCGCGTATACTCTTCCCTTTCCTTATCCGCGCGTAAAACATCAGCAGCAGTAGCAAACCGACTTCCCTTTTTCCTTTCCGCGCGTGTACGCTTCTCATTCCACCGCTCCTTAACACTATTATTACTAAAAATCCCTCAACCGAAACATAAACCAATGAGAGGAAAACAACAGCAACAACAGTAGTTTCTTAAACACTAAGTTTCTCCACCGCCTCTTATTCTCTATATATATCCCTACAATACACCCCAAACCCTAAAAATCTCACTTCTTCAAACTTAACACAATATTGGACGTGCACTATACAGAACTTTGCTCGGCAAGTATACCTTGCCTTTGTACTATTATTTACATTCCAGATGATGCATGATTCTGTTTTATTTATATATTTGCATTGGACCTTGTTTATGAGACCACCCCAGTATATGGAGCATCATTAGATTTCATTGGCCGTGACACAGTTGTTACACGAATTGTGAGTCTCATATAGATCTCGGACTACGTATCGGGTTGGCCGCCTGTACGTATGAGCCGTGCGTAAGGGATGACTGCTGATAGAAACTTTGTATGCTAGTAGACCTGGCAGTTATTTAGAGGTTTTATCATTTCATGGATGTGGCATGATTAGAGCATGGGGTGGGAAGAACTATAAGTAAGGCGTTTGGGCTCCTTTGCACTTTTCTCCTGTACGCCCGAATTCTCCACCGGAGAAACGGGTGATGATGACCACTATATATATTTACAGGCGTCCTCTGCCCTTCAAAAGACGACATGCTTTTAGGCCCCTGATTCTCCGAGAGAGTCATGCCAATCCCATGGCCAGATAGCCCACGTGTTGGAAAGTTGTTCTCAAATTGCATTCACTTAGCCGGTTAGGCGACCCGTTAGATGTTTATATTTCAGTACTTATTAGCATGTTTATATGTATCTTGTTACGTCCCTCTGAGGACCTGGTCCCTTTCCAGATATGGACGAGCAGGAGTACCCACAGGAGTACGGACCTGGACCTGACTCTATTTACCAGGCCGAGGAGATCTTACCCTCAGAGTATCTGTGATTTATTACCACTGTTTAGATATTTTGTTGCTACCTCAGTATAGTCGTTTTGTAGTGGATTTGTTTCCACCCGACTATCAGACTTGCTACACATCTTGGATATTCAGTTATTATTCAGCTCTTATTTCCTACTGATTATTTGTGCTGTGGATGAGATATAGATTGCATGTGACTTGTTGTGACAGTATATTACCACTGATGGATTGAATATTCATGTACAGCGTACGTGTGTATATGGTTTCCATATATTGGAGTTCATATACGTACGACTGGGCGTGTTACGTATTCCTAGTCCTACGTAATTTGGGACTGGGGCGTGACAGATCGCTAGCGGAGTTTGATGGAAATCAGGTGTTCGTTCAGAGCAGTACTGGGATAGCTAGATTGGAGCGATAATGTCGTCTTCCTTAGTCCGATCGGTCGGATGATTTGGAGAGCACGGCCTGCTCGCACGGTCATACCAATTGAGTAGATTGTGCTCTGCATCAGACCACGGGTTTAAGGGATCGGCCGTATCGGCAGGACACGATGCTTAACGGAATCAAACTTGGTGAGTGGGCTCTGTCCCTTCTCTTTTACTCCTTCATGCCTAATAATATGGAACACACGTAAATGCTTGAATACTTGGTCTGAAACTTGAAATTCACTACACCGTGGCGTGCATAGAGTGTACGTCGTTTGCTTGGATAGGTTTGTGGCTTGAATTGGTTTTCGCGTTGGATAGTTGGAGCTTTGAGTTGGATTATATTTGGGGCAGTTGGAGAAACAGTTGGTTGGAACATTCGGGAAATTCGGGTAATACGGGCGAGCGAGCGTGCATCCGTGCACGAGTATCACTTGGGCGCTTGGTCAAGCAAAGCATGCAGTTGTAGATCGAAACTGAACAAATGCATCGGTGAGGGCATTGTGCCATTGTTAGGGCATTGTGCCATGGAGTTTTATAGCGAGGGGTGTTGCACCAATTGGAACACTGTGTCGAGAAGCGGCATAGTGCCTATGGGGATAACTTGAGATTTGTGCCTTGGACTATATGTTGGAGAATGGTTATGGATATTGGTGGAATTGTTGGTTGGATGAGTCTAGGATCGTTTGGTGGGGCGAGAATGTTCGATCCTCTCGTCATACCTACTTGGTGTCTGCATGTCACGGACAACTTGTGTTGTACGGGGTTTCGTCTCCTCGAACGGGATAGGCTCCGGAGCACCGGGACCATTCGGCCATGGAGGAGACAATGATAACATGCCTTGGGTACGGTGCCGGTAGTTCGATACGTTCAGGCGGGCTAGCTACCCGGTCTGGCTCGGGTAGAACTGCAATTGATCAGTCCGATCAGTCCTTTATGGCTTGGCCAGTGACTTCATACAGATAAGAGTTGGTTTGCTTTACCTTGGTTTGGTTTGTGCTTTGCGTAGGCGACGGCCACCTTGCCTCGGCAAGAGTGTGCATATCGAAGATTGGATTATGAGATTTTGGATTGAGGATGGAAATTGAGGCTTGGATGATGGTTCGATAGATTCACGTGTTGCTTGGGTTTGAGTATGACGGTTGCATGCTAGTTTCCTTCGAGTTGGATATATATATTCTGCTTGTCTATTGGCTTGAGTTGAATGCTTGCATACTTAACTTGATTTACAGCTTTCCTTAACATGTCATACCTATGCCATGAAATGAATCTAGGATTCAACTAGAAAGATCACAATATAACTGTTTGCATTCACTATTCTACTTAGTGTCGACTTAGACGAGTGGGTTACCCCGCTCACCAGTATAGCTGTGTACTGACCCACATTTGTGGACATTATTTCAGGTACGCAGGTGTAGTGGCGTTGCTTGGATATACGGGACATAATGTATGAACGGTAAGTACTTTTGTGGGCTAGGGAAAGAGCAAGAGTATTACATCACCTTTGTGGCAATCCGCCTTTGTGGCAAATTCATTTGGACCCTATCGAGAGCTTCGCTGCGTATACTCTAATCTGTACTTGGTACATAATACTTGACTTTCGCTGCAACTTGGTCGTTTCGATGATAACTTTGGTGTTTGACAATATTGTCTTGTGCGAGCGCAACTCCAAGCTCGTACGGCATCACGCCCCGATGAGAACGATTGTCCTGCAGGAGCGCTGCAACATGGTGATTCACGTTCAGCGGAGACTATTGAGCTTGCGGGAGATTGGGGCATGACATATTGGTATCAGAGCGCCTGGTTCATTTCCTCGGACTTGGTCCTTCGCTTCATCACAAACTCTAAATAGCTTCAGTGTGTCGTTTAGCTCTTGGCTCTACTCAGTGCCGCATTGGATGTTTCATGCAATAAGTTTATATATTGCTGGTTGTGGCTGTATGTTATTCTTGGTTGCGTTACTTTTGTTGGTTTTTGGTAGATCGCTTAGCATCGTTAGGCGTTGCTGCATTCGTGCAACAAGTTATTGGGCGTTGTTGCATTTGTACAACTAGTTGAGAGAGGTGTGTCGTTGCTTTGGGTTGGCTTATCATTCGAGGAGTTTTTGTTTGCATCAGCGGATCAGTTGGTTGACAGACGAGATTTGGTTATGTGGCATGTTGTGAGTAGGAGCATCAAATGAGAATGGATCGTTGCACGAGTTGCTCGTGTAGCAAATAGTTGGATGAAGTTTAATTTTTGGCTGGGTATATCACATAGGGCATTGGCTGAGCAGGTTTGAGTTTGGCTTGGGAATATCAGGATAGTGTTGCACGAGTTGCTCGTACAACAAATGTGAGGAATAGTTGGGTATTGGGTTGGATTACTTGGAAGAGATCGTTGCACGGGTTGCTCGTGTAGCGAAAGTATCGGACGATTTGAGAATAGTTGGGAGTATTGAGAATGGAACATGGCACAAGTTGCATAGCGAGATTGACAAAAGAGTTAGATGGTTTACATGTTGGCTGAGTTTCATGTCAGACTTGAGTTGGGAGATGGCAGGATCACGCATAAGGGATTGCTCGAACGGATCTTGAATTAGGACAAAGAAATTGTGATTCGAGTAGTAACTTGATTCGGAGTGGTATATGATATACCATATAGTGAGTAAAAGCATTGGAATATGTTGGATAAAACTCAAAGAAATTGCCTCAACGGACACGGGTAACAGGAATATAAGTTGGTTGGTGCACATCGGCTGAGTTAGAAAGAATGAAAAATATGGAGCAAGCGAATATTGAGTTGAGCAATCGAGAACGGACTTGTGCAAATGGAAGTCTCGTTGGACTTGAGGGATATACGAGATCGAAACAAGCAATGGAAAGAGTGTTTGGAAATTTAAGGGATTGAGGCAGACCAAGTATTAGAAACAAGTTGAGATAGTCAGATAGAAAACTGAATATCAGAGTTCGCTTGCACGATTTGGAAGTTCGGTAGAGCATTCATTGTTGCAAAGAGAGAGTTGAGCATGTGGAACAAACAGTTGGCATACGCTTGAACGAGCGATGGATGAATCGAATAATAGCGAGCACGAACTACAAAATTATGGAAATACATTGGAGCTGTTAGTTGAGTAATGAAATACAATCTGGTTTGGAGGGGTAATACGATGGATTCACACGAACTTAAAGGATTTTCGATATTGGTGCTCGGGAAGTTTGACTCAGGTTTAGCGGAAGTAAAAATTTAGCGAAATGGTGCAACGATGGTAGACGGATTCTTCGGAAGACATAAACGAGCATGAGGCAAGTCTAATTGATGTTAAGTCAGATTGGAAGTTAACACTTGCAGTACTGAGACGGATTGAGGCAACAAGTAAAGGCAATATGGATTTGAGATTTATGTTGGAAACCGTGCATGAGTCGTTGAGAGTGTGTGTGGACTAATCGAAACATAGAGAAAATCAAGACGGACTAAGAAATGGAACGGGAGCAAGGATTGTGGCAGATGAACTTTTAAAGATAGCTAAACGAGAGGGCAACGTTGGAGCAAAATACTGTGCTGCTCGAGCAAATTGGACGTGCACTGTGAAACACGACAAACAGATAAGAATTTGTAGCAAGTCTTTGGTATCGGGAATCATTGCAAGTGGTAGTGCGAGGAGTCGAACATGGTAGTTCGGAAAAAAAATGATGGATTCAAGACAGAATGACGGATTGATGGAAGACGGTTTCAACGAGCGTAGTTCTCGAATTATGGCTTAGATAGATAGTAAGACTCTAGGTGGTTAAGCGGCGTTTGGTTGTCAGATCGTCAGAGGTAGTGCATGAAGTGCTCGGATTCGGAAGTTCGTTCGGATGGAATGATTGGATTATGGCTCAAATTTGCAGAGGAGATATAGCATGGTTCGTAGTAACTGTCCATCGTGATGACTTACAATTATCGAGCGTAGCTTCGGGACAACAGACCCTGGCGACTTGACCGCCAAATCAGAGATGAATATTGTAGACCCATAGAACGACCCTTGCGGCAGCGCATTTGGGAATGCGTCGAGGGTGGATGTGAGTAGTGTGTGTTGGAGATTGGCCTAACTGACTGAGTGTTGGGTTTGAGAGATCCTTGGGATAGCCTTCAACTGAAGATACAGCCGGAAGACCGAAGCGATGGTAAAAATGGCCTAAATCAACTGATGAGAATCGGAGTAGCAAATTTTTGAAGATGGCATCGCCTCTGACTCGTCGTGCCCCGGAAGAGAATAACATTCATATGAATTGACGACTGTGAAACTAGCTTGTGAAGTTAAAGCAGTGGCTCGTTCAGATCAAATTATTGCGATACTGGAAGGGACAGATGTGCCTCAGATCTACAAGATGAATCAAAACTTAGTCTGGGATGCGTGCTCGTACAGAAGGCAAAGGTGATATCCTGTGCTTCGAGGCAGTAGAAGCAGCAAGAAGAACTATTCCATGCGCAACATAGAAATTGTGGCGAGTGTGTCCACGTTGAAATCGTGGTGACACTATCCCTTTGACGTGGCGGCAAAATCTTCATGAATCACACGAACCTCAATATAGATTTTCATCCAGTGAGGTATTGAGATTGAGGATGAGGTGTTTGGCTGAGCTGATAAGAGCAAAGTTTGATATTTGGGTAAGTCGCCTAGTTGGGGTAGTATCACTTGTGATGATCGTACGGAGCATAAGATAAAATTTGAAGACGGTGCTAGTGTGGATTCAGAAATAGTTGGATGGATTGAGTTGGAACACGAACTAAATTGAGTCAGGTGGGAAAATCATCGGTGAAAAAATTATCTTACTTGGGGATAGCGCTTGTGAGAATATGTTAGAATGAAAGTCAGGATTGGTTCAATTGTGAGTAAAGCAAATGAATGTCTCGGACATAAATGTACCCTTGTAACTTGTTTAAATTTGCTATCGCTAAGCTAGGCTGAAATACATGTATTTCAGGGACGCCTTAAATATGTGTATGATCCAAAACTAAGCGATATGCGGAATTCATATTGAGTTGCAAGGAGGATGTGAAAAAATGGAATTTGTGCGAGTGTTCAGCGCAAGCGAGATGCTGAGTCTGGATTAAGAGAGTGTGAGTTGCCTGGAGCACAATTATGAATTGAGCAAGCAACATGCTAGTAAAGAATGGATACTAGTATGGTTCGGGGACGAACCAAATTTCTAAGTGGTATATTATGTAACGTCCCACAACCGCACGATGTGTTACGCTGAGTCGGATTGAACGAGACAATAGCTGGTTACATTTGATTTGTTGGATTTGGAAACAAGTATTGATTGAGTTGGTTTCATGTGCAGATCGCTAGCAGAGTTCGATGGAAATTAGGTGTTCGTTCAGAGCAGTACTGGGATAGCTGGATTGGAGCGATAATGCCGTCTTCCTTAGTCCGATCGGTCGGATGATTTGGAGAGCACGGCCTGCTCGCACGGTCATACCAATTGAGTAGATTGTGCTCTGCTTCGGACCACGGGTTCAAGGGATCAGCCGTATCGGCAGGACATGATGCTTAACGGAATCAAACTTGGTGAGTGGGCTCTGTCCCTTCTCCTCTACTCCTTCATGCCTAATAATATGGAACACACGTAAAGGCTTGAACACTTGGTCTGGAACTTGGGATTCACTACACTGTGGCGTGCATAGAGTGTACGTCGTTTGCTTGGATAGGTTTGTGGCTTGAATTGGTTTTCGCGTTGGATAGTTGGAGCTTTGAGTTGGATTATATTTGGGGCAGTTGGAAAAACAGTTAGAATTATACATCTTGGTTGGAACATTCGAGAAATTCGGGTAATACGGGCGAGCGAGCGAGCGTGCATCCGTGCACGAGTATCACTTGGGCGCTTTGTCAAGCAAAGCGTGCAGTTGTGGTTCAAAACTGAACAACTGCATCGGTGAGGGCATTGTGCCACTGTTGGAGCATTGTGCCATGGAGTTTCATAGCGAGGGATGTTGCACCAATTGGAACACTGTGTCGAGAAGCGGCATAGTGCCTACGGGGATAACTTGAGATTTGTGCCTTGGGCTATATATTGGAGAATGGTTATGGATATTGGTGAGTGTAAAAACCCTGATCCATATAAACATATTATTTATATTAGTTATGAGCTAAATAAGAGAAAATAGATTTTTATTAGAAGATTCTTGGAGCCATTATAATTTTTTCCAAATTTATTCCATGTAGAAGACCCTTTGGACAGTTGCTAGCTTAACCATATGCACCAATATAGTTTTTAGAATTTTCTGTAAATATATATGTATATGTATAATTTTTATATAGAAATTTCCTGTTAAATCTAACCCGCAACCCGTTAACTACCCCGCGTAAACCAGAACAAAGAAGAAAGAAAGTAGCTCATCACCCGCGCATAAAGAATCAACAGCAGTTCACCCCCGCGTAAACTTTCCAGTTCACCCCCGCGTAAACTTTCCTTTTCACCTCCGCGTAAACTTTCCTTTTCACCTGACCGTCTTATACAAATAACAACGCTGCTATATGACACGTAGTCCATGACCGTGGGCCACGTGTTAACACCCAACTGATATGATTTCTAGTGATGGGCCCCAAGCAAATTAGGAGAGGTCAGTTGGGTGCTGAGACGTGGCCTACGGTCATATACCGTGGACCAAATATTATTTTCCTGTAATCTTGGTCAACGAGATTGTATGATATTTGGAATTCTCTTCGTCGATCATCACTCGTGGATACTTTGTGGAAAACATCTCAAGATAGAGGCTAGGCCTATAAGGACTAGTGTTAATGTCATGCCATGACTAAACTATGAGATATGCAATAATGCAAAAATTAAAAAGTTTGGATGCCTGTAGCTAAAGTGTGAAATCGTCACTTTCAATATGTTGTAATGCAGTGCACTAGCAATAAAAATGTGAATGTATCACTTTTTTAAATATATTTGGATGCATAAATTTTTGTCTCCCGCAAGTGAGGAGTTTCAAACCATTTTGATTTGATGACAGCATAAAAGTGTATATGCGAATTAAAAAAGTACAGAAAAAGTATATTTGTAATGAAGTTGCAATCTATTTCTCTTAAAACTGAGAAATAAAAAAACAATACTTTTATTTGCAATGAAATGTCATATCACAACCGCTTGAAATAGAATTGCAAGAGATATCCAAACTCTTAAACCACCTACACCAATAGTCACTTGCAACAAAAGTGACAGCTTCAAGCCACTTTCAATGCACTATCATCCATCCAAACAGGTCCTAAGTGTTTGGAGAAAAAAATCTAGAGAGAAGGAGTGCTCGTTGAAGATCTTGTAAGGGAGGGTTTCACATCACAGCATTGTATGTATAATCCTTGTAAGTTTTTCTCCTATTGATTTAGTATATATATATATATTTTTCATTCTTCAGTGGAGTATGTGGAGGTTGACCGAACCACCTTAATATTGCATGATTGTTCATGATTTTTATTGTTTAATTAATTTGTGTATTATTATTTTCGTCGTCGTAAGGTTATTTGTGTGTGAACGTTTGCGTTTCGCATGACAAATTTGTATGAGAGCTAAGAAAACCATAGGGATGTCTAATTATTGGATCCAGGTTAACGGTATATGAGAACGTTAGTCATCTACCCATCTTCCTAAATCGGAATTATTTGAATCATTGGTTCGTTAAGGTTCAAGAAAGATATTCTATATTTTAAAATTTCGAGATGACGAATAATAATATTAATAATATATTTTAATCGTCGTCTGTGGTAGAGAATGGTCAATGCAATCCTTGTGAAAGAAAAAAATGTTTAAGGTTATCGTCATTGAGGATAGAAAACATATCGATATGACAGATGATGAATAAATTGACATGGATCAGTGAACACAGACGACGATAGAACTTTGTTTTGGGAGATGAAATGATATATAATGTTATTTTTTAACTGATTTATGATTGAAGTTAGAAAACATAATAATTTGTTGACTACAATGAGGAAAGTAACCCAAAATTTTGACCAATCTGAACACATTCAACAAGTAGTGATCTTTCTGTGTAATTTATTTTGTACGAGGAATAGTAATTGTGTCTTGATCATCTGTGTCACTATTTGTAGAAATTTGGTATTTTTGGACTTTTGTCTCACTTAATAAGTAAAATTTAGACTTATATTTCACTTTTAAGTTTTATTATACTTATATTTTACTTTTGTCATAAAAAATATTTATTTTTATTAAGTTATTGACTTAGTCTTTCTCTGATTTGTAATTATCTCTAACCATGATTGTAGGATTCAGTTGTAATCTCATGAGTTAGTTTATTTGTCTTTGTAATTATCTCTAACCATGATTGTAGGGATTCAGTTGTATCCTCATGAGTTAGTTTTGATGTAAACTCTGCTATATAAAGGCTCATGCATCAAAATAATAAAGCAACCTTTTTCCATATTTATTATTTCTTTACATGGTATCAAAATAGCCTAAACCGATCCTACGCTATGTCTTCCGAAAACAACCAGATTACTCCTTCCGCTACTCAAATCTTGTTCAGTGCTTCTGGTGGCGCCGCGGCCAACCTTCAATTCCCGGTGCTAGCAGTCCGTCTCGATCGCTCCAATTACTCTCTATGGCGCGGCACTATTCGCTCGGCTCTTGAGGCTTATGAGCTTGAGGGATTTCTTGTCGCTGGTGGTGCTCCTCCGCCGACTGCTTCATCAGCCGCAGATCCATCAACCACCACCAGCCCGAATCCTGACTTTGTTGCTTGGAAGCGCAAGGACCGACTGGTTCTTTTATGGCTGCGATCCACTCTCTCCACTCCTATGCTTGGTCACGTTGTTCGGGATGCCACAACCGCAGAACTTTGGTCCATGTTAGAGCAGATGTTTCACTCCCAAACTCGTGCCAGGCAGATGCATTTGAAACAACAACTTCAATTGCTCTCCAAGGGAAACATGTCTATCTTGGAATATGTTGAGAAAAAAAGGGCAATTTCTGATTCCTTCGCTGAATGTCTCACCTCTGTATCGGATGAGGATTTTGTCTCTTTTGTGCTATTTGGCTTAGGGGCTGAATATAGTGCGTTCAAAACAACACTGAGTATGCGGCTGAAACCGATTTCGTCGAATGAGCTGCTCGGCCTCCTTCTTCAGGAAGAACAGCGCATACTTGACTCTTGCGCCGAATCCAGTTTTCCGGTGGCCCATGTTGCTCATCGTAGAGGCGCGGCTGCAAGTCGACATTCCCCGTTGGACTCTGACATGTCTGGCGACCGCTCCCGCCCGGTGTGTCAACTCTGCGACAAACAGGGTCATGAAGCACGGAATTGCCATCAACGACTCAACCTGTCTGCCTTCCCTGCCACCAATCGCCGCGCCGCTGATCGCCTCCGCCAGTCCGCCAGCAAGCAGGCTCATGTGGCATACACCGCTAGCCCGTCCGCCATCACAGACCCATGGGTGGTCGACTCTGGAGCGACAAATCACGTCACGGCTGACCTGTCCGGCCTCAACCTCCAGTTCGAGTACACTGGCAGTGACAGCCTTGTCGTCGCAAACGGTCAGTCCCTTCCCATTACGCATACATGTAATCTTTCTCTCTCTGCTAAACATGTTGCTAAATCCCTTACCCTTAAAGATATTCTTGTTGTGCCTAAAGTATCTAAAAACCTTCTTAGTGTTCGTCAATTATGCCTCGATAACAATATTTTTGTGAAACTTCATGCTAATCATTGTTATGTTAAGGACCTTCAGGGCACGAGAATACTCAAGGGAATCGTTGAGAATGGCTTGTACCGACTTCCTGTTCGCTCACCCGCTCCCAGAGTTTTTGTTGGTGAACGCGCCTCTGTCTCTTGTTGGCATCATCGCTTTGCTCATCCGCATGAGTCCATCTTGCGTCATCAATTAGTTACTTTTAATTTGTCTGTTTCTGCAAATAAATCATTGCCTTTGTGTAGTGCTTGTCAATTAGGCAAGAGTCAAAGACATCATCTACCCTCTTGTCATGTTCCCTCTAAAAATCCTTTTGATTTAATTTATTCGGATGTTTGGGGCCCTGCCCCTGTGTCTTCTTTAAATGGTAATCGCTATTTTGTCATTTTTATTGACGATTGCACCAAATTTGTTTGGGTTTATTTCTTGGCGGCTAAGTCTCAGGTTTTGTCTGCCTTTACATCTTTCAAAACTATGGTTGAGACACAGTTTTCCACTAAACTCAAAGCTTTTCAATCTGATTGGGGTGGCGAGTACCGAACTGTATCAACGTTTCTTGAAACTAATGGCATACTTCATCGTGTTTCTTGCCCTCACACTCCTGAACAAAATGGTGCTTCTGAAAGAAGAAATAGGATTATCGTTGAAAAAGGGTTGGCTCTTTTGGCACATTCCCATCTTCCTATGGAATTTTGGGAACATGCCTTTCATACCACCATTTACTTGAATAATAGAACTATAACTCCTATTCTTCAGAACAAGTCCCCGTATGCATGCCTATATCAGCGTCAACCTGATTATCATTTTCTGAAATCCTTTGGTTGCTTGTGTTTTCCTTATCTTCGCCCTTACAATAGTAGCAAGTTGGAATTCCGTTCTGTGGCGTGCATCTTCTTAGGGTATAGTGCTAAACATAAAGGATATCTGTGCTATCATATTTCCTTCTCTCGAACGTACATTGCTCGTCATGTTGTCTTTGATGAGTCTTCTTTTCCTTTTTCGGAGCATAATTCTCAGTCCGGACAGCTAGATTCGCCTCGTCCTGACCTCTCTCTCTTTCCGCTTCAAGAAGCTGCATTAACACCACTCTCGGTTGCATCTTCTCCTTCGGATTCTTCTCGACCGACTCCCATTCAGCCGTCGTCTTCGTCTCCTTCCGACCTCACGCCACATTCCCCCACGGTGGTGCCACCTTCCTCACCACCGATCCCTTCGCCGGTTATGCCATATCAACATGCTCCCTCGTATTTCCGCCCCTCCAAAACTTCGACCCACAGTATGGTCACTCGAGCCTCCACTAATTCCCTTAAACCTAAAGCCCACACTGCTACCAAACACCCTATTCCCTGTGATTCCTCTGATTTTGAACCCAAAACTTTCTTACAAGACAAAAAGAACCCCAATTGGCAACATGCTATGCAACTAGAGTTTGATGCCTTAATTGCTAATGGGACTTGGGACTTGGTTCCTAGGCCCTCATCTTCTAATATTGTTGGTTGTAAGTGGGTTTTCAGGATCAAGAAGAAACCAGATGGCTCTATTGACCGGTACAAGGCCCGTTTGGTTGCCAAGGGATACAATCAAGAAGAGGGAGTTGACTACTTCGACACATTCAGCCCGGTCATCAAGCCTACCACGATTCGGGTGGTATTGAGCATTGTTGTCACTCGTCATTGGCCTCTCCGTCAGGTTGACATTAATAATGCCTTCCTCAATGGTGATCTAGCAGAAACTGTCTATATGGAGCAAGTACCGGATTTCACTTTCCCTGATCGGCCGTCCTATGTCTGTCGCCTCAAAAAGGCACTTTATGGCCTCAAGCAAGCTCCGCGAGCATGGTTTCAGAAGCTCAACCAGGCTTTGCTTCTTCACGGGTTCCGGCAATGCATCTCCGATACCTCTCTTTTCATCAAACGTCATGGCTCCGATGTTGTCTATGTGCTTGTTTATGTGGATGACCTCATTATCACCGGTTCCAACTCTTCCTTCATTGATGAGTTTGTCAAGTATCTCAACTCGATTTTCTCTCTGAAGGATTTGGGTTATCTCAACTTTTTCTTGGGAATTGAAGTCCATCGTAATTCAGCTGGTCTTCTATTCTCCCAAAGAAAGTACATTTTGGACCTCCTTGATCGCAGCAAAATGATGGGCGCTAAACCCATAGCCTCGCCGGCTGTTCCAGGTTCTCGGCTCGTTTCGGGCGGTGATCCATTCTCCGACGTCCATCTCTACCGCAACATCGTATGAGCTCTCCAATATGCCACCATCACCCGACCTGAGATTTCCTACTCAGTCAATCGGGTCTGCCAGTTCATGCACCAGCCGTCGGAACATCATTGGGCTGCGGTCAAACGAATCCTCCGCTACCTCAAGGGTTCACTCGATTCCGGCCTCTTCTTTCGTCCTGCTCGTGACACTCGGCTTGTTTGCTTTACTGATGCTGGCTGGGCTTCTGATCCCGAGGACTGCCGCTCTCAAGATGGGTTCTCGGTTTACTTTGGAGGCAACCTTGTGAGCTGGTCTTCTCGCAAACAGAATGTGGTTGCTCGCTCTAGCACTGAGGCTGAGTACAGGGCTATTGCCTTTGCCTCGGCTGAACTTATTTGGCTTCAACAACTTCTCAAGGAAATGGCGGCACCATCTCCTGGTCCTCCCATTCTTCTTTGTGATAATCTCAGTGCCACTTTTCTTACTGCAAACCCGGTCTTTCACCAACGGTCCAAGCACATCAAAATCGACTATCACTTTGTCCGGGAACAAGTTCAGGCAGGTGCTCTGATTGTTAGGCATGTCAAATCTGCTGATCAGATAGCGGACATTTTTACCAAAGCTGTTGGCTCCTCACGGTTTCAAAACTTACGGTCCAAGCTTCTCGTTCGTACTCGATCGTGAGCTTGCGGGAGGGTATTAAGTTATTGACTTAGTCTTTCTCTGATTTGTAATTATCTCTAACCATGATTGTAGGATTCAGTTGTAACCTCATGAGTTAGTTTATTTGTCTTTGTAATTATCTCTAACCATGATTGTAGGGATTCAGTTGTATCCTCATGAGTTAGTTTTGATGTAAAATCTGCTATATAAAGGCTCACGCATCAAAATAATAAAGCAACATTTTTCCATATTTATCATTTCTTCACAATTTTGTCACAAAAAATCATCGTTAAATATTTTTTGTGACGTTTTTTTTTGATTAAAGTGAGACTAAAATCTAATAAAATTTAAAAGTATGATATAAGTCTAAATATCACTTATTAAATAGGACCAAAGTAAAAAAAATCCTAGAAATTTCTTGCCAGATAATAACAAAATAGTAATCCTCTGGGCAAAAAAAGCTTCAGATTGAGGAATGTTGAAAGGTCAATGTTCTGATTACTGTTAGCCAGAATTTTTTTTAATTTGGAAGCACTAATCACCAATAAACATTGTTGTCTGAAGCCCAAGTTTCCATATTAAACCATCATTAGCACGACTATTGTTGTTGCTCCTATTCCTATAGACCAACTCCCAACGATATATAGAGAGCTACATAAAGAAGAAAGCCCATCGAGATCCGAACCCACTAACTTGCTAAAAGTTCCTATTCAAAACCAAGGAAAAGGGCAGGGAAACATCCGGGTCGGGAACAGAAAGACCCGGATCCGAAACCCAGTCAAGTTTTAGTCAATGTGAAGTTCCTGGAAAAGAGGTTGGAAGCAGACCTTAACCTCCTCATTCAACTTTTTCCAACAATCTCCTTTATTAGTCAAAGTCAAGTTTTATATTCCCATTCATTTTTTGTCCTTTAATATTGACTGATTAGTATTTGAAATATTCAAAGCACTAATTTTTTTTTTTTTTTTTTTGCTTGTATACTTTTAAGTTCAGTTTTTAGAGAATGTTGGAAAAACAAGTTAGATATTAATTCAAGTTTAAGTTTATAACGAAATAAAACATATAATACTAAATATGTAAATTGAGAGTACATTTTAATTTTTTGTCATCGACTTTCAAGTATTTTGAACCGACCTAGATAGTATCTAACAATAAGAATCAATCTGTAAGATCTAATTTCAAAATTATGAACGATAACTTTTTAAATAAAAAAAAGTCCCTTAACCTAATATTTAGACTTGAGATCCAATTACGAAACCTTAATACTCCAGTCCACAATATCTATTCGTGAGTGAGTGTACATGCAAATTTAACAAAATAAACAAAGAAAATTATAATTGTCAAGAAAATTTTTACAATATTCAAAAAATTTCAAAATGGCTTATCAATACTATCCTTAATGTATTACAGTTTTTAAAAATAAATTTATAGTTTCTCTTATAAATTAAGAATAATTTTGATAATCTATTTTAAAAATTCTTAAATATTGTAAAAGTTGTTTCGGCAATTGCAACTCCTTAGACTAAATCAATGGGTGCTGATATGCTAGAACTCAAATATAGTCTCTGTGGGTGCAAATGAAAGATAGAATTTAAGCGAGTCTATGGCTGTGTTATAAGTCAGTCAACCCACAGAGAATTTTCTCCCTCCCTCCCTCTTTCTTCTTCTTTTTCTTCTCTCATTTCCCACTACTACTGCATTTTATCTTCCCAAGAAGAAACAAAAGTAGTATCATATCAACCAACAGTTCAACACCACTTCCATTGTTCTTTAAGTACTCTCTCTTCCCAAGAACTAATGTTCCAAACTAATAAACAAGTGTTCAAACTTACAAGAGAAGAGGGAGAGAAGAGAGGAGAAGAGGAGAGAAAAGAAAGGGAAGAAGAAACATGAAGAGGAGGTATGCTCCTTTTGTATTCTTATTCTCATTCTTAGTAGTACTAGTTGTAGAAGTAGTAGTTGTTCATGGTGCTGGTTCTGGTGATGATTCACAAACCATGCATGCACTCTCCATCCTATTCCCCCCATCATCCACCAAGTGGAACACAACCAACCCTGACCCATGCAAATGGAACGGAGTCAAGTGCAGCACTACTCATGTCGCCAGCCTTTCCCTCTCTGGCTTTGGCCTCTCCAACATCAACCAGCTCTTCTTCCACCTCCTCTGCAACCTGACCTCCCTCGAGTCCCTCGACCTCTCCCTCAACTCCTTCTCCTCCATCCCCGACTCCTTCTTCTCTGACACCTGCACCGGCCTCTCGCACCTCAAGTCCCTCAATCTAAGCTCAAACAAATTAGCCGGCCCTCTCCCAAACTTCTCCGCCACCACCACCTTCACCACTACTCTGGAGATTCTTGACATGTCTCTTAACCAGTTGCAAGGCGAGGTTGGTCCTCGGTTGGCCGCACTGAAAAACTTGAAAGCCTTGAGCCTCAGCAACAACCTCCTCACCGGCACCATCCCTCCTCTCTACGAGGGCCTTCAACAACTGGTGCTCTCATATAACAACTTCACCGGAAACATACCCAACGCCACCCTCAAACTAAAGAACCTCACTCTGCTCGACCTCCGGGTCAACGGTCTCACCGGGACCATCCCGGACGGAATCGGAGAGCTCTCCAACCTAAAGCACCTGCAGCTCTCTGCTAACCGTCTCACCGGCGAAATCCCCGTCGATCTCGCCTCCATCGCGAGCCTGCGGGCGTTCGGCGCTAACCAGAACATGCTCTCCGGGACGATCCCGGCTGGGTTAACTACATATATGAGGACTCTGGACCTTAGCTACAATCGGCTTTCCGGGCAGATCCCGTCGGACCTTCTCTCCCCTCCTGCTCTGCTCTATGTTGATCTAAGCTACAATCTCCTTGGAGGGGCTATCCCTGCAAATTTCTCTTCGGGGATCTACCGCCTGCGGCTCAGCGGGAACTCTCTCGGCGGCAATGTACCGACGACGATCGGGTCGGCGACCAACATGATCTACTTGGAGCTGGGCAACAATAAACTGGACGGAGAGATTCCGCCGCAGTTGGGGAACTGCTTTAACCTTATGCTGCTGAATCTGGCGGGAAATCGGCTGAATGGGACGCTGCCGAAGGAGTTGGGTAATCTTACGGAGATGGTGGTCATATATCTTCAAGAGAACAGTCTAACTGGGGATATTCCGAAGGAACTTTTTCAATTGGGACAACTGATCACACTGAACATCAGCCGTAATTTCCTCACTGGTGCTATTCCTTCCGAAATTCCCAATTTGAAGAACCTTATCCGCTTGAATTTGGAAGGTAACGAGCTAAATGGTTCGATACCCAACACGATCAATGCGTTACCAAACCTGATTGAGCTCCAGCTGGGGAACAACAAGTTGAATGGAACTGTTCCAAGAATGCCAAATAGCTTGATTTTAGCCCTGAACCTCGGCAGCAACTTCTTTGCTGGACATGTACCTTCACATCTTGCAGATTTGCAACAGTTGGAAATTCTTGACCTATCAAACAATGAGTTTTCAGGTGAGGTTCCATGGTCGTTTACCCAAATGCAGAGTCTGACGCAATTGATGCTCTCGAATAATCAGCTCTCGGGAACACTTCCAACATTTCCAAGTTATGTTCATGTTACTTACACTGGAAACAAACATCTTGTGATCCCGGCAACACCCACCCCAGCTGCAAACGACTCTATATTTCTGATTGTCATTGTCGATTTTATCAGCGCCGTGATTGGGTTGGGTTTGGCAGCTGCAGCTGAATTTTTTATATGGAATAAAATATTTTAAATAGATTCGATGTAAAAAAAAAAAAAAAAAAACTAGTTCCAAGAAGTAATTTTTTTTAGAAATAGTTCCAAGAAGTAATTTTTTTTTTTCCACTTAAATTTAATGGAAGTTGTAAATCTTAGCTCTTTCTTCCAAAATTGTGAAAAAAAGAATGAAAAAAGAAAGAAAGAAAAAAACTAACAAGAATTAAGCACACAACCTATGGATGTGGAGTCCTACTACAATGTACTACCACTGCACAACACATAATTATTAATTATTAAAATAAAAAAATGTACATTCAATTCTGCTAGACTATTTGGCGCTGAGAAAATTATTTCTTACAACTTATTTTTTCTATAACAAAATAGTTAAAATATTTTATTATATATAATGTTGTTTTGCTCGTGGGTTTTGTCTGCATATTGGTCGGCGAGACCAGGCGACAGCAGTCCACTAACCTGATCCGACCCTCCTTGCTAGTTTGGGCCTACCAACGGACCCTCGGCAAGTGGAAGACTGTCATGTGGCTCCGCGGGCCAAGCTGTAGGCAAACCGGCAGGCCAAATAGAAGAATCCAATTTGAAACGATGAATGCAGTGGTGCATTCTCTATATAAAACCTGCTCCAGAACTTTTCTTTTTGAGACTATATCGTCAGAATCATCAAATTTTATTTTCTACTTTAAATACTGATCTCTTCCTCAACAAATTCCTGCAAAAACTGCATACTATTAATACTAATAATTGACGACATTTCTCTTCTCAGAAAGTTTTGGCTGCCCATGGCGCTTCCACTCAAATAAGAACTCATGAGTTGAACTACAAGTGAACAAAATTTTCAGTTTTGTCCTTTGTATTTTTATATTTAGATCATTTAAAAAAATTAAAAGATAAAATAGATGTAATTTAACGGTTATAAATTGCATGAGTTCTATAAATTAACAACTCATGAGTTCCTCTGAAAATTTTGTTATGTGACCCATAGTGTGTTTCCCAAGAGCTCATATGAACGGCTCACAAATAATAATGATGGTGAGAGTCCTCTTTCAATATCGGCACATTTATTTTTCTGTTTTTTAATTTTATTTTGGGTGTCTAACCGACTATATGTCTCCTTAGTCTCACGCGGTGTCGTACTTTAGATTTTGAGATATGAGACGAATTCTAAAAGTGGTGCACTGTTCATATTATATTATTTTCATCGATAATGATACAATAGTATTTTTAACCCAAAATTCAAGAAATAAACATCATAAACAAAATTTAATATCTATAAAAATATATGTTATAATGAGATACTAATAAAACTGAATATGTTCCAAACCCAAAAAAAATACAACTGATGTTCCAGACAAAAAAATAAAAAGAAAGCTAACAATGTTTATGGTAGTTCATAATGGTAATATAACAAAACAATTTAGGCCACCAAACGCTCCCTCGGTGCATTACATAGTTACTTAAATATTATTCGTCTTGCTGTCTTCGAGGCAAAAGTACTGATTAAGTTTGTGTAATCAACAACAATTTATATAAAATTATATATTAATAAATTATAAAACTCACTTAATGGAAAATGACTTATTCCAGTATATCTTTTAGTCCAGGAACCGACCACGGAGATTTTCTTTCTAAAAAATCTACAAAATAAAAAAATAAAAAAATTAGAACATATTTTTGGAGGAAAAATATATATTAATAAATTACAAAAAGAAAACTATTAGAACACAACTAATCATCAACATTACAAATATATATATATAATAAATTATAAAACTCACTTACAAAAATATAAATTAATAAATAGTGGTGCTTTGATAATTCATGATATTATTTTGGATGATAATATTAATAGCTATTAGTTAAGAAGCATCACGCATAAAGGAACAGTTCTCAAGTTTGATAGGTTTATAACAAATTTATCATCAAAAAATTTCAGACAGAGGGAAGAAGATTACGGTCCTAGCGCGTGAGGGAAGATTTTCGAAGAAATTGTAAATGAGGGGATAACCGGTCAATATTACGTTCCATGGGTCAATATTATTGACGTGTTGAGGCGACTCTTTCTCCCGTATAGATTTAATTTATTTTAATTTAATCTTTTGATTTAATTTCTTTCTTTAATTTGTTTTAATTTATTAGTTAATTTGTTATTATCTATAATAATATAGATGGTAACAAAATCTATTACTTAATAGTTATTATCAATATTATATATATTTTTATATCGCTAAAAGATAGTTTGTTATTATCTAGACACAAATTTTGTTTAATTTGAAATAATTAAATAAAAATAATTATATATTGGTATATAAATTTTAAATTAACAAATAATATATAGATTACAAATTAATATATTTCAATTATGATTTCTGGTAAATAATTTTTAAAAAATATAATTTATAAATTATAAATTAAAGAAAGAAATTAAATTAAAAGATTAAATTAAACTAAATTAAATCTCCACGGGATAAAGAGCCGCCTCAACACGTCATTGACAAGTTGCTCAACCCCCTCAACCCGACAATAATATTGTCGTGTCCTTGGTAAACCCGCTTCAACCCGACAATATTATTGTCGTTTTCTTTCTCAGCCCCATGGAACGTCAATAATATTGACGGATTATCCCCTCATTTGCAATTTCTCCGAACTTCTTCCCTCACGCGCTAATACAGTAATCTTCTTCCCTATGTCTGAAAATTTCTGATTTATCATTTATCGAAAACCATAAAACAAAAATTTATAAACTCACCGGTGGAGTAGTAGAGTTGTCGGAGAAAAGAAGTGACTTGAGTATAATTATATGACCTAACTTGTTCCTATTTCCCTCGAATCCCTTAGCTTCTTCCAGGAGCCGACCTCTTTTGAACAAATAAAAATAAGATATAAACTCAAGTACATCTGGCCGAAAGTTGGCAAACCCTAATAAATTATTCCTTATTTAATTTGCTTTGTTCTGCTGTGATTTGATTTGCTTTTCTTTACGTGATTTGCTTTATTGCACAGCCTGCACACAAAGTCAGCCTTGGCCCAATTGCGAATTGCAATGGATATATATATATATATATATATATATATATATATATATATATATATATATATATATATATATATATATAGCCATTAAAATTTTTGGGCCTGAGACAAATGCCTCATGGACCTCATATAAAGTTCGGCCCTGGGCTCAGGGTGTCGCAATTGCAAACAGAGCTCCATTTGAGGTGTTGAGCCTTGCTGGATCCATTGTTGATGCTCTTCAAATCTAGTTCTACACCCGATAAGCATGGATGTGCCGCACACCGACGCCTTTGTAACGTCTCGCAACCGCACGGTGCGTTACGCTGAGTCGGATTGAACGAGACAATAGCTGGTTACATTTGATTTGTTGGATTTGGGAACAAGTATTGATTGAGTTGGTTTAATGTGCAAATCGCTAGCGGAGTTCGATGGAAATCAGGTGTTCGTTCAGAGCAGTACTGGGATAGCTGGATTGTAGCGATAATGTCGTCTTCCTTAGTCCGATCGGTCGGATGATTTGGAGAGCACGGCCTGCTCGCACGGTCATACCAATTGAGTAGATTGTGCTCTGCATCGGACCACGGGTTCAAGGGATCGGCCGTATCGGCAGGACATGATGCTTAACGGAATCAAACTTGGTGAGTGGGCTTTGTCCCTTCTCCTTTACTCCTTCATGCCTAATAATATGGAACACACGTAAATGCTTGAACACTTGGTCTGGAACTTGGAATTAACTACACTGTGGCGTGCATAGAGTGTACGTCGTTTGCTTGGATAGGTTTGTGGCTTGAATTGGTTTTCGCGTTGGATAGTTGGAGCTTAGAGTTGGATTATATTTGGGGCAGTTGGAGAAATAGTTGGAATTATACATCTTGGTTGGAACATTCAGGAAATTCGGATAATACGGGCGAGCGAGCGTGCATCCGTGCACGAGTATCACTTGGGCCCTTGGTCAAGCAAAGCATGCAGTTGTGGATCAAAACTGAACAACTACATCGGCGAGGGCATTGTGCCATTGTTAGGGCATTGTGCCATGGAGTTTCATAGCGAGGGGTATTGCACCAATTGGAACACTGTGTCGAGAAGCGGCATAGTGCCTATGGGGATAACTTGAGATTTGTGCCTTGGACTATATGTTGGAGAATGGTTATGGATATTGGTGGAATTGTTGGTTGGATGAGTCTAGGATCGTTTGGTGGGGCGAGAATGTTCGATCCTCTCGTCATACCTACTTGGTGTCTGCATGTCACGGACAACTTGTGTTGCATGGGGTTTCGTCTCCTCGAACGGGATAGGCTCCGGAGCACCGGGACCGTTCGGCCATGGAGGAGACAATGGTAACGTTCCTTGGGTACGGTGCCGGTAGTTCGATACGATCAGTCGGGCTAGCCACCCGGTATGGCTCGGGTACGTAGAACTGTAATTGATCAGTCCGATCAGTCCTTTATGGCTTGACCAGTGACTTCATATAGATAAGAGTTTGTTTGCTTTACCTTGATTTGGTTTGTGCTTTGTGTAGGCGGCGGCCACCTTGCCTCGGCAAGAGTGTGCATATCGAAGATTGGATTATGAGATTTTGGATTGAGGATGGAAATTGAGGCTTGGATGATGGTTCGATAGATTCACGTGTTGCTTGGGTTTGAGTATGACGGTTGCATGCTAGTTTCCTTCGAGTTGGATATATATATTCTGCTTGTCTATTGGCTTGAGTTGAATGCTTGCATACTTAACTTGATTTACAGCTTTCCTTAACATGTCATACAAACAATTGGGATACGCTTGAATGAGCGATGGGTGAATCGAATAATAGCGAGCACGAACTACAAAATTATGGAAACACATTGGAGCAGTTGGTTGAGTAATGAAATACAATATGGTTTGGAGTGGTAATGCGATGGATTCACACGAACTTAAAGGATTTTCGATATTGGTGCTTGGGAAGTTTGACTCAGGTTTAGCGGAATTGAAAATTTAGCGAAATGGTGCAACGATGGTAGACGAATTCTTCGGAAGACATAAACGAGCATGAGGCAAGTCTAATTGATGTTAAGTCAGATTGAAAGTTAACACTTGCAGTAATGAGACGGATTGAGGCAACAAGTAAAGGCAATATGAATTTGAGATTTATGTTGGAAACCGTGCATGAGTCATTGAGAGTGTGTGGACTAATCGAAACATAGAGAAAATCAAGACGGACTAAGAAATGGAACGGGAGCAAGGATTGTGGCAGATGGACTTTTAAAGATAGCTAAACGAGAGGGCAACGTTGGAGCAAAATACTGTGCTGCTCGAGCAAATTGGACGTGCACTGTGAAACACGGCAAACAGATAAGAATTTGGAGCAAGTCTTTGGTATCGGAAATTATTGCAAGTGGTAGTGCGAGGAGTCAAACATGGCAGTTCGAAAAAAATGATGGATTCAGGACAGAATGACGGATTGATGGAAGACGGTTTCAACGAGCGCAGTTCTCGAATTGTGGCTTAGATAGATAATAAGACTCTAGGTGGTTAAGCGGCGTTTGGTTGTCAGATCGTCAGAGGTAGTGCATGAAGTGCTCAGATTCGGAAGTTCGTTCGGATGGAATGATTGGATTATGGCTCAAATTTGCAGAGGAGATATAGCATGGTTCGTAGTAACTGTCCATCGTGATGACTTACAATTATCGAGCGTAGCTTCGGGACAACAGACCCTAGCGACTTGACCGCCAAATCAGAGATGAATATTGTAGACCCATAGAACGACCCTTGCGGCAGCGCATTTGGGAATGCATCGAGGGTAGATGTGAGTAGTGTGTGTTGGAGATTGGCCTAACTGACTGAGTGTTGGATTTGAGAGATCCTTGGGATAGCCTTCAGTTGAAGATACAGCCGGAAGACCGAAGCGATGGTAAAAATGGCCTAAGTCAACTGATGAGAATCGGAGTAGCAGATTTTTGAAGATGGCATCGCCTCTGACTCGTCGTGCCCCGGAAGGGAATCACATTCATATGAATTGACGACTGTGAAACTAGCTTGTGAAGTTAAAGCAGTAGCTCGTTCAGATCAAATTATTGCGATACTGGAAGGGACAGATGTGCCTCAGATCTACAAGATGCATCAAAACTTAGTCTGGGATGCGTGCTCGTACAGAAGGCAAAGGTGATATCCTGTGATTCGAGGCAGTAGAAGCAGCAAGAAGAACTATTCCATGTGCAACCTAAGAATTGTGGCGAGTGTGTCCACGTTGAAATCGTGGCGATACTATCCCTTTGACGTGGCGGCAAAATCTTCATGGATCACACGAACCTCAATATAGATGTTCACCCAGTGAGGTATTGAGATTGAGGAAGAGGTGTTTGGCTGAGCTGATAAGAGCAAAGTTTGATATTTGGGTAAGTCGCCTAGTTGGGGTAGTATCACTTGTGATGATCGTTCGGAGCATGAGATAAAATTTAAAGACGGTGCTAGTGTGGATTCAGAAATAGTTGGATGGATTGAGTTGGAACACGAACTAAATTGAGTCAGGTGGGAAAATCATCGGTGAAAAAATTATCTTACTTGGGGATAGCGCTTGTGCGAATATGTTAGAATGAAAGTAAGGATTGGTTCAATTGGGAGTAAAGCAAATGAATGTCTCGGACATAAAGGTACCCTTGTAACTTGTTCAAATTTGTTATCGCTAAGCTAGGCTAAAATACATGTATTTCAGGGACGCCTTAAATATGTGTATGATCCAAAACTAAGCGATATGAGGAATTCGTATTGAGCTGCAAGGAGGATGTGAAAAAATGGAATTTGTACGAGCGTTCAGCGCAAGCGAGATGCTGAGTCTGGATTAAGAGAATGTGAGTTGCCCGGAGCACAATTATGAATTGAGCAAGCAACATGCTGAATGGATACTAGTATGGTTCGGAGACGAACCAAATTTCTAAGTGGTATATTATGTAACGTCCTGCAACCGCACGGTGCGTTACGCTGAGTCGGATTGAACGAGACAATAGCTGGTTACATTTGATTTGTTGGATTTGGGAACAAGTATTGATTGAGTTGGTTTCATGTGCAGATCGCTAGCGGAGTTCGATGGAAATTAGGTATTCGTTCAGAGCAGTACTGGGATAGCTGGATTGGAGCGATAATGCCGTCTTCCTTAGTCCGATCGGTCGGATGATTTGGAGAGCACGGCATGCTCGCACGGTCATACCAATTGAGTAGATTGTGCTCTACATCGCACCACGGGTTCAAGGGATCGGCCATATCGGCAAGACATGATGCTTAACGGAATTAAACTTGGTGAGTGGGCTCTGTCCCTTCTCCTCTACTCCTTCATGCCTAATAATATGGAACACACGTAAAGGCTTGAACACTTGGTCTGGAACTTGGGATTCACTACACTGTGGCGTACATAGAGTGTACGTCGTTTGCTTGGATAGGTTTGTGGCTTGAATTGGTTTTCGCGTTGGATAGTTGGAGCTTTGAGTTGTATTATATTTGGGGCAGTTGGAGAAACAGTTGGAATTATACATCTTGGTTGGAACATTCGGGAAATTTGGGTAATACGGACGAACGAGCGGGCGTGCATCCGTGCACGAGTATCACTTGGGCGCTTTGTCAAACAAAGCGTGCAGTTGTGGTTCAAAACTGAACAACTGCATCGGCGAGGGCATTGTGCCACTGTTGGGGCATTGTGCCATGGAGTTTCATAGCGAGGGATGTTGCACCAATTGGAACACTGTGTCGAGAAGCGGCATAGTGCCTACGGGGATAACTTGAGATTTGTGCATTGTGCTATATGTTGGAGAATGGTTATGGATATTGGTGAGATTGTTGGTTGGATGAGTCTAGGATCGTTTGGTGGGGCGAGAATGTTCGATCCTCTCATCATACCTGTCACTACCACATTCCAAAAATATGGGTATTTTCGACTTATATATATATATATATATAATATTGTGGTAGTTATTTTAAATAATTGCATGATAAGTATATTTAATTTAAATAATTGTATGAGATGTTTATTTAAATATATTATATATGTACTGTGTTCTTAATGTTTGAGCTGGTAGACTTGACCTAGAAGCCCACTAGACGAACACCTGACCGAATTATGGGATTAGGTATTAATTTGAATTTAATTATTGGGATTGTGATTAATTACCGTAAATTTTATTTAATTGTTGCGCCTTACCGTTGCTTCGATATTTGGAGCGCTACCCTAGCTTTTGCCTTCCAACAAATTTCACAACCTTGCCCTAGACATGTCCGGCTTCCATTCTGATCTTTTTGTAACTCATAATCATGCTCTCTTGTGCTTCATTTTGGCCGCACAATAATCGTCGTGGACGTTTATTTAATTTCTAAATAAATTCTAACTTTGTATCGTTGTGCGTTCCAATCGAAATTGGAGGCAATCTTGACCCATTTTTCGTGCAACCCAAATTAGGATAATATTCTGTTCTGAGTCTTCTTCACTAATGATATTTGTGACCCGACTTAATTTGGCCCCATGTACTCCTAATTAATTTTAGAACACAACTTGTATTTATTTTTAATTAAATTGGGGATACCATTTTGACTAATCCTGTTTAATCCCGACTTAATCCAAATACCCCACTAATTAAGCCCATACCAAACACACAACGTCCCCTCACCCTACAAAACACCAAACACCAAATCGCCCACCAATTTTTCATCATTTCCTGTGACTGTGCAAATACCCAAATTTAAGGGAGCTAATTTGCAAATATTGCATTATGTGTTAACACCCCATTGGTTCAAACCAATGGAGAAGCCTAATATTGACTAATCAACCCAACCCTCACCCTTACATGAAAGAATTTCTTCATGTCAAATCCTGACCACCCATTCAAGATGGGTGCATCATCACCATTCATTTCCCACTCACATGTCCTATTTAATGTCCCCTCAAGGCCCTCTTCCCAACCAAGCCCTAATCCCCAAACCTAGGGAAGCCCCCATCTTCTCTCACCTCACTCCTCCCTCTTCTCCAACGTAGGAAGAAAATTTCCTTTCCTTTCCTTTCTTCTTCTCTTCTTCTTCTTCCTTTCTTCTTCTCCTTCTTTTTATTTTTGAATTGGAAATAAAGGGGGGGAAATACACAATCACCCACTGTTCACCCTCCGGCCGGCCGAGCCCCATCCCCGCTGCCAGCTCGGCCAGCCCCGACCCAAGCGTCCGACCTCCTCCATACTCTTCTCCTCCGGCGACTGTGCAGTCCTCCCTCCGGCGACTGTGCAGATTTCCCACGGTGGCTGTGAACCACCACCACCAGTGCCATCATTCCTCTCCGACCACCCGGCGTCCAACCCGAACTACCCCATCTCTTCTTCTCCGGCCTACTCCGACAGACGACCCCGACCAACTCCCCCTCGCTGTTCTCCTCCCCAGCCCGAGTCTTCCCCGATACCCTCAGCTGCATTCCCGGCGGCCTCTGGCTGCACACGAATCACCACCATCGTCGACATACTCCTCCTACTGTATTCCCTCTTCCCGACCCCGGCGTCGAGCACTACCCCGAGCCCGCTGCAACTCCTCCCGACTCCCTGCTGCTCCTCCCCTCTTCTTCCCCGGCCACGCAGCCCGGCCGAGCCCCGTCGAGCAGCCTCGACACAGTCGACCCGCTCCTCTCCTCACTGAACCACCCAGCCCGGAGCCTCGCCACCCGACTCCCTGCAACTCCGGCCCGGCGACCCGAAGCTCCTCCCCTCTTCACGACTCCGACGGCATCCTGCTGCACTCCGGCACCACCACCACCCTATCACCACCGTGAGCCTCTCCCTCTCCCTCTCCCTCTTCCCTCCTTCATTAGTGTATATACGTATAAATACGTATATGTGTGTATGTGCATGTGTATATGTGTACGTGTATGTGTGTATGTATGTATGTATGTTTCGTTTTCGTATGCGTATATGTATATATATATATATATATATATATATATATATATATATATATATATATATATATATATATATAATTCTATTAGTGTATATATACTTATACATATTTTGTACGTAATTTTGGTATAACCCTATATATGTATTATATTAATTATTGAAATTGGTGAATATTGTAGGCGACCCGAGTGTAAATACGGATACCCCGTAACTACACATGACCTGTGACCCTGTGAAATATTAGTTGACTGCCACGCGTACACTGACGTACTGGCAAACCCCGTACCATTTTGATCGTCTGTCTTGCCAGCAATCACAGACGCGACGCCCGTGCAGCTTGACGCACTTGACCCTAGTTGACTAGTGCCATACCTGGCATAGCCCCTGAGTTCAATGTATTATGATTATGTGTTAGTGTAGCGTCTGATGCAATATTGAATTGTATTATATGTCTATAGGACTGTTGGATCATCCAGGCGATACTCTGGGACAGGACATTGGTATTTACCAGCTAAGGACCCAAGGCGAGTTTATTCTCTGATTAGCTTCTTATTTATGATATTCCCTATGTTCATTGTATCTAGTGTAAATATCCATATTCTCGACACGCTGGTTACACGGATTGGTATATCCGGATCTCGTCATGAGATCTTATTCCTTGTTCATGGTGTAGCTTGTACAAGTCTTGTTTCATTGTTATCTTGTACATGTACAGACACTGATTTTCGAGGAGACTTGCTACCTTCCTAGGGAATCCCGTGCCATAGCGTACCATGGTTGGATCTACTATACCAGTCGGGGGTGGGGAGTATTTTAGTGTAGATATGTGATCATACCCTTCATGTACAAGTCTTGTTCACATGTTAGTGTTGGTCATACACCGCACGTATGACTAGCCAGGCCATTATTCCTGTACAAGTTCCCAAGCCGATCACATGTTAAAGCTAGTACTCACACACTTAGTTATAGTACTCTTGCTCATTGACATATTGTTCCTTCCCGCATTTACTTACAGTATTTCCAGTATTTCCTTTATTGTATATCTCTCGTACATGTACATGCATCTTGTATATTTTCATCTATATACTGCTACATAGCTTATATCATTGATATAGAACTGCTATTAGAAATGTACTTTGCTCCTTCCTGACTGAAAACATTTTTCCAGACTATGCCTTAGAGGACCGCTGTCCGACATTTTATGGTCCACTTGGAGAGTAGCTGTAGACTTGAACTTGGTAGTTCAGTTGTGATTCCGGGAGGTCTAGCCGGAATCACTAGTTATCTAGTTAGTTCCTTTCAGTAGTTTATTTGGTACCGGATTTGTCTCCGGCATATTTTTGTTGAGACTTGGATATTTGTTGAGTTAGATTATTTACATTTTAGACTTGTGTTGTAGTTTATTTTATTTCTTCGATTTCTTATCGTGCTGTAGTTATGTGATTGATTATGTTGTTCATTTATATTGTGTTATCCGTGTCTCCTTAAGGAGTTGGATACTCACGCGAGATTGTTTAGATAGTGCTTTGACCTAGACGTACCCACGTACTCGTGCCCAAATTCCGGGTGCGGGTCGTGACAATACCTACTTGGTGTCTGCATGTCACGGATAACCTATGTTGCACGGGGTTTCGTCTCCTCGAACGAGATAGGCTCCGGAGCACCGGGACCGTTCGGCCATGGAGGAGACAATGGTAACGTGTCTTGGACGCGGTGCCGGTAGTTCGATACGATCAGACGGGCTAGCTATCCGGTCTGGCTCGGGTATAACTGCAATTGATCAGTCCGATCAGTCCTTTATGGCTTGACCAGTGATTTCATATAGATAATAGTTGGTTTGCTTTACCTTGGTTTGGTTTGTGCTTTCGCTTAGGCGGCCACCTTGCCTCGGCAAGAGTGTGTATATCAAAGATTGGATTATGAGATTTTGGATTGAGGATGGAAATTGAGGCTTGGATGATGGTTCGATAGATTCACGTGTTGCTTGGATTTGAGTAGGACGGTTGCATGCTAGTTTTCTTCGAGTTGGATATATATATTCTGCTTGTCTGGCTTGAGTTGAATGCTTGCATGCTTAACTTGATTTACAACTTTCCTTAACATGTCATACATATGCCATGAAATGAATCTATGATTCAACTAGAAAGATCACCATGTAACTGTTTGCATTCACTATTCTACTTAGTGTCGGCTTAGACGAGTGGGTTACCCCGCTCACCAGTACGGCTGTGTACTGACCCACGTTTGTGGGCATTATTTCAGGTACGCAGGTGTAGTGGTGCTGCTTGGATATACGGGACATAATGTATGAACGGTAAGTACCTTTGTGGGTTAGGAAAAGAGCAAGAGTATTACATCGCCTTTGTGGCAATCCGCCTTTTTGGCAAATTCATTTGGACCCTATCGAGAGCTTCGCTGCGTATACTCTGATGTGTGCTTGGTACACAATACTTGACTTTCGCTGCAACTTGGTCATTTCGATGATAACTTTGGTGTTTGACAACATCGCCTTGTGCGAGCACAACTCCAGGCTCGTACGGCATCACGTCCCGATGAGAACGATTGTCCTGCGGGTGCGCTGCAACGTGGTGATTCACGTTCAGCGGGGACTATTGAGCTTGCGGGAGATTGGGGCGTGACAATCTTATGCAAATAACAACGCTGCTATATGACACGTAGTCCGTGACCGTGGGCACGTGTTAACACCCAACTGACATGATTTCTAGTGATGGGCCCCAAGCAAATTAGGAGAGGTCAGTTGGGTGCTGAGACGTGGCCTACGGTCATGGACCGTGGACCAAATATTATTTTCCTGTAATCTTGGTCAACGAGATTGTATGATATTTGGAATTCTCTTCGTCGAACATCACTCGTGGATACTTTGTGGAAAACATCTCAAGATAGAGGCTAGGCCTATAAGGACTAGTGTTAATGTCATGCCATGACTAAACTATGAGATATGCAATAATGCAAAAATTAAAAAGTTTGGATGCCTGTAGCTAAAGTGTGAAATCGTCACTTTTAATATGTTGTAATGCAGTGCACTAGCAATAAAAATGTGAATGTATCACTTTTTTTAAATATATTTGGATGCATAAATTTTTGTCTCCCGCAAGTGAGGAGTTTCAAACCATTTTGATTT
Organism: Iris macrosiphon; assembly: GCA_036927795.1. Lineage (NCBI taxonomy): Eukaryota > Viridiplantae > Streptophyta > Magnoliopsida > Asparagales > Iridaceae > Iris > Iris macrosiphon. Next base: position 176,058,280 of record JAYESA010000001.1, read on the forward strand.
GATGACAGCATAAAAGTGTATATGCGAATTAAAAAAGTACAGAAAAAGTATATTTGTAATGAAGTTGCAATCTATTTTGCTTAAAACTGAGAAATAAAAAAACAATACTTTTATTTGCAATGAAATGTCACATCACAACCGCTTGAAATAGAATTGCAAGAGATATCCAAACTCTTAAACCACCTACACCAATAGTCACTTGCAACAAAAGTGACAGCTTCAAGCCACTTTCAATGCACTATCATCCATCCAAACAGGTCCTAGGTGTTTGGAGAAAAAAATCTAGAGAGGAGTGCTCGTTGAAGATCTTGTAAGGGAGGGTTTCACATCACATCATTGTATGTATAATCCTTGTAAGTTTTTCTCCTATTGATTTAGTATATATATATATATATATATATATTTTCATTCTTGAGTGGAGTATGTGGAGGTTGACCGAACCACCTTAATATTGCATGATTGTTCATGATTTTTATTGTTTAATTAATTTGTGTATTGTTATTTCGTCGTCGTAATGTTATTTGTGTGTGAACCTTTGCGTTTCGCATAATGAATTGGTATGAGAGCTAACAAAACCATAGGGATGTCTAATTATTGGATTCAGGTTAACGGTATATGAGAACGTTAGTCATCTACCCATCTTCATAAATCAGAATTATTTGAATCATTGGTTCGTTAAGGTTCAAAAAAGATATTCTATATTTTAAAATTTCGAGATGGCGAATAATAATATTAATAATATATTTTAATCGTCGTCTGTGGTAGAGAATGGTCATTGCAATTCTTGTGAAAGAATTTTTTTTTTAAGGTTATCGTCATTGAGGATAGAAAATATATCGATATCACAGATGATGAATAAATTGACATGGATCAGTGAACACATACAACGATGGAACTTTGTGTTTGGGAGATGAAATGATATATAATGTTATTTTTTAACTGATTTATGATTGAAGTTAGAAAACATAATAATTTGTTGACTACAATGAGGAAAGTAACCCAAAATTTTGACCAATCTGAACACATTCAACAAGTAGTGATCTTTCTGTGTAATTTATTTTGTACAAGGAATAGTAATTGTGTCTTGACCATCTGTGTCACTATTTGTAGAAATTTGGTATTTTTGGACTTTTGTCTCACTTAATAAGTAAAATTTAGACTTATATTTTACTTTTAAGTTTTATTATACTTATATTTTACTTTTGTCATAAAAAATATTTATTTTGTCACAAAAAATTACAGAAAATTTACTGTAGCGAAATAAATTTATATTAAATTATTATAAACGAAACAAGTTTGAGAAAATTGTAAAAAAAGTCATCGTCCGCCAACAGTGTTGACGGAAAACACAATTGCTGTACACGTAAGCAGCAAAAAAATTAAAAAAATTAAAATGTGGGCCCCACGTCCAATTTCCGCCAACAGAGTTGGCTGAAATTGGGGGGGGGGGGCCAATTTCAGCCAACTCTGTTGGCGGAAATTGGCCCCGTGGGGCCCACGTTTTTTTTTTTGGTTTTGTTTGGTTTGGTTTGGTTTGATTGGTTTTTTTCGTTGGTTTATTTTAATTAGTTATATTTCTGTTTTATTTATTTAGTTTAGTTTACTTTTGTAATTAGATTTAAGTAAAATTATTTTAACGAAATGAAATTAAAATAAATTAATTGGAAAGAAATATTTAGAAATATTTTTTTCGGAACTTTGTTTTCAAAGCATCAAAATTTGTATAAATTCCATCTAAAGCATAAAAGTTTTGTATAAATTCCATCTAAAGCATAAAAGTTTAAAAAATTAGGAAAAAAAATATCAATATGAATTGGACGTTTATATTTATAAATATTATATTTTTATCGTAAATTTTTTCGTCGTTAACAGACGTTAAAAAAATAATAATAAAAAAAATCTGTCGTAAGACTATTACGTCTGCCGTCGAGCAGACTTCGAGCGGCCATAAGTACTTGTTTTGAAATCGTTTTTTGTCAAATAATAAGTCGATTTGTATGTTTTCGACGAGAGTAACACAAATCATGTAGAAAAAAAATTTATCCGAAACAAGATGCATATGTTACAGGCAAAAATATAAATTTTAAAACTTTAAAGTATCATAACTTTTGACTGGGAGATCGAAACAAGCCCCAGTTTGTGCCAAAATGATCGTATGGAAAAGTACTATAGGATAAACCGTTTCACCGTTTGACGGACTTCGAAAATTTTTAGAATCGTCAAAAAACGATGTTTCGATCTCCAAATTTGACTTTCGGTAATCTTATTTTTGAATATTTAAAATTTACTGTAGGGAAATAAATTTATATTGGATGTGGGGGCCCACGGATTTAAACGATATTTCGATCTACAAATTTTTTTTAGAAATATTTAAATTAATTTATGTTTGTTTAAAATTTTGAAATAAATTTATGTTTCGATATACAAATTTTGATGCTTTGAAAACAAAGTTCCGAAAAAAACATTTCTAAATTTTAAATTTCCAATTAATTTATTTTAATTTCATTTCGTTAAAATAATTTTACTTAAATCTAATTACAAAAGTAAACTAAACTAAACTAAACTAAATAAATAAAACAGAAATATAACTAATTAAAATAAACCAACGAAAAAAACCAATCAAACCAAACCAAACCAAACAAAACAAAAAAAAAAAATGTGGGCCCCACGGGACCAATTTCCGCCAACAGAGTTGGCTGAAATTGGCCCCCCCCCAATTTCAGCCAACTCTGTTGGCGAAAATTGGCCGTGGGGCCCACATTTTAATTTTTTTTAATTTTTTTGCTGCTTACGTGTACAGCAATTGTGTTTTCCGCCAACACTGTTGGCGGACGATGACTTTTTTTATAAATTTTTCAAACTTGTTTCGTTTATAATAATTTAATATAAATTTATTTCGCTACAGTAAGTTTTCTGAAAAAATTATCGTTAAATATTTTTCGTGACATTTTTTTTGATTAAAGTGAGACTAAAATCTAATAAAATTTAAAAGTATAATATAAGTCTAAATATCACTTATTAAATAGGACTAAAGTAAAAAAATCCTAGAAATTTCTTGCCAGATAATAACAAAATAGTAATCCTCTGGGCAAAAAAAGCTTTAGATTGAGGAATGTTGAAAGGTCAATGTTCTGATTACTGTTAGCCAGATTTTTTTTTAATTTGGAAGCACTAATCACCAATAAACATTGTTGTCTGAAGACCAAGTTTCCATATTAAACCATCATTAGCACGACTATTGTTGTTGCTCCTATTCCTATAGACCAACTCCCAACGATATATAGAGAGCTACATAAAGAAGAAAGCCCATCGAGATCCGAACCCACTAACTTGCTAAAAGTTCCTATTCAAAACCAAGGAAAAGGGCAGGGAAACATCCGGGTCGGGAACAGAAAGACCCGGATCCGAAACCCAGTCAAGTTTTAGTCAATGTGAGGTTCCTGGAAAAGAGGTTGGAAGCAGACCTTAACCTCCTCACTCAACTTTTTCCAACAATCTCCTGTATTAGTCAAAGTCAAGTTTTATATTCCCATTCAATTTTTGTCCTTTAATATTGACTGATTTGATTTGATATATTCAAAGCAATTTTTTTTTTTTTTTGCTTGTATACTTTTAAGTTCAGTTTTTAGAAAATGTTGGAAAACAAGTTAGATATTAATTCAAGTTTAAGTTTATGACGAAATAAAATATATAATACTAGATATGTAAATTGAGGGTACATTTTAATTTTTTGTCATCAGCTTTCAAATATTTTGAACCGAACTTAATAGTATCTAACAATGAGAATCAATCTTTAAGATCTATTTCAAAATTAGGAATGATAACTTTTTAAATAAAAAAAATCCCTTAACCTAATATTTAGGCTTGAGAACCAATTACGAAACCTTAATACTCCAGTCCACAATATCCATTGGAGAGTGAGTGTACATGCAAATTTGACAAAATAAACAAAGAAAATTGTAATTGTCAAGGAGACATTTACACTATTCAAAAAATTTCAAGATAGTTTATCAATACTATCCTTAATGTATTACAATTTTTAAAAATAAATTTATAGTTTCTCTTATAAATTAAAAATAATTTTGATAATCTAAAAAAAATTTAAATGTTGTAAAAGTTGTTTCGGCAATTGCAATTCCTTAGACTAAATCAATGGGTGCTGATATGCTAGAACTCAAATATATAGTCTCTGTGGGTGCAAATGAAAGATAGAATTTAAGCAAGTCTATGGCTGTGTTATAAGTCAGTCAACCCACACAGAATTTTCTCCCTCCCTCCCTCTCTCTTTCTCCTTCTTCTTCTCTCATTTCCCACTACTACTGCATTCTATCTTCCCAAGAAGAAACAAAAGTAGTATCATATCAACCAACAGTCCAACTCCACTTCCATTGTTCTTTAAGTACTCTCTCTTCCCAAGAACTAATGTTCCGAACTAATAAACAAGTGTTCAAACTTACAAGAGAAGAGGGAGAGAAGAGAGGAGAGAAAAGAAAGGGAAGAAGAAGAAGAAACATGAAGAGGAGGTATGCTCCTTGTGTATTCTTATTCTCATTCTTAGTAGTACTAGTAGTAGAAGTAGTAGTTGTTCATGGTGCTGGTTCTGGTGATGATTCACAAACCATGCATGCACTCTCCATCCTATTCCCCCCATCATCCACCAAGTGGAACACCACCAACCCTGACCCATGCAAATGGAACGGAGTCAAGTGCAGCACTACTCATGTCGCCAGCCTTTCCCTCTCTGGCTTTGGCCTCTCCAACATCAACCAGCTCTTCTTCCACCTCCTCTGCAACCTGACCTCCCTCGAGTCCCTCGACCTCTCCCTCAACTCCTTCTCCTCTATCCCCGACTCCTTCTTCTCCGACACCTGCACCGGCCTCTCGCACCTCAAGTCCCTCAACCTAAGCTCAAACAAATTAGCCGGCCCTCTCCCATACTTCTCCGCCACCACCACCTTCACCAGTACTCTGGAGATTCTTGACATGTCTCTTAACCAGTTGCAAGGCGAGGTTGGTCCTCGGTTGGCCGCACTGAAAAACTTGAAAGCCTTGAGCCTCAGCAACAACCTCCTCACCGGCACCATCCCTCCTCTCTACGAGGGCCTTCAACAACTGGTGCTCTCCATCAACCACTTCACCGGAAACATACCCAACGCCACCCTCAAACTAAAGAACCTCACTCTGCTCGACCTCCGCGTCAACGGCCTCACCGGGCCCATCCCGGACGGAATCGGAGAGCTCTCCAACCTAAAACACCTGCAGCTCTCTGCTAACCGTCTCACCGGCAAAATCCCCGTCGGTCTCGCCTCCATCGCGAGCCTGCGGGCGTTCGGCGCTAACCAGAACATGCTCTCCGGGACGATCCCGGCTGGGTTAACTACATATATAAGGACTCTGGACCTTAGCTACAATCGGCTTTCCGGGCAGATCCCGTCGGACCTTCTCTCCTCTCCTGCTCTGCTCTATGTTGATCTCAGCTACAATCTCCTTGGAGGGGCTATCCCTGCAAATTTCTCTTCGGGGCTCTACCGCCTGCGGCTCAGCGGGAACTCTCTCGGCGGCAATGTACCGACGACGATCGGGTCGGCGACCAACATGACCTACTTGGAGCTGGACAACAATAAACTGGACGGAGAGATTCCGCCGCAGTTGGGGAACTGCCTTAACCTTATGCTGCTGAATCTGGCGGGAAATCGGCTGAACGGGACGCTGCCGAAGGAGCTGGGTAATCTTACGGAGATGGTGGTCATATATCTTCAACAGAACAGTCTAACTGGGGATATTCCGAAGGAACTTTTTCAATTGGGACAACTGATCACACTGAACATCAGCCATAATTTCCTCACCGGTGCTATTCCTTCCGAAATTCCCAATTTGAAGAACCTTACCCGATTGAATTTGGAAGGTAACGAGCTAAATGGTTCGATACCGAGCACGATCAATGCGTTACCAAACCTGATTGAGCTCCAGCTGGGGAACAACAAGTTGAATGGAACTGTTCCAAGAATGCCAAATAGCTTGAGTTTAGCCCTGAACCTCAGCAGCAACTTCTTTGCTGGACATGTACCTTCACATCTTGCAGATTTGCAACAGTTGGAAATTCTTGACCTATCAAACAATGAGTTTTCAGGTGAGGTTCCATGGTCGTTTACCCAAATGCAGAGTCTGACGCAATTGATGCTCTCGAATAATCAGCTCTCGGGAACACTTCCAACATTTCCAAGTTATGTTCATGTTACTTACACTGGAAACAAACATCTTGTGCCCCCGGAAACACCCACCCCAGGCGCTTCCTCTAAGAAAAAGAAATCTAGAGTTCCGATCATCATTGTTGCTATTATCGGTGCCGTGATTGGGTTGGGTTTGGCAGCTGCAGTTCTTCTACTATGTGTTTCCAATCGCATTTGCCGGGTTGATGATCAAGTGGAGGATGCTGGTTTGCAACTCGAAGAGAGGCCTCCTCAAATTATTAGTGGTTGCTTCATAACTTCTAACAGCATTCATAAGTCCAACATCGACTTCATCAAAGCAATGGAAGTGGCAATAAATCCAAGCAACATAACATTGAAGACAAGATTCTCTACTTACTACAGGGCTGAAATGCCTAGTGGCATGATGTACTCTATGAAGAAACTCAACTGGAGTGAGAAGATTTTCCAAATGGGGAGCCCCGAGAGGTTTGGGCTAGAGCTAGAGGTCCTCGGAAGGCTGACCAACTCAAATGTCATGGTCCCTCTGGCATACGTCTTGACTGAGGACAATGCCTACCTCTTCTACGAGAGTCTCCATGAGGGAACTCTCTTTGATTTCCTTCACAAGGGTTCAGAGAGTTCTTTGGATTGGCAGTCACGTTACAACATTGCGCTCGGTGTAGCTCAGGGGCTTACTTTTCTTCATGGCTGCATTCAGCCAGTTCTTCTCATGGACCTTTCAACGAAGAGCATCCACTTGAAGTCGAAGAGTGAGCCTCAAATTGGTGATATTGAGCTGTGCAAGGTTATTGATCCTTCTAAAAGCACTGGGAACCTTTCTACCGTCGCTGGCTCTGTTGGCTACATTCCCCCAGGTGAGACACTATCTCTATATGTCTAAATTGTTTGATTTGTCCCTTAACATGCATAATATCTTATACTACTCTACAATGGTCTTACTGCTGAACAATTTTATTTTATATATATATATATATATATATTCACGTTTGCTTTCTGTTTGATAGTGTGATTCTTTTGAGATCCAAGCTCTTTCAAGATCTCATCATTCTAAAACTTGGCTAGAACAATAGCAGCTAATAAAGCAAGATTATATAATGTTCCTAACCTTGTGAGGAGTGCTGAAACCTATCCGATTCATTGTATGTTACAACTTACCACTTCCGTGTACTGTATGTTGGATGAATAATCAAGAGAAATTACTTCAGAGTCTATTCCTTTATGTACAAGTTCTATCTTTATCTATTAGTAAGGGCAATATCAGAATAGACAACGACCAACAAACATGATTGTATCATGAAACCTTAGAACTACCCATGTTTATAACTCTAGGACTCCTATCACATACTGTATGCTCCTAATAAGATTCTAACATATCGATGTCCTCATTAGGCTCGTTATACTTGAATACACATGCTCGTCCATGATATAGATCAGAAGTATGATATCAGAAAATAAAAGTTACCTCTGTTGATTTTTGTCCCCATAGAATTGACTTACAACAGTTCTTAAATTGTATCAGATGATCTAACAGTGATTTGACATGCATTTCTGACATTTCTCTTTGCAGAGTATGCTTATACAATGAAGGTGACGATGTCCGGCAATGTTTACAGTTTTGGGGTTATCCTGCTAGAGTTGTTAACTGGAAAGCCACCAGTCAGCCATGGCATAGAGCTAGCTAAGTGGGCATCGAGTTTTTCGGGTAAGCTAGGTCAGGAGCAGATTCTTGATTCTAGTGTTTGTGGAATATCACCTGCATCTCGTAGCCAGATGCTGTCGGTTTTGAAAGTTGCTTTGAGCTGCGTAAGCTCCTCTCCATACGCAAGGCCCAATATGCGAAACGTATCAAAGATGCTACTGAAAGCGAATTAATTGCTACTATATACAAATATACTTGATGAAATGTTTCATCTGTGAGGATTTTTGCCTGTGATAGTGCTACTCTATATACGAGGATAATGGAGTAGAATTGATCCATAAACTTGTATTGTATATAAGAGTATACAAGGATTCGTCTCCTTGTTCGTTACATTGTTAAACACTTGTAATATATTGTGAAAGTCGAGATACAGAAACATAGTTTTCTCACTGAGTCAACTTGATTATTGGCATTTATATAGTCCCTTATTATGGTTGTTTCTACTAGCATTTCATATAAATATATCCATGAGCCAACCTTGAGTGCAGGGGCGGACGTTCGCCCCTGCTTGAGTGCACAGTAATGCCACTTGGATCAATCTGGAACGAATTTGCTACGAGCTCCATTTAGACCAACTTTGTATGGTACAACAATGTTTCTATCCTTGGCAGCAATGACAGTGGGCTGGATGGGATACACCAACCGCCATGACTGCCCCACTGCAGCAACCACCCGGTGTAAGCTTAAAACCAAGAATTAGCCGCCTAAGGCTTTCTACATGAACTAGCTCAACATCAGCTCAACATCGTCACTTACGTTCCAGGTGGTCAACACCGCGGTGAATGTACCTTGTAAGCACGATGATCAGAGCCGCAAGAACAGAACACTAGGGATATTCAGAATGGAAGCTGATCAATATTAGACATACGCTATCGAAGAGTGATGTGAATGTATGGGGATGTCGTTTCTTTTCACTTTTTGGTTTGTTTTGTAAAGATGAAGGCAATTTGTCGAAAACTTGGAGGACGTTTCTTGATTGCATGAGTTTAAACTGGATTGCGCAAGCGGTAGCATTTACCACATTTACTAGTGCTACAAAATCTTTCAAACTGAGCAATGTTCTGGGTTTTGGAATCACTAAACAACTAAGTTCTAATCGATTCATAAGTTCACAACATTGCTAATATACACATCAAATGAGGGCAGTAACACTATACCTGAAGATCCGGCATGACCATCCCACCATCAACAGCCAGCCACCGTGACCATGACATTAATGCTGCTACTAAGCTTGAGTCACCACCGGGCGCATAGGAAGAGCCATGACATCCGTCTTCGCGAACCCACCCGCCATTCTCGCCCCCACTGGAGTTGATCTAGCCAACCCCAATCCCGCAATCGCCAACTCCAAGCAAAGACGACAACTTTATCAAGAAAACCAACCAAAAGCCCCACGTTTTCGGTAGTTACAGCGTATATATCCAACCATATTCCTAGGCACCACGCAGCCCAATTAAGTAGCCGGAGAAGCTGAAATGATTAGCTTCATGCAAGTATCGAACTATTAATGGGATGCGAAAGCGTTCGATAAAATGCCACAAAGAGCCCTGCTGCTGACTTAGCAACGTCGAGTGTCCCCAAGCCAAACATATCTGCTGCTAACAAAACCGTAGCCGGGATTCGCTCGTCCTTAATTTTCGATATTTTTATATATATATGCCAATATATATTCTGTTACTTATATATTTAACTTTGTTTCTGTACTTCAAATTATAGTTTCTTAGCTCATTTGGTTAACCTAAATATTACTTTGAGGGGTCATGGATTCAAACTTTGATAGCCATAATAATTCCTATTTTTATATAAAATTTATACGATGCATCCCTTAAATTTCAATTAAGTGTATTTTTTTTCACCTGAAAATTTCTAGTATATTTTTTTTGCTTCGAATAACACTATTCATCTCTCCAAACCATACCTCCTTATGTTGACAGCTGATGTGACAGTTAATGTGGAAGCTGACATTACAAATTTTAAATTTAATATTAACATTAAAATTAAATTAATATTAACATTAATATTAAAAAATTGGCTGATAAATTTTTTGGGTTAAAATTTGTTGTATCAACTGTCATGTTAAATATCACATAATACTATTTAACATGTCACGTCAATTGCCACATAAGAATATATAGTTTAGAGAAACAATTTGAAATGATGAATAGCATTACTCGGGGTTTTTGCCACTGCCTCAAAGTTTGCTAAGTCTCAACCATGTTAACTTCAACATAAAATCGTATATTAAGCATCAAAGTTTATTGAATTTTGTACAAATTAGAGCTCCAAAATGCTCACATGAAAGGTGTAATAAATGATTCACCGGTTATAAAAAAATTTGCAATCAAGAAATACTTCATTCGGAAGGACGTATATTGCAAAAAATGCCATTCCGTTGGATGTATTTTGTGATATTTTCTTTTTTGAGAACAATGTTACCGAGAACATGAGTAATGTATAAAATAAATTGTCGCTAAAAGTCCAATTTCGTCACTAGAAATTCTCATTGAAAGTTTAATTTTATCACTAAAAATTTTTAATAGTAAAAACCGAAGTCTTGTATAAAAAATCGACTGCGCACTTTTAAATGGTGTATTTCTTACAATTTTGTAAAGAGTACGCTCTTTTGAAAGACATAATCTTCACATTTTTAATTGTGTTAATAAGTATATATATGCACAAAAAAAATTATCATACCAAAGGATGTATTTTGTGCAAAACATCATTCTGAAGGACGTTGTGGGACTCAGATCATAATTTTACTAAACTATATACTCTCAAAGCAATTTCAAAGAAATTTGATGCAATATACACGCAATTTTCTGTAACTTCAATAACAGAGGCTATATTGAAGATATGGCATGGATTTAAGTTTGTGATGGTTGCGTAGTTGGTAACACATCTAAACAATAGAAATAGAGTAGGATGTTTCTCTGAGCCCTATACCTACTAGAGAAGAAGAGGACAGTTAATTTGAAACCAAAGCAGCAGCTTTCACTGAAACTATGATCATCTTGCTCAAAATTTAGGAGCAAACTAAGCTAATTCCTTCAGGTGACAAATTCCTGTCCGCCCCAAAGCTTTTGTTTCACACAATGGCATATATATAGTTGGTATTTTACCAGAGCCAGAGCATCATTGAAGTGGAAGCAAAGAAATTAAACCAAGCTCATCATCATCATCGTCGTCATCATCATCACATCAAATACCTAAGCCTTCCGGCCCTCCACTCAATTCCTAAGCTACCATTTTACTTTAAAACTTTTAGTCCCACAGTAAAAAATTATCAATGTATATATCTCAATATATAATTTTGCTTAGTATTAATATATGCACATGGGATGATGGTCCATGTGGATTTATTTTTCTAGAGGGATTAAGTGTGAACCCAATTATGACAATCTTTATTTTGTTACCATCTTTGAAAAGTTTTTCTTAGGAGCTAAGTCCCAAACAACTCGGATTCGGACTCAAGGACTCAAAGTGACACTTTGTTAGCACACTTTTCACTTATTTTATTCGCAAGTTGTACGCACGGTTGTTTGCTCAGACGCATACTTCGAGACGCTATGTGACCAAGCGTTGTAAACTCACTAATTTTTAATTTTAATATTTTTATTAAATTATTGGATTTTTTTTTGACTATTTTGTCGATTAATTTAAAAATAATTCTTTGATTTAATTACTTATATAAATACTTATTTAGAATCATCTTTAGGCTATTTTAGATTTTTTTTGAATTTTTCTAGAATTTTTGGGTAATTAAAACCTAGAAAACGTAATTTTCTATGGGTTCCATGATTTACTGTGAGACCATACTTGCATATTTTCCTACCAAACATTTATTTTAGGATTAAATACTTAAATATATTTTTTGTAATTTATTTGAATTTTTTAAAAATTTAATTGGATTTATTTGGTTTTAAAATAGGTTAAATACTAATTTTCTAGGAATTCTAGAATTTATTGTGAAAGCCTAGGAGCATAATTTGGTCTCAAATATTTATAATGGTATTTTACATTTTCTAGAAAATTTCTGAATTTTTTTGGTATTTTTACATATTTATTTGGAGTTAATTAGGTCAAAACTAATTAATAAATAAATTTATGAATATTAAAACCAATTTATATATCCAGTCAGCGTACACATTCTGCCCTAACCTATCCGTCTGGGTCCACCAGTCGGTTACTGCCTATATATATGTGTGTATATATAGGATTTCATTAATTTCGCCGAAATTAGAGGAGAGAGGGAGAGAGACTTTGAGGATGTTTCATCTAGGGTTTCCCCCAACTTCGCATAACCATATCTCCAAATAGAAATATTACTAATATAAATTTTTAGGAAGAAAAAATGTTGTGCATTGCTCCAAATATTCAAGCTATGACAAAGTATCATATATATAATTTTTTTTTTATAAATTAATACTTTAAAATATAAAATAAAATAAATTAAAAAGTACTAAATTATTCCTATTCCAAAATGAGGGGACTTATAATCTACCCACCTTAAAAGAATTGCGTCCTCGCAATTTAATATTTTCAATAATATACTTTTTTTTTCCAATGAGGTCAAATTCTTTATTGTGATTTTGCAAAGTTCTCAATGTTAACTTTATTTTCCATATTTAAAATAAAATTTTAAGTCCTCAAAATTTAACCCCTTCAAGAATTAAACTCCTCAAATTAAATTAAATTAAATTAAATTCTCACTTTTAAAATTATCATTCTTCTACTCGATCAAATTTTTTTTATCTCTTCAACAATTAATCTATGAGATTCCAAGTCCTCAACATTTTCAAAATTTAAGTTTAATTTCAATCTTCAAAATAATTTAAAAATATATATATATATTTTACATCGACATCTTGTAGTCTAAGGACTATAATGTAAATCTTCTTAAATTCCTTAAAATAATAAATTAATAACCCAATACTCAAAATTTTAAATCCAATCATCAAAATTCTATCTTCTAAATTTAAATTTCAAAGATTTACTCTTCTAGAGCTAGACCCTTCAAATCCAAAGAAAATTTAAATCTAGAATATCATGATCTTTTCTAAAATTAATATTACTATTACCACATAGTACATTTTAAATTTCATCTCAAAGTTGTTAAACTTAAAAATTTTAAATTCAATTCTTAAGATAGTCTTCTTCTCAATTCCTTCAATTATTGAATTATTTTTTTTCTTTCGAATCCATAATATCCATACTTAATCAATTTACCTTCTATCATTAAACATAGCAATCATAAATCTATCCAACAAAAATTGGTATATTACATATCTAATCATAATCAATCTCTTAAGATCAAATCAAATTATCAAAATTTATAATTTTTAATACATCTTTATCTCCTCAAAATCTCAAAGTTTAATTTAATTTCATCTATTTTTAAAATTTGAATCCAATTACAGACTTTAAAATATTCTCATTTAAAATTTGAATTCCAAAATTTGTTTTATCAAACTTACTCTTCCATTTTTTCTAATTACTAGGATGATAATAATTAAATTTAAAAAATTATCAAATTTGAATTCACCAACTATCATATCCCAAAATCCTCCAATTTAAAGTTCAAGTTCAGTCTTATCATGATCTCCTCATCCTTCTTCAAAATTTTAAATTTTAATTAACACAATAATCAATTCTCTTTATTTGCAACTAACAAAAATCTTTCGAGAGCTGCTAGCCATCTTCAATCCAACCAATCTATCTTTCATTTAACCTCAAATTCTAAAAATTTGAATTCAATCTTCAAAAAATTTAAAATTTAAATTCACATCTAGTTAAATTTCTCTAATATTGATAAATTGATTATCCTCAACAAATTCAACATTATCATAGTCCGATATTCATTCAAATTTTTTTTTTCAAATCACATAGAAGTTTAAGCCTTAATGTACCAAAATTTGACAATTCTCATCTTCATCAATTGTATAACCACTAAACAAAATTTGCTAGTCGAGAATCCTATCCACCTTAGATCAAACCATCTCATCAAAACACAATATTATACCCTCACATAAATTGACTCACATTCGTCCAAAAGGTTTATCTAATAGTAACCCATCACTTCTAATCTATGACAATTGATAGAGTCCTTATTTTAGGTTCCTACTGCTAATGCCAATTTTCATGTCTTTAATCTATTTTAACTCTAATATCTAGAAATTATTTACCATAATCTTTCCTACTCAAGTACCCCTCTTCTTAAAAATATTCTACCAAATATGTCTTCATCGTCTTGACGAAAATCTTCTGAAAAAATTATCGCGTACGAGTGTTCATCTCTCCGAGATAGGGAAAGACGAGAATCAATGAATAAGAGTTCAAAGGAAGTATGAATGAATATAATTTTGAGGTTCAAGGACAAAATTAGAATTCAAAGTTCCAATAGCAATTGCAGATTGAGATCCTAACAAACTTATCCTAATGCAGGCTCGCTCGGTACAAGTGTTGGAGAGTTTTTTTTTCGTGAGAGAGAGAAAAAGGGGACCGAACCTAATAATTAGGTTCAAGTGTTGGGGAGTTAATAAAAATATGTAGTTTAAATAGGTGGGTGGTTATGATTTAATTTAATATTTAAAAATATGTGGGTATAATTTTGTGGAGTCTTAATTTGGTAATGGGATAAAATTTAAATTAGAGGATTGTCACAAAAATATTCACTTAGGATTTTGTTTGATCCAAAGATAGGAATATGCAACAAACTAGGGGTTTTCTAATTTAAAAATGTGGGATTTAAATCTTTAATTGATTTGTTCAGATTTTTCGAATATATTTTATATGTGGGATGTGTTGTGGAATAGAAAAAAGGTTTGGGGGTTGTTTGTTAGGATTGAGATTTGGTTGGTTAGGATATTTGGTAGTTAGGTAGTTAGGCCAACTTTGATGACACCTTTAGCACTTTCTATAAATAAAAATTCTATAAATAGAAACAAATTAAATTATATATATATATATATATATATATATATATATATATATATATATGGGTGTATTTGGGTGCACTACTTGCCTACATGTGTTGGAATTTGGTTTGGGTCAAGTTCTAGTCAAAAGGAAGCAGTTTTACGGTAACCGTTGTTCTAGATGTTTGTCAATATTTTTGGAGCACGGGGGAGATCAAACAAATGCAACATCTATGTCCCAAATATATTAGGTACAATTAAGATTAGTAATATAAATTTTTTTGGAAGGAAAAATGTTACGCATTGTTCCAAATATCGAAGTCATGGCAAAGTGTCATATATAAAAAAATATTTTATAAATTAATACTTTAAAAAATTAAATTAAATAAAATAAATAAAATAAATGAAAAAGTACT
Source organism: Iris macrosiphon (assembly GCA_036927795.1). Taxonomy (NCBI): domain Eukaryota; kingdom Viridiplantae; phylum Streptophyta; class Magnoliopsida; order Asparagales; family Iridaceae; genus Iris; species Iris macrosiphon. The sequence continues at coordinate 176,073,521 of JAYESA010000001.1, forward strand.
AAATTATTCCTATTATAAAATGAGGGGGCTTACAAACAACAGTTATGGTTCAGAATTCAATGCTTAGTCTATTCTTGTATCGTACTGTTGTTTGACCCATGCGGGAAGATTTAAGTCGTGGGCGACATCTATCCTAATACACAATGGACAGTCACTGTGAGGAATGCTCGACCATATATTATGATATATGTGGGAAATTGTTGGTATTTTCTACTTTGCTGTGGGAGTTTTAGTTCCACATTGAAAAACCACTAATGTGTATATCTCAATATATAGCTTTGCTTAGTATTGCTATATGCACATGGGGTAGTGGCCCATGTGGATTAATTTTTCTAGAGGGATTAAGTGTGAACCTCATTATGACAATATTTATTTTGTCACCACCTTTAAAATTTTTTTCTTAGGAGCCAGTGACTCAGATTCAGACTCGGACTCGAACTTAAGGACGCAAAGTGGCACTTTGTTGGCGTACTTAGCACGTCAGCATCGTCATATGGCGCTCGTGCGCTCATTTTATACTTGAGTTGCATGCACGGTTGCTTGCTCGGACGCATACTTCGAGACGCTATGCGGCTAGGCGCTATGCGACCAGCAAACTTGTATGAACGAGTCGCATGTGGAGAGGACATTGTCAGCTGTTGGCGACGCATGGTTGTCCGTGCCATCCGGATTATGCGGCCTATAAGGCACGGGGGTGTCTGTGCACAGTGGCTGCTGCTTTCGACGCTTGGTGGCGTTTGACTGAGCTGTCTTGTGCAGCGTTACCGACGACGACAACGCAAGCGGCTACGACGACGCATGCGGCATGGTGTCGGATAGTGCATATGCGGCCTTGAGCTTTCTCAGGCCGCATATGTGTTATTCTCCTCTATATATAGAGGAGCTTCTCTTTCTTTCAAATATAGAAAAAACAGAGAGCACCAGAGCGATATGCGGCCGCAGTGGGCACTCTTCCACAAAGTGTTTCTGAGTGATCCGAAGGTGACTAAGAGCTAGTGTTCCAGAAGTTCTCGTGTGGATTTGCTGGATCCGGGGGGAGTTCGTTGTATAGCGCGAATCTTGGCTTGAGTTCGGGTGGTTTTGATCACCTTAGCAAGGAGTTTTATTCTTTGTATTTTTTTTCTTGTTCCCGTTCCTTCTCGTTGTAGCGTCGCGAACGTAAAGAGAAGAATGGTTTTCTGATTCTTGTTGTATTTGTATTTTCTTTGGATCGTCAGTTTGGAACCTGTTCCTGGTTTTGTGCTTCTGTGGAGTTGTGTGTCACTGTAGAGAAACTCCTGTGTGGATTTCAGTACACCAACTTTTGTAGAGACGAACTCTTGTGTGAGTCTCTACTTTGTGGAACTCCTCTACTATGATTTGGCTTTGGGACTAACAGCCATAGCCTTGCATTGACAAAGCCAATGGAAGCTCAATCCTCCCCTGCCGTTGCTAACGCGGCTCCGGCCCGATCGGAGGTGGACACCAGCCGTCCTTTCCATTCGGTCAGGGAGGCAGCGTGGTCTTCGGTGCTCAGAAGACAGTCCTGCAGTAACTATGAAGCTTCTTCCAATTTATTCAGTTCCTCAGAAGCCTATATATTCAGCATGCTCCTCACCGCCATCCTTTTCCTCTTGTTCTTCTTCTTCTTCCTCCCATTTCAATCAAAACAAGGAAGACGGGCTCACGATCCTGAGTACCCTCAAGAAGCTGGAGGCCAAGCCGGAGGAGGCGAAGCAGGAGCTGAGGCTGCTAAAGGAGAGGGAGTCCGAGACCGGAGTCGCTCTGGCTTCGCTCAACACAGAGCTCCGCGAGAACATGTCCAAACTAGCCGAGATGGAGGCAGCAACGAAGAGCACCTCAAGCGAGAGATGGGGGGAGGAAAAGCCTGCAGCTTCGAGTACCTGCCTTCTCTGTCTGCAGTGCTCAGGCTGGACAACGACAAATTCGGAGAAAGGAAGAAGCTGGCAAAGACACTGATCAAGAAGAAGAATCCCATTGTTCCTCTCATTGGAGATATTCTTCAACAAGTAGAAGGTTTCTTCCTGTTAGAATTATTTTCTTTTACTTACTTAAAAATTTTAGAATACAAAAATAAAATTAAACATTGTTACCGGCCTCTGGGGAAGTCGTGCACGAAGCACTGCCCTAAGAGTTTATTCGGGATCTGTGTGCAGACGTTCCCGACTCTCCTAGTGGTAAAACCCCCGCACTACCGGAATCTCTTTGCCGCACACGACTTGGAGAGAACGACCAGGACTTAGCTCTGCCCAGAGCTTGAAATTGAAGTCGACGAACTGAACAGAATGTTGACAGAGATTTCGTAAGAAATTTTTCTGATATCATTTACAAAGAAACAGTCCGATATATATAAAACTGTTGTGTAACGGTCAGAATTAATTTTGTATTAATTCAGACGTTACACAAGAGAATAAATAATGAACCTGGACACAAACCGGTTCAGAAATATTTTGTAACGTTCAGATTTTAATTTTCTAACGTTTAGAAAATTAAATAAAAAAGAAGAGGGGCAAAAAGATTTTTAGGGTCCCAGTCCGAACCCGAAGAGGAAATCGGATCGGCATTCGGCACCCGCAGATGTGGGCGCGTACCCGCACCCGTTACGCGCGCCGAGCCGGGCCGGGCGGCGGCGGCGGCGCGCGCGTGTGGCCCAAGGGGTTCCCCACACAACAACTTAATAGAGCAAAGGAGAGAAACTAATATATGTACACAAGGGGGCTATGATGCACCCGATGTGGGACTAAAGAAAGAAAGAGGAATTGAGCTTTTGCAAGAAAAGTAAAAGCAAAACCAACAATCCCCCCCCCCCAAAAGGTCAAGTTCCGAAACAGAGATAAGAGTGAAGTAAATAGAGAGAGAGAGAGAGCATCTGGGCAGTAAAATACTATGCATAGATGAGATGGATTACAGCCTTGAATCTCACGTAGTGACAATTGCCTTAATCTGAAGAAGTGCTTGATGGACTATGTCTTGAATCAGACTTCTTGAATCAGATTTAGAAAATAACACACATAGTACGCTAGAGGTCCTTGGTCTATCGGGTGGCGCTTTTAAATGGCCATGCGCACTTTCCACATTCATGAGAGTTGTCTGGGATCGCCCTATCCCATAGTCGCGGCCTTCACGACCTCTCATATAGGTAAGTCCTTAATGGTTCGTGATATGAATCAACCTAGCATTACAGCTTGGACCTATTAAGAGTTTAAACTCATCCTAACCATATCACACAGAAACACTGTCACCATAGGGATGGGGAGTCATTGTACACATGTACAGCCGCTTGGGCTTTATTTTAATGAGACTTTTAATCTCGAGTCAGTGTTCCATAAAGTCACCTAAGTTCAGCTTGTTTCTACCCATTGAACCGACTTCTTGGGATCTCCAGTTAGACTCGGTTGGGTTGCCACTGCTGGTGACTAACTTATGGGCTTAACCCCATCCCCCTCGATGATTCTAGGATCAAAGTCCTAGACAGACCCTTCGTCAAGTGATCTGCAAGGTTCTTTTCTGACTTTATATAGTCAAGAACCACATATTTGCCTAGTAGGCTTTTTATTGACTTGAAGCACAGCTGCAGGTGCCTGTTCATCTTAGCATTCACAGAATCATGCTTTAGTAGTTCAATAACAGATTTATTATCACAATTTATAGAAATTGCAGGAACAGGACTAAGAGAAACAGGTATATGCATAATAAGATTTTTAAGCCATTCAGCTTCTGTGCAAGTTGTATCTAAGGCTATCATTTCGGAGTCCATTGTACTCCTAGATATGATAGTTTGCTTACAAGAGCTCCAGGAGATCGCAGCTCCTCCTAGAGTAAATACATATCCAGTAGTAGATTTTATATCATGTGAGTCGGTTACCCAGTTTGCATCTGAATAACCTTCTATGATATCAGGGTGCCTAGTAAAATGAAGTTTGTAATCTATGGTGCCCTTGAGATATCTAAATACTCTATCCAAGGCAGTCCAATGTGACTGATTTGGGTTACTGGTATATCTGCTTAGTCTCCCAATAGCAAATGCAATATCAGGTCTTGTCCTGTTTGTTATATACATAAGGGAGCCTATCATCTGGGAATATTTATGTTGTTCCAAAGGTGGTCCTTCATTCTTTTTCAGTACAATACTGCTGTCATAAGGAGTAAGGACAGGTTTCTTATCAAATAACTCAAATCTTTTTAGCATTTTTTTAATTGAATGTGCTAAAGATAGAGTATAACCCTCTTTGCCTTTGGTCACTTGCATTCCTAAAATTGGGTTGGCTTCTCCTAGGTCTTTCATATCAAACTGGCTAGATAAATAGTTCTTTGTAATATTTATCAATTCCAGTGATGATCCTAGGATAAGGATGTCATCTACATACAAGCATAAAATGACACAATTTTTATATGTACCTTTAGAGTATATACATTTGTTATACTCATTTGACAAGAAACCATATTCACAAATTACTTTGTCAAATTTATTGTGCCATTGTTTGGGAGCTTGTTTCAGGCCATAGAGGGATTTTACTAGTCTGCAGACTTTCTTTTCTTGACCTTTAGCAATGAAACCTTCAGGTTGGTCCATATAAAGTTCTTCCTCTAGATCTCCATTCAAAAATGCTGTCTTTACATCCATTTGATGGATTAGCATATCATGAATGGATGCTAAGGCCAAGAGAGTCCTAATGGATGTGATCCTAGCTACAGGAGAGTAGGTATCAAAATAATCTAACCCTTTCTTCTGGGTAAAACCCTTAGCAACTAATCTAGCTTTGTATTTCTCTATAGTACCATTGGCTCTGAGTTTCTTCTTGAAAATCCACTTACAACCTATTGGTTTATTCCCTAAAGGTAGATCTGTTAGAAACCAAGTATTATTCTCCATGATGGAGTTGTATTCACTGTTAATGGCTTCTTTCCAGAAGGGAGCATCAGGAGACGACATTGCTTCTTCATAAGTTGAGGGATCACCCTCTATCAAAAAGGTGAAGAATCCTTCTCCTAAATTTTTCTCAATCCTATTTCTTTTACTCCGTCTTGGTTCTAAGTCTTGTTCAGATTGAGAGTAGGTATTTGGACTTGAGAACTAGTAGAGGGTATGGAGGAAGAGATTGAACTTCTATCCTTAAAGGGAAATATGTTTTCAAAGTAAACTGCATCTCTTGCTTCTATAATGGTATTGTTAGAGATTTTATTTACTTCTGAGTGAGTCACTAGAAATCTATTGGCATAGCTGTCTAAGGCATATCCTATGAAAACAGCGTCTACAGTCTTGGGACCAATCTTCCTCTTTTTAGGTTCGGGAATTCCGACTTTAGCAAGACATCCCCAAACTCTAAGGTAATTAATCCCAGGTGCTCTACCTTTCCACAGCTCATAGGGAGTCTTATCTTTGGTCTTACTAGGAATCCTATTAAGAATGTAACAGGCAGTTAAAAGGGCTTCTCCCCACAAGTTATCAGGAGCACCAGAGCTGAGAAGCATGGCATTCACCATATCTAACAGAGTGCGGTTCTTGCGTTCAGCAACTCCATTAGACTGAGGTGAATAAGGAGCTGTTACCTCATGAATTATTCCATGTTCTTCACAGAAGTTAGTCATTTCGTTTGAGGTATATTCTCCACCACGATCAGATCTAAGGATCTTAATCTTCATTTCTAATTGATTCTCAGCTTCAGATTTGAAAACCTTAAATCTATCTAGAACTTCATCTTTGGTTTTGAGAAGGTAAATGTAACAATACTTTGAATAATCATCTATAAATGTAACAAAGTATTTTCTACCGCCTCTGGTCAAAATCCTATTTGAGTCACATACATCACTATGGATAAGTTCTAGAAGGTCAGAATTTCTTTCTACAGATTTGAAAGGTAATCTAGTGTGTTTGGCTTGAACACAAATCTCACATTTGTGTTTGTCATCTATTGGAGTCTTGGGAATAAGATCTAAGGTCATCATCCTTTTAATAGAACCTAGGTTCACATGACCTAGTCTGCCATGCCAAACATTTGAAGATTCTATATTAGAGACAATGAGAGAACCATCTGACATTTTATTCATTGTACTTAAAATAAAGAGACCGTCTTTTACAAAGCCTTTCCCTATAAAAGAGTCATGCTTAGAAAAAACTACTTTATTTGCCTCCATTACAATTTTGTATCCTGAGGCTACAAGAAGGGATCCACTAACTAGGTTTCTTCTCACAGACGGCACATGAAGAATATCATGAAGAGTTAAGATTTTTTCTGATGTCATCTTCAGGTTAACTTTTCCTCTTCCAATAATTTGTGCCGTTGAGCCATCTCCTAGGGTCACACCTCCTCCACTTGATTCCTGATAGTTTGAAAAACAGGAGCGATCAAACGAAACGTGAACATTAGCTCCAGAATCCAACCACCAATCATCAGAATGGTAAGAGAGGTTAATAAGGGGTTGAAAGCTTACAGACCTGAAGGAACTCGAAGAACCTTTGTGAAGCATGTTCGCTTCTGGTCTAACTGAGCCCTTTCCTTTGTAGGAGGTCTGGACAGCTTCCTTCTTCCTATGGTAGCAGTTGATGGCCATATGGTTTATTTTACCACACACAAAACAAAACCTCTTCTGATCCTGAGTCTGACTGAAGTTTCTAGGTTTTTGGTTTTGGTGATGATAGTTTTGGTGGTTAGGCTGAAAGTTTTTCTTCTTCTTGAAGAAATTCTTTTTGGGTTTATAAGGAAAATTAGACTTAGGTTTTCCTTGGCCTTCTACAAGGTTTACCTTAGCTTTAGATTCAGTCTTTGGCTTAGACCTCAATCTAATTTGTTCTTCGGTTCTAATTTTCTTTAGGACTTGATTGTAGGTAAGGTCTCCTTGTGTATGGATAAGATCCTTAGCCATATCAGACCAAGAGGGAGGTAGCTTGTCTATTAGGCATGCTATTTTATGTTCATTGGAGAAAGATGTCCCTTTGGCTTGAATATGTCTAAGGTATTCTTGGAATTCATGGAGCTGGTCATTCATTGGTTTGTTATCTACCATGAAATACCTATTAAAGGTTGAAGAATTAAACCTTTCTATTCCGGCATCATCACAGCCGTATTCATCTTCCAAGGCTTTCCAGAGTTCTTTAGCGCTTTTGTATTCAAAAAATATATCATACAATGATTCAGATAATGCGCTTAGAATTCTATGAAAACAGTGGAAGTCTATCTCTTTTGGGGTTTTTGGCTTTGATGAGGTGGATACTCCTATGTCAGACTCAGTTTCATCAGAATCATTTGTGATGGATGTGGACCCATCAATGGCAGAAATAAGTCCTAAGGTCGTGAGCCAAAATTTCATTTGGCTCTGCCATCTCTTGAAGTATGAGCCATCAAACTTAGCAGGTTTTGCAGTAGAGGATTAATTCCTCTTTACCAGTCATGATTGCAGTCTGAAAAATATAAATTTATTTAATAACAATGTCTAAGATATTAGTTTAGGTGGTCTTTGCTAATCAATCTTAAAATCTTTAGTTTTTCAAGTGTTCATCAACTCAGGTTAGCTGTAGGGGCCGGTTCCCAGCTAGCGGTGGTCCGAAGACTCTTAAGTACCGTGTCGCTTAGGGTTGTTTACACCCGGTTGACAGAAGGACCCTTTCGGCTTGTGCCCGAGTTTGTCTCTACTTTGAAACTTTAGATTTAAAGATTTTATTTGCAATTTCCTTTTTACTAATCTAATTTTTTTTTTTTTCTAGATTGCTTTCAAAAAATACTAAGTGATTAAAATGAAGCAAATTGTATGTTACAATTTAAAGAAATTTTTGTGATCAAAATTACAATTGACAAAGTTATCGAATGTGCTAACAATATTTAAAACACTTTAAGCAAATTTACAATTTGACAATATAGTAAGCAATTTGACAAGTAAACAAATAAATCAACTTGTTGAATTTGTAGAAAATTAATTTGCTACAGTAACTATCAATTATTTGTAAAACAGTAGCCAATTTTTTTTTTCTTTGTAAAACAAATCAACAGCAAGTAACGAATTTTAGCAAATTTTTAACCAATTGCAAGTATTAGTTCTAACAAAAATCAACAGTAAGTATTAGTTGTAACAAGAAGTATTGAATTCTTCAGTAAGTAACCAATTTTAACAAACAGTAAGACGTTCTAAAAAAGTTAACAGTAAGTAACCAATATTAGAAAATCAACAGGCAATTTATAACAAACAGTTAACAGTAAGTAACCAATTTTAATATAGAAAATTGTAACAAAAAAGTATTGAATTTTTCAACAGTAACTATTGAATTTGATATTTAATATCTTTCCTTCAACAGTAACTATTGAATCTTAACAGTAACAAATCAACTGCAATTTTATATTTCCTTACACAGTAAAAATAGTGAATAAAAATTTTAACAGTAAGTATTGAACAATTCTAACACGAATAAACTCTTAGATTGTTAGAATTATTTTCTTTTACTTACTTAAAAATTTCAGAATACAAAAATAAAATTAAACAATATTACCGGCCTCTGGGGAAGTCGTGCACGAAGCACTGCCCTAAGAGTTTATTCGGGATCTGTGTGCAGACGTTCCCGACGCTCCTAGTGGTAAAACCCCCGCACTACCGGAATCTCTTTGCCGCACACGACTTGGAGAGAACGACCAGGACTTAGCTCTGCCCAGAGCTTGGAATTGAAGTCGACGAACTGAACAGAATGTTGACAGAGATTTCGTAAGAAATTTTTCTGATATCATTTACAAAGAAACAGTCCGATATATATAAAACTGTTGTGTAACGGTCAGAATTAATTTTGTATTAATTCAGACGTTACACAAGAGAATAAATAATGAACCTGGACACAAAACCGGTTCAGAAATATTTTGTAACGTTCAGATTTTAATTTTCTAACGTTTAGAAAATTAAATAAAAAAGAAGAGGGGCAAAAAGATTTTTAGGGTCCCAGCCCGAACTCGAAGAGGAAATCGGATAGGCATTCGGCGCCCGCAGATGTGGGCGCGTACCCGGACCCGTTACGCGCGCCGGGCCGGGCCGGGCAGCGGCAGCGGCGCGCGCGTGTGGCCCAAGGGGTTCCCCACACAACAACTTAATAGAACAAAGGAGAGAAACAAATATATGTACACAAGGGGGCTATGGTGCACCTGATATGGGACTAAAAAAAGAAAGAGGAATTGAGCTTTTGCAAGAAAAGTAAAAGCAAAACCAACACTTCCAACTCTCACTAACTATACCTACAGTTTGCATGGCGTGCAGTGATCTTGTCATGGTGTGGGACTAATAAAGTGTTACATGTTGATGGGTTCAAACTTGAAAGTGTTATGTATCTACCCTTTTTTTTTTTTATAGGATACGCAATTGATGCAGATTTTTTTTAGATTCTGTTTGGTTCAAGGAAGTGCGACTGAAATGAAAAATTCGAAAAATGATACTTTTTGGGTCACGGTAGTAACCGGTTAGCCTTATTTTGGAAAGTAGTTGAAGGTTTCCCGCCATTCTCTCACTCTGTCCTTGGAGCACCAAGAACGTTTCCTTCGTCTTCCTTGTTTAGCGTTAGGCTCTTCTGAATATGTCCACCATTGTGAAGCCACTCCATCCTTGGTTCTCCCCCTAGGAAGCCCATGCAATCTCTTCCTTGGAAAAAAAATAAAAATTCAAGAAAATAATGGACACAAGGAAATTGTGACAAGATCCTAGCAACATATGTGTATATGTTCTTCGTTGCGGCGGCGACACGAGCGAGCGATGACGATCTCGCGGGCGAAGCTGCGGCCCTCCAACGAGAGGAGCGGCAACCTCTGCATCGGGATCGTGACGTGCTTCCTCTGCGTCACCATACTGGTCGGCACGGCCTTCTTCGTGCTCTACCTCGTCCTCCCCGTAACCGCCGCCACTTCCTGGTTCCCCATCGCCGGCATCGTCCTCATCGGCCTGCCTTGGGTCTTCTGGACGCTCACCTGCACCTACCGGCTGGTGACGCGCAGCACCGGTCTCGGCCAGTCCGGCCAACCGACCCACGGGGCCGCTACGGTTGCCCCAGCGACCGGGGCTGCCGCCACCGTGGCGGATATTAATAACGGTGAGGGTGACCATGCCCAATCTCCCGGGGGTGCGAGGAGGGTCAGGTTCGGAGGGGCGACCGAGATTGCACCGGAGGACCCCAGAAGCGGCAGCGGTACGGCTGGAACGGGCGCGAACGGTGGACATGTAGCGACGAGCAAGGGTGCGTCTAACGACGAAGAGGGATCGTCTCTCAGGTCGGACGAGAGCGAGTTGCCTCTAGCTCTGTCGATGTCTTGATTCAGTTTTGGCTACGGATTTCATTGTTGTTGATCTGCCATTTCGAGGCCTCCGTGGTGGTGTTACTGGGAATGTGGAGGAATGGGAGAGCTACACAAGAACACTCGAGCAGTACTCCACACTTGCATGCTGTCAGCATATAAGTTTCATGCCCATGATCGAGATCTTGCTGTATTTATCATGTGGAATTGAAATGCCTACACCTTTCCTGATCAAATAATATGCTTTGTCATGTTATATCTTTGGTTGTCATCATCAGAAAATGGCATTTTGAAAGAAGAAGGGGAAGGAAAAACTTTTGAGTACATATATGTTGTTTGGTTTCTTCTAAGGCTTAATTTCAACGTTTAAGTTTTTCCAATTTGATATCCTAAACTTTAATATCAAACTAATCAATACCCTCAATTATTGAATATTTTTGCAAGTCCATTACCTCTGTCAGTTAAGGATTAATTTTTTCCGTTTCATTAAACATAAATGATAATTTTTTGACCAAATTACCCTCACATTCTTCCTGGAGGTATTTGAAATGACCACGAATGAGAGAGATATTTTTGTCCGTTCGAATTTTTCGTTAAGACTGTTACGATATGAAGTTGTACAGTTATAGTTGAGGCATATTAAGTTGTCTAATATTAAAGTTTATGATATCAAGTTGAAAATTTTGAATAATTGAGGGCATCAAGTTGAAATTTAGCCTTTTTTAATTTGTACTTTGTTGCATAAGAATTATTTGTTCTATCAAGTTCACAAGATGATGAATGTTGCGGTTTCACTGTCTTTAAGGTTTAGTTGTATGTAGAGTCTAAGCTTCGGAATTCTTTTCAGCATAGAATCAACAACGCTGCTACATGGCTCGAGGTCCATGACTGCAATCCGTGACCGCGGACCACGTGTCAGCATTCCATTGGCAGAATTTTCGATAATAGACCCCAAACAAATAGGGAGGGTCAATTGGGTGCTGACACGTGACCAGCGGACCAAATATCATTTTTCTAGAATCAATTGATGGTTTATTATTACTAGTCTTAGGCACCATTAACTGGCTCACTTTTGCATTTTGCAATGATCTTCAACCTTAAGTCCTATTACACACAATAGAAAGGTCTAGTCTAATCATCTTAAGAACTAGAAGAAATCATGTCACCTACTAAGGCCATGAATTTTAATTCTGTGTGTCAATTTATATAACTATATTTATGTCGTATCTATATATCATAGATTATTTTGGAAAATTTTCGTATTCCAAATCTACATCATGTCTGCATATATTCACTAATGATAGAAAAGTAAATTTTAGATAAGTTGAACACAAGAACTAACATTAAAGAGAAGGCAATACCTATAAGTTCTCAATTGATATCAAATAATGTAAGTGGTAGGTTTCAGTCAGTGGTTGTCTCCATCAGATTGGAAGAAGTTCCACACTTATGAGAGGAGGAAGCTTCATATATATTGATGTGCAAACATTGTGAAGTAAAGAGAACGAAGTTAACTTGCAACAAGAAGATCTCGGCAGGTTAGCTAGAGATATGGTAGCTTTTTAGGTGAACAAGATTCCGAAAAAGAAAAGAAAAAAACGCGAAAAAAAAGGGAGAAAAAAAAAACTTGAAAAAGATTATCAAGAAAGGAAGGTTAAGACAGGTCTGCAATTGAAAGAAAAACAATTTGATTTCTCTCTACGCAATACCCTTACTGGAACATTTAGGTTTCATTGTCTAGTTGGGAAGCTATGTTGCAAGCACACGAAAAAATGATGTCCCTGTCCCCATAATGTCGCTATACATATCTCCATGTTTGATTGCAACATAGGTGAATATCTTGTGCCAACCCGAAAATATATGTATCCCGTGTCCGTACCATAGGTAGCGACACAGGTAGGGAAACTTATATTATCAATGAAAATGCAGTCAATGCGCCCTAAGCATCTGAACATCAGTTAGCTTAGACTTACATCATAAACAAATTCCAATCCCCTATCATCATCTCTTAATGTGCACGATTAGATGAGAGTACATATTCCAAAAAACGATAAGATGATAATATTAGCATCTCTCCTCTCGTGCCACTTGAGCACACGAACCACGATCGAGCCGTCCACTCTGCACGTGGGGTCTTCGGACCAGAAATTATTCAGCGGGCCGATTCATCACGTGGAAGTGATAATGTCTTGCTCCCCTTCAATAATAGTATAATCCATCATTAAACTAAATTTGAGAAAGAAAATCCAGAATAGTGTACTATGCTGTTATGAGAAAAAAATAAGACTTTACCTTTGCCACTTGACGAGACTGTGCATACTTAATCATTTCTCCGTTCGGACCACAAGGTGGCCAATAGACTCCTTAAAGGCAGGATCACTAACAAAAAGATCATGGAGCTGGCACCCTAAAGATATTCAAGACCTCCTGCACCATCCATCATGGTCCAAGTGATAGCAACTGCAGTGGTCCGGACGCTCTTGCTAGCTCAATCCCCACACTCTCTTCAGTGGTTGAAGACCCTCAATTCAAAGAATTAATGTCCGTCCAAATTAAGTAGTCTAATTAACAAGACTTGTAGTGAAAACGTTTTGTCGGAGATCACCGTTCATCGCTTTTTGTATTGACTAACACCACTTAAATATCTTTCGGAGGATTACAATCAGCTAATGTAACAATTACAATAGTAACAACATAAACAAGCTACGTTGTACGGACACGAGATGACACGGTTCGGATACGATAACACAGATTCCACATCAAATTTGGTGTGTATCTGGAGTGTCACAGACACGACATAGATTTTTGGAGTGTCCGTTAACTAGCAATCATTTAACTGGACTTGAATGGCCGATACACCTTGAGGTCGGTAAGGACGCCGGCAATAGACCCTACCGCAGCCGCGATAGAGATGACGAGGCATGCACCACTGAGCATCTGGAGGCACACCCACCTGGTGCTCCACCTGGGGATCCTCTTCTGCGCAATGTACATCTCCACGGGGAAGTAGACCGTCAGTGGCCAGAACCCGAGCGCGCCGAGAAGCCCGACCACGTCGTTGAAGAACGGGAGGAGCATGGAGATCACGGTGGTGAGCACGACGAACCCCGACCGCCACACCAGACGGAAGAGGTTGAGATTGAAGGACTTGGTTGGAGTCAGAGGCACGCGAATCTCACTGAGGATGAATTTGGACTCGGGCCACTTCTGCTGCGCCCATTTCTCGATGAAGGCGAAGAGGGGCTGGCAGTAGACCTGGTAGGCGCCGACGAGGTGGATGACGATGGCGGCGTTGGCGACGTCGAGGAGCCAGTAGGGGTTGTAGAACCCGAAGCCGGTGAGAAGGTTGCCCGGAGCTGCATCGCCGAAGGCAGCGTAGCCCATGCAGCCGCATAGCATGTAGAAGATTGTCGTCACCGCGACGCTCAGTAGCGTCGCCTTCTTCATCACCTTGGCTTCCGACGGTGGAGGAGCTCTTATGGTGTCCTGGATTTCGATTAGGATCATGGAGTAGGAGTAGGCAAAGGCGATGTCGCCGAAGGCTTGGAGACTCCTCCATATCTTCTGCATCTGAGTAACATCTCCGATATTGATTCCAGTGAGACTTCCTTTGATACTACCATTGGCTGTTTAATTTCCAAAGAAGAGACCAAGGCAGAGGTTAGTTGGTACAATGCCTTCTAGTTCACTCTCAAGTATTAGTGTATTAGTCAAGTGGACTTTAGTTCCTTATCGATTAGAATAATAGAGCAAGGAGTCAGCCTCTGCTTTCTACATAGTTCACTCTAAGTAGTACTAGTTGTTGATTAATCTAGTGCTTGCTTGCTTGCTTGCTTGCTTACCGACAACTTGAACGATGCCGAGAGCAAGGCCGATGGAGGAGTAGGTGAAGGACATGACCGCAGCGACGATGGAGAGCCACCAGATCTGGTCGAAGTCGGGGATCTGCGAGAAGACGAGCTGCGTGACGCCAAAGAGGATCATGTAAGGGTTGCTGCTCATTTGGCAAGGGTTCTTGTGTCCCTTCTCATGGAAGCAGTTTGATCTCTGGATGGCCAGCATGCTAATGGAAGCAGCTATGGTGTAGCCAATTGCCACTCCGAAGAGGTTCAGGTACTGGATGTAGCCACACAACTTCACCTTAAATCCACCTGTTTGTTTTGTTAACATTCAAGCAAAGTTTAGTTAGTAGAGTACTACACTTCTCAAGCCCATGGCTCTTCTTGTTGTAATATCTTGATGCTTACCGAGGTTCGAGCGCACGGCATCCATGTAGGTGTAGTTACGCTTCCCGGTGCTCGGGTCGCCGGACCGATAACAATCGGCGAGGAGCGAAGAAGTGTAGTAGATAACGAACGCGAAGAGGATCATCACCGCAGGCCCTGCGACCCACCCGAGCTGCCCGATAGCCCATGCCAGGGACAGGACACCCGAGCCGATGACCGCAGTGATGATGTGAGAGCTCGCAGTGAGCACATTACCTAGTCATGGGCAACCACAATTTTGAGTTTTCAGGATGTTAACTGAAAGTTAGTTTGTGCTGATATAAGCAAAACAGAGCATGGGGGTCCTCTGTTTTGTTTTACCTGTTCTCTTGGGGCGGCCGTCATCGTCGACGTCGAAGCATTTGGAGGTAGCTGGCTGTTGCTGGTGGTTCATGTCAATGGAGACCTCCATTGATGGTTGATAGGAAACTCCCATTGCAATCTTTAGAATGCGAAAGGAAAAGAGTTGAGAGAGGATCCTCTGTTTCTGTACTAGTAACTACCAATTGATGTAAGACGAAGAGTTGGGAGTGGAATAAGAAGAAACGAGTGAGTTTAGGAACTATTTATAGGGAGAGGGAAATAGTGAAATAGTAATAATAATTGTAGCGAATGTCAATGGAAGGAGCCATCCATAACCTCCACTCGAGTGTGTTTTAAGGCTCTCGGTAAAAATACTTAAAAAATAACTCAGAACTACTACAGTTAAAAAAAAAATTATTCAGACTAATCCAAATTTTACTAGAACTGTCCACCATCTTCACATTCCTCCTCCTGCTTCTCCCCCATCCCCACCCCCTCCTGCCTCTCCTCCTCCCTCCTCTCGTGATTAACCGCCTCTCCGCGTCGTTGATCTCACCATCGACTGCGTCGCCGCCGTCGAGCCGTACCTCAAGTATCTTTCCGTCGGCTCCATCACGAAGGCGATGAAGAAGAAGAAGCAGCGTGCAGGAGACTGTGCGCGGCGGAGGCATGCGCTCGCGGGGGACTGCGTGCGACGGAGGCATGCGCTCGCGGGGGGCTGCGGCTACGTCTCGCGCCGCCGCCGACGACGACGGCAACAACAGCAGAAGCGGCAACAACAACAGCAGCAGCGGAGGCGAGCGCGTGCGCCTACGTCTCGCCGTCGTCCCCGTGTGCGTGCCTCCGTCTCCTCCTCCGCCGTCGTCGCCTCCTCCCGTTCCTCCGTCTCGTCCCTCCTTCCGGCCTCCATGCAGCCCCGTCCTCGTGTCACCTCGCGTAGTCCTTTCCTCCAGACTGTCAAAAGTTTGATAGTCATACCAATTGGAAGAACTGTCAAAATTTTGACAATCCTAAAAAAATCAACATAATTTTTTAGGACTGTCAAAATTTTGACAGTCCTGATTATAAAAAATATCAATTGAAAGTGAATAGTCCGATAAATAATTTTGAGAATGACAAACTTATAATTATCAATAATAAAAATTTTGGACTGTCCTAAATTATTTTTGTAGTACCTTTATCAAAGCCTATTTTAAACACAAACCACCCAATGCAAGTCAAATGATAAGAACAATATATATATATATATATATATATATATATATATATATATATATATATATACTAAAAGCCCGTTTCGTGTTACACAAAGCTCACCTTTTTGTATATGCACTTTCTTGAATGAAGCCTATGTTCTTTTGTTACTGCCGCTACAGCAAAGCTGAGGTGAAGCAGAAGTAGGAGGAAGTTGGGAGTGAGAGGAGAGGAGAGGAGAGGAGGGGGTAGGAATTTAATTAATATACGTGATTACGGGACAGCTAACATAAATTATAGCCACTAAATATCCCAGGTGTTGATCCTAAGATCCTTAGGGAATAAAGCTTCCCTTTTACCTTCGTGTTAATCTAAAAAGTAATATTGAAAATGAGTTTGTGAAGAATAAACTAGATGAAAACAATATTCCTTATTCTGTTGTGTCCAGTCTGAATTTGATAAATTTTAAAATCTAAATATGATCAAAAATTTGATTTGATATAACTTAAAAATCTACATTAAATATAAGATTTGATTAGATTTTAAATTTATATCAAATATTTAATTTGATTATATTTGGACTTCCATAATTGGTGTTGGACTATTTTAGGTGGAATACGATTTTTATTTTAAGATTTTCTATTTAGGAAATCATATTTTGACCTAAAATAGGATTTTTTTTTTTTATCCTATAAATATAGGAGGAGGGTGGAGGCACAAAGGATAGCACAAGTTGGAGATTCGGGGTGCTCGTCCACAGAAAATCTAAAAAAAAGTTCATGTTTTGCTCTTAGGACTTCGCCATTCAAGACAGAAGGAAGAAGAAAATCTGAACGAGCAGTCGTCGCCTTCGCTCAGGAATATTGCTATGGGTTGGTGAGTGATTTTAATTGTAATCTCTTTCTTTTCTTCTTGAGTGTGGTGAGGGGGTTGAATTATTAGGACAAAGGGTTCAACATTGATTTTGTTAATCTTGTAATTTCACCTGAGTTATAAATGTTAAAATTTGTCCAGTTGACGTAGTCACCGCCATATACTTGTCTTTATCTGTGTTTGGACAGGGGTTGGTTATCTCAGGGTTGGCCTAAAATTTTCGCTGCGGGCACTCTCAAACACGGTGTCATAACGCTTGCAGGGCGTATCTGATTCCCAATATCTGGTATCAGAGCCCTGGTTTGATAGTCTGATACCAACATCTGGTATCAGAGCTACTGGTTTTGATTCTGGCAACTATGTCTACGGAGCAGATGAACACTCGTATGATCACCCTCACAGGGGAGAATTGGACGATTTGGAAGCCAATGATGAAGGATCTACTCTGGTGCAAGAACTTGCATGGTCCGTTGGAGGGCGACAACACTAAGCCATCGGACAAAGCTGCTGAAGACTGAAAATGACTGGATCGGAAGGCCATTGGATTCATCCGTCAATGGCTGGACGACTCGGTGTTTCACCACGTGTCCATGGAGAGTTCGACAAAAGCATTGTGGGAGAAACTGCATTCGATGTACGAAAAAAAGACGGCTGGCAACAAGGCGTTTCTAATTCGCCAACTTGTCAACTCGAAGTACATGAAGGGTGCCCTAGTGGCACAACATCTGAATGAGGTTCAGGGTATTAACAATCATCTGTCTGCGATAAAGATGGTGATTGATGATGAGCTTCAGACCCTTTTGCTTTTGAGTTCTCTGCCGGAAAGCTGGGAGACGTTGGTGGTGTCGGTGAACAACTCCGCGCCTGGTGGAGTTGTCACGATGGAGGTAGTCAAAAGCAGCTTGTTGAACGAGGAGATTCGGCATAAGAAAGTGAAATTGTCGCAGGATTTCGCTCTAGTGGCTTCCTACGGAAAGGAAAGACCCAAGTCACAGGCAATGACAGGGGGGGTTCTCAGGATCTTGCAACTGTGGACCGCAAGGAGGGATCCTATCACTGTGGCGAAAGTGGTCATATCAAGAGGAATTGCATGAAGCTCAAAGATGAAAAGGCCAAAGGCAAGGATGATCAGGAGGATCTCACGGCTAAGGGAGATCTCATCATCGCAGCAACCGACGCAGAAGAACCTTATGGCATGTGGCATGATGGCGATTGGGTCATGAACACAGAGGCATCGTATCACGTCACTTCATATAAGAGGATCTTCACGTCATACCACGACGGCAGGTTTGGACGTGTGAAGATGGGCAACAAGGGGACGGTTGTAGTTGTAGGCATCGGCAATGTGCACTTGACAACGGAGCTTGGTGAGAAGCTCATTCTAAAGGATGTGTGACATGTACAGAGTTTGCACTACAACTTGGTTTCAGTAGGAAGGCTGGCGGATGATGGCTATCATAGTTTGTTTGAGGACAAATATTGGATGTACGAAGGATTCCCAACAGCTGGCTCGAGGATATTTATGTTGTGGCATGTACAGGCTCAAGCCGCTAAGTTGTACAGGCAGGCCACAAACATCGGTTGGAGGCTCGAGGGATATTCGACAGGAGTTGGATCATCGAAAACTTACTGAGGAGGAGTTTCGAGATACTTTGAGGATTACGGAGGATTCGGTTCGTCGAGACAAAGCGACTAATAGTGATAAGCCAAAGATTGAGGGTTAGTATATCGATCCCATGACAGCTAGTTGGTCTCCAGGTGGGGATTGCTTCATGGATCCAGTTTTGGCGAAAGGTGGTTTGCCATAGCTTCACGGAGCGACATTGGTTTCAGCAGTTTGAGGCCAGGGAGGAGATCAATGTTTGCAGCAAACTCAATCTGAGGCGAAAGCGTCACCATTCACACAGTTTCGGTGGAACTGTGGGTCATCGACGACATGCATAGTGCGTGATATTTTGCTCGAGGACGCATGTGTATGTAGGAGCTTCAAGTTCGGACACGAAGGTGGACAGATTCATGAGTTCGAATCTCGGACGAATCGTATAGTCCGCTTGGTTGGGTCAGCCAAGGGTGAAGAAGCTCTTCGGAACGTTAACACGTTTCGGTGGAAGACAAAAGTCGGGGACAGGCAGCCAAGACTCACGGTGAGACTGATAGTCATGGACTTTGGTCTCAGCCGTGTCATTGATGTCGGCAGGATCCCAGTGGTACAGAAGGTGCTACGCATGGCAGCTAGCATCGAGTACGTGACGGTCGAGGAGCTGGAGACGAATGAAGATGCAAAGCAACTCGGGGGATCGGAGATCGGTGGCATGGGGGAGCAGAAACTCTGTCGCGGGACGACATGCATGGAGTCCAGTTGAGAAGCCATAGGGTCAACACCCTCTCATCAGACAGGAGGGGAAGATTGTTGGGGTCCAGTCTGGATTTGATGAATTTTGGAGTATAATTTAAAATTTTATATTAAATATAGGATTTGATTAGATTTCAAATTTGTATCAAATATTTAATTTGACCATATTTGGACGTCCATAATTGGTGTTGGACTATTTTAGGTGGAATATGATTCTTATTTTAAGATTTTCTAGTTAGAAAATTCTATTATGACCTAAAATATGATTTCTCATCTTATAAATATAGGAGGAGGGTGGATTTCAATTGTAATATGACCTAAGCTTTGCTCTTAGGACTTCGTCATCCAAGACAGAAGGAAGAAGGTGGTCTGATCGATGAGTCGTCTTCGCTCAGGAAGATTGCTACAGGTTGGTGAGTGATTTCAATTGTAATATCTTTCTTTTCTTCTTGAGTGTGGTGAGAGGATTGAATCTATTAGGACAAAGATTTCAACATTGATTTTGTCAGTCTTGTAATTTTACCTGATTATAAAGGTTGGGATTTGTCCAGTTGACGTAGTCACCGCCATATATTTGTCTTTATTTGTGCTTGGTGTTCGTTAGACAGGAGTCAGTTATCACAGGTGGGTTGGCCTAAAATTTTCGCTGCGGACACTCTCAGACACGGTGTCGAAACACTTGCAGCACGTGTCCGATTTCCAACATATTTCTCTCCTCATTTTAAAAGACGAGCATTATTTTCAACTTCTTTATTGAAGTAGAAATAATGCTTATCCTTTTTTGCATTCATGTTAATCTTAGATCTTTTCAGTAGTTTGGTTCGCGGAAAGAGAATTTAAAAAAAAAAATATTTGCTCTCTTTTTTCTTTGGAAAGTTGTAACTTCTGTTTATTTATTTTTTGGCTAAAAAATTGGAAGGTAAAGTGAATCACTGGAGTGAGAAAATGAATATTTGGGATGGGTGAGAGAACAATTTTGTCCCTTTTTTTAGAATTTTTTTTTTCTAGTTTTTTTCTTCTTTTTTCTGCAGAAAAATAGGAAAATAATAACTTCTTTTTTTAATATTATGTTTCTGTGAACCAAACCAAACGTCACCTTAAACTAATCTTTGAATTGAGATTTTTGAAGAATGAACTAGATGAAAGCAATAGTCCTTATTCCTCTCCTCATTTTAAATGATTAAGTTTTCGAGTGAATCTTTGATTAGTTGTACTATCCTTGTTTAAGCAAAAACCATGTATTGCCCACTAGCTTGATGCTGCACCCTTGACCTCCTTGGAGCTGTTGGACCGCGCCACATCACTGTACTAAAGCAAAAACTGTTACAAAATTAAACTTTATCTTTTATAAAAAAAAGGTTATGGCAAATTGAAATATCGGCTTGTTGGCATAAGCTATAAATACTTATGATTCAGAGTTTTAATATTCTTTTATATGATTTGTGTTCAACTACGAAGTGCTACATATGCCGAAAATGTTTAGAATAGCCTAGAATGAATCGAAGCAAGTGTATAAGGGCCTGGAAATAATCATTTACATCCAGACGACATAACGACAACATTCCGACGATATACCAGAAACTCTAGAATCGTTACAACACATACGTGTGCTCATCCGGCATACCAATTGCATATCGTCGCTATGACATTTGATCGAGGCCGACTGTATATTATGAATGCTTTAGATCTAATTTGGCGGTCAAGATTGCTCACTACCAAAATAAGTGATATTTGCGACTTCATTAGAAACGTCTCACGGTTGTGTCGCTTGTTCCAACGAAATTAGCGACGCCGCAACAAAGCTTAAAAAGTGTGTAGATTGAGACGTTATTGTGACACTAAACGTCGTCGTCGATGTAGCAACATCAGTTACGCACGTCGCTAAACATCACAGGTTGTGCCACAATCTTTCTCACTACCAAACGTTGCTATTACATCACTAATATGTCGCAATTTAAAGTTAAGTAGTTTGACATCATCCGCTATATGTAGCTAAATATTTTATGTCGCTAAATATTATATATATTTTAATTTTGCGCCCACCACCACCACTGGAACCCCCACTAATCATCTACCCACCCCCCGACGCTCTCCCGCCACTTTTTCGTAAGCATGTCTCTACCACAAGCACGTACCCTCACTGCCCCGCGAGTAGTGCACCTCCTCCTTCCCTCCATCGTGGCTACGACCACCACCATTACCTTAGCCCGACGATAGCCGCTGGCCCTCTCCTTACATGTATGTCTTCTCCTCTTTGATTATGAGTTTCTAGTTTGAAAATATTTGGTCTATAAAGATATATTAGATGAATTATTAGAAAAGTTATTGGTCACAATTGATACCTAATCGAAATTAGGTCTATAAAGATTTATTAGATGATTAATTAGGAATTTTTTTATTTGGAAATAATTTGATTTATATGGGTGACTATCTTCGCATTGAGAACATTTGTTGTTATAAGAAGGCTTTATTGTCATATCTCGGTATGTTGGAAGGTTGGCCTAGAAACATTTGAATGTGCGAACACTTCTAATAGGTAAAATTAGTCGTTGAACGCTGCTCGACTAAACTAATCTTCTAACATGACAAATTAAACTTTGCCATGTCATTTTGAAGTCGCTATATTACTAAATTGGCATGCTTCTAAGTTGATGTCTTGACGACATTTCTGTAGTCATTGTATTGACGACGAATATCGATATTATATAAGATGACGTTACAACGACGTATAGCGACAAAATTTAGATATGTGACTAGCAAACACACGACTCTTTAACCGTGTCACGATAACATTGCTAAACATGTTTAACTATGTTTTTTATGGGATTGCTAAATATCCTCTTATTTTGGTAGTGGCTCCTAACTTTAATTGGAAATGTTCGTTGTCCTATATAAGGATCGTTCTACTTCATCTCTAGGGCTGGTTTGTGGAGACTTGAAGCATAATTAGGCTATCAAAAGAGAGTGAGTGCCTATTAAAAATAATCTAGAGAGAGATGAAGGAGAACTCGTTAAAGATCTTGTAAGAATAGGGTCTTTGCGTTATTGATTGTGTGTGTAATCCTTTTAAAATTTTGACTCGATAGTTATTTTTCCTCTTTTTTCATGGAGTAGGTCAAATTTGACCAAACCATGTTAAATATTTTCTATTCTTATATGCTATTAGTTTGGTTAATGATGTTTTATTATTTTATTCGTCGTTATTAAAGTTATTATTGTCGTTTGTGTTGCTTTCGTGTATACACGATTCACAACATATTATTTATTATCGTATCTTTTGATGGCCGTTTTGTGGGTCAACAATGTAGACCATTTTCGTGGATGATCTAATAGATTTGACACAATATTCCTAGATTATACAACATAAATATCAAGTAACACTCTCGGACTAGCTATCAACTTGTCTTAGTATAGGTCCATCCCTCCTACCTACTTATTCTTCTTGGACCTCTTTTTTGACTCCTAATTCTCGAGGAAGGACGAAGATTCGGATGGTGAAGATGACATTAGGCGCTCATACGGAAGGTTCGATCTGTATTTTTTTTTGGCAGCACTAAGCTCTCCTTTGCAAGCTTCCATCAATTAAAATGCAAACAAAATGGGGTCCTTTCCTTTTTGTTCCCAAAGGCTTATAAGTAAAGTGAAAGAAAGAACCGTAGGAATATGTTCTTGTCAAGCTCGGAGGTTTGAACAGATTTGATAATTAGTAGCTCTCTTTGAAGGAAACTTTGCTTAGTGTTAGTGCATGGCTAATCATAATTAGTAGCTAGCTATAGAGAGGTGTTCATGAGCCCAAGAATATTTATGTACATGTGGCAAAGTTTGTAACTCTCAATGTTGGCAAGTTTGTTCTCCACCCTTGCTTTGGCAATCATATGCTAGACTGTTGCCACCACCATCCATTCTTCTGTTGTTGTTGTTTTTTTTTTTTTTTTTTTTTTGTACTTCTTTAACATCTAGAGGTCCTTGCTAAATCTTACTATATATGTTATGGTGGAGTGGATCATGATAAGGCTTCACTGACAAAAATCTTGTGCATGCATCAAGATATGAAACATCAATGCTACTGTGCATTTTCAACTTGCGGGTCTTATAGCAATAATATCTCAACTTTAGCGACGAATTATCTCTCTCTCTCTCTTTCTGTGTGTGTAGGTCGAGACATGCTCGATCGTTGATATACTATCATTAATTTGTTCCGGTTGAGAATAGCAGACGATAGGACAGACAAAGATCTGGACCGCATAAAAATGCACAAATACATTAACTATATATCTTCATGGACCCTTTATAGTGTTCGTGTACTCTCTACACAACGTATTGTAGTCAATTGTAGAGCTTTATTTAGAAGGAAGAGGAAGAATTCAAATCCCATGCAGTCGATATCTCGTGTGGTTCGATATTATGCAAAATATGTCGCTTCCGATACACGAGATATTGATTGCAGGAGAAGTTGATCCATTCAGTAGACCGCAATATTTTCTTTGGTTCCATGAGGCAAACTGCACAAACAAATAGCTAAATTTATCTCCAAATCAACTTCCTAGTGTGTTGGTTTTTCTTTATTTGAGATTAACCTGGGTAACCATTATCCAGCGTACTAGCCAACATCCAATTATAATTAACTTTCCAAATTCTTATGTTATTGTGCATACTATATTGAGAAGCGATAGTATAGCCTCAGGATGAGTAGCATAGCTTATAGAGTCTAGGAAAAACAAATTCCAAACTAATATTGGTAATTAAACTCGTAGGTAGATATCTTGGTTTAGGAATTTGACAACAGACACAGAAAGATTAAAATTACATGAGATTTTTTATTACTATCGAAGTCGACAAATTTATTTTAATGGGAGAAGACTTGAATGGCGACATGCAAGCCTATTCAATTTGACATGCCATGTACAGTGACTCGTCGGCATGCAACTCGATATCCAATAAGAGATTGTGTAAAAGCTAGTTTTATCCTCCTCTCCCAATATCTCACATCTAGCTAAGCCTAACTCTATGGCAATATTGGTCACACATCGAACGAATCAGCTGTCCGGCTAATCCTGTTCCAAATTTCTATTCCTCTGTCTATGAGCTTGTGGGCTCCACCATCATTTAAAAAAGAAAAGAAAAAAAAGCAATCAGGAACATGATTTCGGACTGAGATTCCGGACAGCAGATTTGAGCTCCACACACGCACACTCCTTCGGATTCATATTCATACTCAGGGGTCCATGCAGTCTGAGAGATCAGGCTTCCAACCTCTTTCCGGTCCACTGATCCACACTCTCGTCAACTGGTGGAAGTGACTCGGACAAGGACCACATAATTATCTTTTAAAAAGCACAAAGTCCTAAAGTTAACCAATTATTGATCAAATATGAGAGGCTCTAGCCATACTTGTGCTTAATAGGCATATTATCTATTGATTAATTTGGCAAAACATAATAAAATTGTACTATAAAGTGCAGCTATATAAACACATGCATATTGTAGTTTTGAGAGTCATATATATATATATATATATATATATATATATATATGTGTGTGTGTGTGTGTGTGTGTGTGTGTGTGTGGATGGATGGAGGGTGAGAGGGAGAGGACGTGCTGCGTGCATAGCTAAAGAGTAAAATCTGTGCTATCGGGACTGCGAAAGAAACCACGGTCGAAACTGTGGCCACGTGTCCAGCTTCGATTGGTCGAAACTTTTGAGCCTACGTTAGCGGGAGCTGACATCATCAGTTTTGTTTCGGCCAATCGTAAACTGCCACATGGCAGCTCAGTTTTGACTGGAGTTTCTTCTGTGATCTGTTAAGTGTTTTTGAAAGAGTAATTTGGTCACGGTTTTCGTTCGTAGTACGTATCCCTGCATGCATATCATACCGTGCTTAGATATCGTTCCCGATTCGATATTATTGTAATACCAATAGGATTTTTGGGACGACATAGTTTATGATAACGTGAGCCTTGTTGTGATCCATATGTGCAGTACTTAGAGAACAACACGAATTCATATTAGGCCTAGACGCAAGACCTTCGTTGATCATAGTATCGGAGAATTGGATTGTCATATCCGAAATTAATTTTGGTTGTCCCTTGACCCTTATTGTAGGTTGGTCCTAAGGGTCATTCGTGAATCCGACTACTTATGGGATCACACTTAATCGGAAAGGTTGTTCTAATAGAAGGGAGTTGTCCAAGTCCGAAGTCTTGTCAGATTTATCACTAGACTGGGCCGGCCCTGTTAGCTATGTGGTTGTTCATAATTTTCTCAAAAGAATATTTTTGAAGAATTAATGATAACAATAATTCCAACGTGTGAACTGAGTGTAGATGAGCATCATCTACTTGAACCAGCTGGTTAGGAAGGAATACATTGATAGATCGATGTAGAACTTATCCTATATTATCTTCCCCGTACTTTCTTCTGTTGGTTCTTTTTATTTTGCTTTGGAAGTTTTAGTCCCACATCGAAAAAATACCGATGTGTATATCTCAATATATAACTTTGCTTAGTATTGTTATATGCATATGGGATGGGGGCCCATATGGGTTAACTTTCCTAGAGGAATTAAGTGTGAACCTGTCACGCCCCAGTCCCAAAATGACGAGGGACTGAGCACGTGAGCAATGGCCAGCAGCACGCACCGATGGACAACTCCATTTATTGGATCCATCAGGACATGCTTAAGCTGTAGTCTAGCCGTAAAATGTTACAAGTCTCAGGTATTTCTAATCTCATCCACAGAACAATACAGATTAATGCCAGAAATATTGCAATGGAAATAAATAAGCAATATTAAATAAGGTTATCTCGGGAAACAAATCCGAGAATTATTCTGTTACATTTAAGAAGAAAGACAGGAAATAAAATACTGAAATGGAAATACTGTGTATATGAAGCCGGTGCTCAGGAGAAATCTTCTGCAACTATCTCGTCCTCGGTTCCGGGTTCTGCTCCAAGGAGTGCTCCTGTACCGTACACCTCGGGGTAGTTCTCTTCAGCTATACCTGGGGACATAGTCCATTCCAGGTCCTCAGGGGACATAACAAGGTACAGAAAAATACAAGCCAAAATATATGCAGTACAGCAATAATGAAACAGCAGGGTAAATATGTAAACCAGCTAGTGACATGCAAGTGAGAGTTTTAGTCATACTCAGGCTGAGACTACTACAGGATCAGTGTCGAAGAAACCATAGCAGTATTTTCTCGAAGAGCCAGTAAGGAACCAAAGCTCTGTATCAGAGTCTAAGGCACCGCCCGATAAAAATATTTATATTATAATATATTCAGCCTTGATATGATAATACTCTCCCCACCCCATGTAATCTCACGTCACAGTTTCAGAAAATATCAGGTACAAGTCACGCAAGTTTGAACTAATGCAATGAGTCAGGCTAGAATCTAAGAATGTAAACTGGAAATGACATAAAAAATATAGCCTATACGGAATCACCAGGTATATCTCAGGCAATTCCGTCACATGAAGGGTGTCAGGTGTCCTGAGTTGAGCAGTTAAACAAGTTACATATGAATCTGCAAGAAATCAAATAAAATACTATAACCAGAAATATCTGAGAATTGGCAAGTTTTACTTGCCCACTGATGTATAACTAAGTCCAGGAGATAGGTAGCAAAGCTGCAAGTTTTGGCAAGGTACACTTGCATGTGGTTCCGGCCCTGTTTGCAGTTCTGACTTCGACGGAAATTGCAGGCGGTACTCCGGTTGCTGAAACAATCACCATCAGATCCAGAAAATATCAATCATCTAGAAACGCCTGTCCTTGGGTCCAATTTGGAGACAAGGGCAGAAACGACAGTTTCGGGTCAAAACGGGGTCCACAAACGGGTCCGCTTTGCACCAAAAAATACGTCAGGGCCAATGGTCTCCAAATTTACCAAACTTAGTGTCAACAGGTCAGGAACGATGATACGAACCCAACGGAACTTCCAGAATTGGATTCCGATGAGCCGATCACAAAATCGCCCGTCGAGCGGGGCCTGTGGGGCCCACGACACGCGATTTCGTCAACGTTCTCAGAATCGAACCAAACTTGACCCACAGGACCAGCGTATTGCTACGAGTCCGATGGCGCAAGTTTTGTTTCGATCCGACGTGTGTACACAAAGTTAGGGCTCGTTCCAGAAAGTACGGATACGGGACGATGTCCGCGGATACGCGTTGATCCCGGTGTGCACGCACACCCGAATCAGCTTCTGCGAAATTCCATACGTCCGTATCGACGATGCGCACGAATCTGTGAAGATCGCACGCGACCAAGTCGTCCCGTTTGGCGGGGCGTACTCAGTTCCGGGGTGAAACAGGGTCTGATTTTTCCTGTTTTTGGATCGCGGTGTGCGATCACCACAAGACGCGATGCCCCGAACGGTTTATCCGGGCACCGAGAGGGTCGTACAGGCTTCGCAACGCAATTTGCGAAATCGAAAACGGAGCTACGAGCAAAAAGTTACACGCACCTGAAGGAGACCCGAAAACCAGGGTCGAATCGTGTCCGACACGACATAGGACACCGTGTCCTGTGTCCGACACAGGGACTGAATTAGGGTTAGGGTTTGGGGATTGCTGGAGAACCGCGGCTGGCCGGGGCTGCTCGCGGCGGGGGAGGCTGGCCGGAGGGGCTCGGGCGGTCGGGGGCTTCGCCGGAGGCGGCGTTGGCGGCTCGGGGAGGCGGCGCAGGCGACCGTCGCTGCTGCTGATGCTCGCTGCTGCTGCTCGGCTCTGCGGGGAAGGAGGCGGAAGGAGGAGGCCAGCTCGGTGCGGGCACGGCGACGCTGACGGCGAGGCGGGGGCTGCGTGGTGGTCGCCGGAGTCGGGGTAGATAGGGTTCGGGTTTGGGGAAGGAAGAGGGCGGAGCTAGGGTTTTTATAGGGGAGCGGGGTGGCCGGGTGAGGCGGGGGACGCGGCGGCCGGTGCGGGGACGTGGCTGCGGGGGCGGAGGTCACGCGGAGCGGGTGGGGGCACGCGGCCGGCGGCGGCGGCGCGGGAAGCGGGGGCCGACCGGGTTCGTGGGGGTGAGGGGAAAGCGGGTCGGGTCGGAGGCGGGTGCGGGTTTGGGCAGACCCGGCCCGACCCGCTAACTGAGCGTGTCTGGGCTTGCGGGTTCGGGTCGCGGGTTGACCCGGATCCGACCCGCAGTTAATGGGTTTGGGTAATAAATAATAATAATAATAATAATAATAATAATAATAATAATAATAATAATACAATTTAATTAATAATTAATTAAATAAATAAATAAATAAATACTTTTTAGGTGTTTTAAAATAGGTCCGGGGCCCAATAAATTCCAAAAAAATTGTCCTAAGTCCAGTTTTTTATTTTACATCCAAAAATATTATTTTTATAATATTTTAATATCATTTATTATTAATTAAAAATTATTGAATAATTAAAACCCTGTTTTTAAATTACAGAAAAATCCCAGAAAAATCCAGAAAATTGTGAAAATCCAGCTTTTAAAATTTTGAAAAATCAGGGAGTTTAAAATCTACCCCCCTTAAGAGGATTGCGTCCTCGCAATCAATGAATAACCGGTCAACAGGGATGACCCGGTCGCAGGTATCGTTCAAAAATACATCACAAGATACTTAGGGAATACCGTTTCCCTAACATTGAAAGTTATGCACTTCCAGAGAAAATCTAGTTAAAGCAAAAAATCTACAACTTTTATAAAAACCAGATTATTATTAACAAGTTACAATTTACTAGGTTGGGGCTGAGGTCACGAACCAAGAGGCACGAGCTACAACAAGACTAGAAACGGATAACTACGAATCACTTACTCGCATCGGCTTCCTGCACAGTCATCGCGTAAGCCTGCTCTCGTCCTTGAGGTAGATTCCTCTGCTGTTGCTGAGCTTACTGGTAGGGTGCTGCTCGAGGTGCTGGTGGAGTTTGCTAGTTCTCCCTTGGTGCTCCTTCTCTACGCTCAGGGCAGTCTCTCACTGCATGCTGTCTGAATCCGCAGCCTAAGCATAGTCCGAGTTTACGTCTATATTCCTTCTCGACATGGCCTATCTTGCCGCAGTGGTAACAGGTAGGAAGGTAGAAGGATTTTGGTGCTGCTGCTGGTGGCGAGCTTATTTGTTGACGCTTTGCAGACTCCTCTTGTGCTGCTTTGGTTGGTGCGGATGGGGACGGCCGCTTCAGTCTGGTCTCTCTCTTGGTGACGCGCTCTATGCGTCGAGCCGCAGCAAGAACGTCCGAGTATGATGTTGGTGCGACGGACCCAATTAGTTTCTGCAGCTCAATGTTCAGTCCGTCGAAGAATTTCTCGGCCTTCTCTTCCTCAGTCGGGATCAGGGTGGGGGCGAAGCGGCTCAGACGAATGAATTCTGCGTTGTATTCTTCCACCGTCATAGAGTCCTGAGTGAGGCGATTGAACCTGTCCCGCAGTTCTGATCGAGCGATGGCAGGAATGTACATCTCTTGGAAGAGCCTGGAAAACTCTTTCCAAGTGACTCGGTCTGGTCCGAGTCGCGTCTCCTCGGATAGCCACCAGTGATGAGCATTGTCCGTCAATTACATTCGGACGGCAGTCATCCAGCATTCTCGTGGAAGCTCGGCTGCTTCAAGTTGATGCCGTATGTTGGTGATCCACTCGTGAACTTCTGTGGGCTCCTCTTTTCCAGAAAAAGTGCGGGGCTTCAGTTGGCGGAAGTCAGTGATTGAGCCTGTAGTTGGCCGTCGAGCTGGTAGGTTGGCCTGCCCTAGTGCAGTTACGATGCTGTCCCTTAAGAAGTTAGCTTCGCGACGCTGAGCCTCGTGTTGAACTTGTTGCTGAGCTTGCATTATCGCGTAGATCATTTGGAATATTTGCTGCCCGTCGATCGGCTGTCCTGGTGGGAACACGGGCATTGGTGGGACGAACTGCGGTGGAGGTGGGATGTCATCACGCCGGAATCGGGAGGTAGGTTGACCTGCCTGCTGGCTCTGTTGAGTTAGTGGAACTCCTCCGACTGGTGTCACTTCGTCGTCATAGGTGACACCTGTAGCTTGGGGTGTTCCGATGGGAGTCTCGTTGCATTCTTGTGGGTCCATTTCCCTGTATCCAAAATAACCAATAACAGGCGCACAGAAATCAAGGCAAGATGCAAGTTCAAATTAGTTCGAGTACGATACAGATATCAAAAACGATTCAAGCAAGTGGATGAGATCCTAAAAACTTATCCTATCTTATTGCAGGCCTGTTCGGTCCCTAAGTTAAAACCGAACAATTTAGTCGTAGACCTGCATGGGCCACCACAAAAACCATGTCACGCCCCAGTCCCAAAATGACGAGGGACTGAGCACGTGAGCAATGGCCAGCAGCACGCACCGATGGACAACTCCATTTATTGGATCCATCAGGGCATGCTTACGCTGTAGTCTAGCCGTAAAATGTTACAAGTCTCAGGTATTTCTAATCTCATCCACAGAACAATACAGATTAATGCCAGAAATATTATAATAGAAATAAATAAGCAATATTAAATAAGGTTATCTCGGAAAACAAATCCGAGAATTATTCTGTTACATTTAAGAAGAAAGACAAGAAATAAAATACTGAAATGGAAATACTGTGTATATGAAGCCGGTGCTCAGGAGAAATCTTCTGCAACTATCTCGTCCTCGGTTCCGGGTTCTGCTCCAAGGAGTGCTCATGTACCGTACACCTCGGGGTAGTTCTCTTCAGCTATACCTGGGGACATAGTCCATTCCAGGTCCTCAGGGGACATAACAAGGTACAGAAAAATATAAGCCAAAATATATGCAGTGCAGCAATAATGAAACAGCAGGATAAATATGTAAACCAGCTAGTGATATGCAAGTGAGAGTTTTAGTCATACTCAGGCTGAGACTACTACAGGATCAGTGTCGAAGAAACCATAGCAGTATTTTTTCGAAGAGCCAGTAAGGAACCAAAGCTCTGTATCAGAGTCTAAGGCACCGCCAGATAAAAGTATTTATATTATAATATATTCAGCCTTGATATGATAATACTCTCCCCACCCCATGTAATCTCACGTCACAGTTCCAGAAAATATCAGGTACAAGTCACGCAAGTTTGAACTAATGCAATGAGTCAGGCTAGAATCTAAGCATGTAAACTGGAAATGACATGAAAAATATAGCCTATACGGAATCACCAGGTATATCTCAGGCAATTCCGTCACATGAAGGGTGTCAAGTGTCCTGGGTTGAGCAGTTAAACAAGTTACATATGAATCTACAAGAAATCAAGTAAAATACTATAACCAGAAATATCTGAGAATTGGCAAGTTTTACTTGTCCACTGATGTATAACTAAGTCCAGGAGATAGGTAGCAAAGCTGCAAGTTTTGGCAAGGTACACTTGCCTGTGGTTCCGGCCCTGTTTGCAATTCTGACTTCGGCAGGAATTGCAGGCGGTACTCCGGTTGCTGAAACAAACATCACCATCAGATCCAGAAAATATCAATCAGCCAGAAATGCCTGTCCTTGGGTTCAATTTGGAGACAAGGACAGAAACGGCAGTTTCGGGTCAAAATGGGGTCCACATGCGGGCCCGCTTTGCACCGAAAAATGCGTCAGGGTCAATGGTCTCCAAATTTACCAAACTTAGTGTTAACAGGTCAGGAACGATGATACGAACCCAACGGAACTTCCAGAATTGGATTCCGATGAGCCGATCACAAAATCGCCCGTCGAGCGGGGCCTGTGGGGCCCACGACACGCGATTTCGTCAACGTTCTCAGAATTGAACCAAACTTGACCCACAGGACCAGCGTATTGCTACGAGTCCGATGGCGCAAGTTTCGTCTCGATCCGACGTGTGTACACAAAGTTAGGACGTGTTCCAGAAAGTACGGATACGGGACGATGTTTGCGGATACGCGTTGATCCCGGTGTGCACGCACACCCGAATCAGCTTCTGCGAAATCCCACACGTCCGTATCGACGATGCGCACAAATCTGTGAAGACCGCACGCAACCAAGTCGTCCCGTTTGGCGGGGCGTACTCAGTTCCGGGTTGAAACAAGGTCTGGTTTTTCCTGTTTTTGGATCGCGGTGTGCGATCACCACAGGACGCGATGCCCCGAACGGTTTGTCCGGGCACCGAGAGGGTCGTACAGGCTTCGCAACGCAATTTGCGAAATAAAAAACGGAGCTACGAGCAAAAAGTTACACGCACCTGAAGGGGACCCAAAAACCAGGGTCGAATCGTGTCCGACACGACACAGGACACCGTGTCCTGTGTCCGACACAGGGACTGAATTAGGGTTAGGGTTTGGGGATTGCTGGAGAACCGCGGCTGGCCGAGGTGGCTCGCGGCGGGGGAGGCTGGCCGGAGGGGCTCGGGCGGTCGGGGGCTTCGCCGGAGGCGGCGTTGGCGGCTCGGGGAGGCGGCGCAGGCGACCGCCGCTGCTGCTGATGCTCGCTGCTGCTGCTCGGCTCTGCGGGGAAGGAGGCAAAAAGAGGAGGCCGGCTCGATGCGGGCACGGCGACGCTGACGGCGAGGCGGGGGCTGCGTGGTGGTCGCCGGAGTCGGGGTAGAGAGGGTTCGGGTTTGGGAAAGGAAGAGGGCGGAGCTAGGGTTTTTATAGGGGAGCGGGGTGGCCGGGTGAGGTGGGGGATGCGGCGGCCGGTGCGGGGACGTGGTTGCGGGGGCGGAGGTCGCGCGGAGCGGGTGGGGGCGCACGGCCGGCGGCGGCGGCGCGGGAAGCGGGGGCCGACCGGGTTCGTGGGGGTGAGGGGAAAGCGGGTCGGGTCGGAGGCGGGTGCGGGTTTGGGCAGACCCGGCCCGACCCGCTAGCTGAGCGGGTCTGGGCTTGCGGGTTCGGGTCGCGGGTTGACCCGGATCCGACCCGCAGTTAATGGGTTTGGGTAATAAATAATAATAATAATAATAATACAATTTAATTAATAATTAATTAAATAAATAAATAAATACTTTTTAGGTGTTTTAAAATAGGTCCGGGGCCCAATAAATTCCGGAAAAATTGCCCTAAGTCCAGTTTTTTATTTTACATCCAAAAATATTATTTTTATAATATTTTAATATCATTTATTATTAATTAAAAATTATTGAATAATTAAAACCATGTTTTTAAATTACAGAAAAATCCCAGAAAAATCCAAAAAATTGTGAAAAATCCAGTTTTTAAAATTTTAAAAAATCAGGGGGTTTACAGAACCTCTTTATGACAATCTTAATTTTGTCACCACCTTTGGGAAGTTTTTCTTAGGAGCTATGTCCCGAACGACTCGGACTCAAGGGCACAAAGTGGTGCTTTATTGGCGCACTTTGCAAGCACGTCAGCATAGGCGCTCATACGCTCATTTTATGCGCGAGTTGCATGCACAGTTGCTTGCTCGGACACATGCTTCATGGTGCTATGTGGCCGAGGACTATGCGGCCAGTGAGCTTGTATGAGAAAGTCGCATGTGGAGGGGACATGGTATGCCGTTGGTGGCGCATGGTTATCCGTGCCATCCGGATTATGCGACGTATACGACGTTAGGGTGTCTGTGCACGATGGCTGCTACTTTCGGCGCTCGAGGACATTTGACGGCACTTTCCCGTAAAGCATGACCAGCGACTGCTGTCATGCCCCAGTCCCAAAATACATAGGACTAGGACACGTAAGCATGCCAGCCGCATGGATATGGCAACTCCAATATATGAAAACTAAATCCCATACGTACGCTGTAATATGAATATCAAATCCACAAGTGGTATAAACATATGTCACAAGTCACATGGTACAATCTAAATCTTATCCACAGAAAATCAAATATAAATAAATAACCAGTATCTATGAAACTAGATCTCAATATAAGTATCTAAGGATGATAGTTGGATGGAAACAAATTCACTACCAACTTGAATGGAAAAGTACAACACAATAAACACAATATAAGAATACCAGCTAACGACTACGGGGCTCGAAGAGAAGACATCCTTCAAACATATGTAACCATCCGAATCTGCGCTCCTGTGAATACTCAATAACAGATACACCTGGAAGGGCCAGGTCCTCAGAGGGACGTAACAAGATACATAGAAGCAAGCCAATTTGAATACAGTAAACATGCATAATGTTTGAAAATATATAAGTACGATGTATAAGACAATCTATATGAATGCAATGAGGATAACTTTTTGACGTATGGGCACGGGCAGGCTACTCGATCTAAATCTCACAACTCACACACACGTTCATGAACATCATCAGCCGACATACCTCGGGGCTAGCGACCCTCGTGACTCCATCAATCGACATACCTCGGGGGTAGCGACCATGGAACACGACCACCATAGTGCATGCTAGTTACTACGTTTTACCAGAGTGGTTATAGCCCATACGCCTATTGATTGTCCTCTATGATACTAAGTGTCAAGTGTGTGTGTCAACATATCTAATATATAGTAATGACTGAAAGAAACTACACATGCAATGAATAAACAGAAAACAATAAATATACAGAAATATACTAAGCATGCAAAATACTGTAAGCAATTTGGAAGGTATCTTGCCTGGTAAGAAAGCTACAAGGTGTAACGTCCAGAAGTCCACACACAGGATCAGAAGCTATGGCCTTAGAATAAATATCTCTGGATGCGGAAATAGATATCACCAACGTTCCCAGAATAAAAAAAATAGCTATAAAGCACCTCCCTTTCGTCCAATTTGAACACAGGGGCAAAACGGTAATTTTGGGTCAAAGTGGGCTTCACATGTGGCCACTTTGTACCGAAAAGCATGCCAAGGGTAACAGTCTCTAAATGGGACAAATTATAGTTCAAACCAACTCTAAATGTCAATACAAACTCAACGGTATATCCAAAGGTGGGATCCGATGAGTCGAACACAATTTTGCCCAAAAAGTCAACCGTGGGACCTGCCAATTGGCGACTTGGTCAACTATCTCAGAATTGCATAAAAATTGGGTCACAAGACCAGCGCGTTACCACGAGTCTAGTGGCACAAATTTCGTCATAATCTGACGAGCGTGCACAAAATACGCATGGCTTTCATAAAAGTTGTGACACGGGAATTGTCCGCGGATACGGGTTGATTCCGACGCGCACACACGTCCAAATCAGTTTCTGTGAACTCTCACACGTCCGGGTACGCTGCGTACACCTTTTGGTACACTTGGTACACTGCAGGGCGGTCCCGTTTGGCGAGGCGCGCTCTGTTTCACAACTTTTAGAAATTTGGAAAAGGTATATTTTCAGGATTTTTTAACAAATTTAATTCTACCTACAGCAGTTAATAATCTAAGGTTAATTAACAAAAATTAAACTAGGTCAAATGGTCTCCATATACCAAAAAAAATTAGATTTGGATCTCTGTGGTGGGAGATACGAATCCGGGAACATAGGTGATCACCGCCGTTTTCTGCGATACCCAGAAATTGTCATTTTCTGCCAACTTTGACGCTGTTTTCGCCTATGGTTATGCGTTGTTCGAGGTCTACCATTATACAGGTATTGAAGAGGGTTAAGGGGTGAGCGTACCGGTAAAGATGGGGTGACGTTTGGTTCAGCGAGGTGATGGGAAACTGCGCGGGAACACATGTACCCTACTGTTGAATTCTGCAGTTACGGTGTCGCGCGGGGTCGCAGTCGTCGGGGTTGGTTTCCGGTGGCTGGAGGCTGCTGTGGGCGGCGGTTGGGTCGAGGGCTCTGCGGCGGTCAGATGGGAAGAGGAAGAATTAGGGTTAGGGTTTTGTTGAATAGGTTTATATATATAAGAAGTCGAGATACGCGGGGGGGGGGGGGGGTTCGGGTTAGGTTGGGTTTTGTTTTGATGTTGCTACATATGCTTAAGGGGTGTGGATTTTGCTAACAAAGGGGGTTCGGTGCTGTGCACTTATTTGCATGGGTGGGTTGGCTTAATCCAACGGGTAGGTAGCATAGGATGGATTTGGGTTTGGTAACTTAGGATAGATCCATTAGGGATTAAAAACTAATTTTCTTTTCTTTTCTTTTCTTTTCTTTCCTTTTTCTTTTTCTATTTCTTTTTCTTATATATATATATATATATATATACACATAGAAAAATCTAGAATTATACTAATGCATACCATTAAGCTAGCAACTGCTCAAAGGGTCTCATACATGAAATAAATTCGGAAAAATCTCTAATGGCCCCATAAATCCCCCTAAGTGCACAAACATCGAAAATAAAAATTAAATAAAATCTATTTCTCCTAATTAGCTCATAATTACTATAATTAAATTAATAATTAATAAAAAAGGGTAATTACGGTTTTTAGGATTAGGGGTTTTACAGCTGCGGTGACTCATGCAGCTCCGGCGACGCATGCGGCTACGGCTACGCATGTGGCATGGTGTCGGATAGCGCATATACAGACTTTAGCTTTCTCATGCCGCATATGTGCTGTTCTCCTCTATATATAGATGAGCTTCTCTTTCTTTCAAGAGGAAGGAAAAATCGAGAGCAACAGTGTGATATGCGGCGCAGTGAACACCTTTCCACATAGTAATTTTTGAGTGATCCAAATGTGACCAAAAGCGTTCCAGAAGTTCTTGTGTGGACATGCTGGATCCTGGGGGTAGTTCGTTTTATAGCACGAATCTTGCCTTGAGCTCTGGTGGTTTTGATCACTCCAGCAAGGAGTTTCCTTCTTTGTATTTTTTTGTCTTTTCGTTCAATCTCATTGTAGCGTCTGCGAACGTAAAGTGGAGAATAGTTTTCTGATTCTTATTGTATTTGTATTTTTTGGGTCATCAGTTTGTAACATGTTCATGGTTTAGTGCTGCTGTGGAGTTGTGTGTCATTGTAGAGGCACGCTCGAGTGACTCTCAGTGCACTAACTTTTGTAGAAGAGAAACTCTTGAGTGAGTCTCTATAATTTGTGGACGTCCTCTACTTTGTTTTGGCTTCGGGGCTAACAATCTCAAGGCAAGATCCGAGTTAGAATGGACAACTGCTTAAACCTTCTCGATACTAGCTTTCACAAGCTTGAGAAGTTTGAAGATGAACATTAAAAAATTTGGAAGAGAAAGATCTCCTTGAATCTTCAACTTGTCAATGTTGCTTATGTGTTGGTTGATCCTGAACCTACCATTCCCGAAGATGGAGGAGAGATTATCGTTGGCATGGCACAGGATGAGCAATCCAAGTGGAAGAAAGATAACAACCTCTGCAGGTTGTTGATTCTCAATACTATGGACGACTCGATGGCAGAGTCCTACAGCAGGAAGGAGAAGGCAAGAGATGTCTGGGAATCTCTTGAGAAGAACTACAAAACTGACGAGAAAATATCTAAAATATATCTCGTCGAGAAATTCTTCACTCTATAATTTGAGGACGAGAAGGTGATGTTACCACAAGTTAAGAAACTTCTGAAGATGCAACAAAAACTGGAGGAAGAGGGCATGAAGCCGGAAGACAAATTTATGGCGGGGGCTATCGTCACCAAACTTTCTCCAGGCTGGATCAAGTTCAAAACTGACATGTACCATAAGAAAATGAAGATCCGGCTCGAAGATATTCTTCACTGGATTCATATTGAAGATGAAGCCAGAGGGTAACTAAAGTTGGATTCCTTGTCCAAGCAGTTGGCCAAGGCTAATATAGTACATGCAAGCAATTCTAAAGGGAAGTAGAAATTTCCCTACAAGAAGAAGAAGAAGGACTTCAACCAGTGTAAACACCCTAAATTTCAGAAATAAAATTTAATACAATTTTTCCGTATTTTTGGTGTTCTTCCGGAATTTACAGCTAAGGTGATTTGGGTTAAATAATTTTTAGGGTGACTTAATGGAGTTAAAATATTCTGGAAATAGAAATTTATTGTGTATCAAGGAGAACCGGACGCATGGCATTTTTCGGTGAATTTATTGGACCCCGGAGCAACGTATCGAGGACCTTTAGCTAATTGGATGGTGAACCAGACCCAAATTCGAACCAACCCGACCCGCTGTAAACCCTAGGCGGCCGCCAGCACTGTAGCAGCCTATAAAACCCTCCTCGACTTCCGTGCTCAGCCATCTGAACCCTAGCCGCTCATCCCCATCTCCGCCCGTCAGCAACCCCGCCGCCGTACCCCGAACTCTGCCGCTCTCCCATCGCCGTCGACCCCTACCTACCTCCAGTCTATCCGCCGCCCGACCTCACGACTCACCGCCCACGCCGCGAGCCCCGCTCGACTTCCCCAGCACCCCTTCGCCGTCGACCGTCCCCACGACCTCACCGCCTCTGCCGGACCAACCCCGAGCGAGCCCGACCTCGACGCTGCAAAGTCCAGCAGCCGCCCGTGCCCTCCCCAGCGACGGCCAGGCGGGACCCTCCGCTCCGTCGTGCCGGCGACCCCGCTCAGCCGACGAGCCACCTTCCGTCGACCAGGACGGCCCGACCCCAGTAACCCTAGAGCAACAGTGGACGCAGTTCGAGTCCGACACAGCAGAATTGACGCAGACCGGACACGCGGACTTCAGATCCACGGAGCCCTGATCAGGTATTGATTTCTCCCTACTCGCGACTCCGTTTTCAATTCCGTCGATTTCTATGCGTAGACTGTATACCCCTCTCGGTGCCCGTGCAATTCGCTCGGTGCAACGCGTCCTGTAGTGATCGTACACCGCGATCCAAAACAGGAAAAAACAACGCCCTGTTTCACCCCGGAACTGAGTCCGCCCCGCCAAACGGGACGACTTGGTCGCACGCGGTCTTTACCGAACTGTGCGCGACGTTGATATGGTCGTGTAGGATTTCGCAGAAGTCGATTCGGAGGTGTGTACACCCCGGAATCAACGCGTATCCACCGACGACACCCCGTATCCGTCGATTCTGAAACGCGCTGTAACTTCGTGTACACACGTCGGATCGAGACGAAACTTGCGCCATCGGATCCGTAGTAATACGCTGGTCCTGTGAGCCAAGTTTGGCTCGATTCTGAGGACGTTGACGAAATCACGTATCGTGGGCCCCACCGGCTCCACTTGACGGGTGATTTTGTGACCGGCTCATCGGAATCCAATTCTGGAAGTTCCGTTGGGTTCGTATCATCGTTCCTGACTTGTAGACACTGAGTTTGCGGAATTTGGAGACCTTTGACCCAGACGCGCTTTTCGGTGCAAAGTGGGCCCATATGTGGAACCCGCTTTGGCCCGAAAATGACCTTTTTGCCCCTGTGTCCAAATTGGACGTAAGGACCGACGTTTCTAGCTATTTGACACCTTCTGAGACTGTTGGTGATATTTATTACAGCTTTTGGAGTAGTTCCCACCGGATCCACAGATACCAGGACAGTTGTTGATATTCGGACATCAGGCAAGTGTACCTTGCCAAACTCTGCAGTTTAGTTATCTATTTTCCTTGTTTTATATATATTGCTGTGCATGCTCAACCTAGGACCGTGTGACGTACTTAGCGTCCGATTATCAGTCGGGTGCCGACACTGTACGCAGTGTTGGGTACGGTCATCTAGAGATGGACATCCGTGACACTTTATATTCTCGTACTTGTCTTATCAAGTACCATATGACCCAGGACACTTGACACTATTCATGAGACAGGATTTTCCCGAGATATTCGTGGTGATTCTGTATAGGATACAGGACATTATACTATTAGATACTTATGACTGGTTGCATTTAGCTATGATCACGCTTGACATGGGCATGAGACGTTGTGGTCATGATATGCGTGGTTACATTGGGTGGGGAGAGACACACAGGCTACAGGCTGTATTTATGTATATCTTCTATTATTGAGAGGTCGCAGGTTCTCGTAGCAGAGCCTGACCCACTACCGGTTATTACCGCTACCGGCTCCCCGACACAGAGCTTGTAGTGGCTCAGCCTGAGACTAGTGATGCTCTCACTTGCATTTACACTTAGATGGTTACATATTTACCCCATTGTTCATTTAGTTATTTATTTGCTGCACTGCTTATCTGTATTTATTGGCATGAGCTTTCTTGTACCTTGCTATGTCCCCTGAGGACCTGGATCCGGATTTTGTTCCCCAGATTTTGCAGACGTGATTTATCCCGAGATCTACGGGACTGGAGCAGGAGCTGATCCAGGAGTTGTACCATCATCTGAGGACGAGGTCTTAGCTGAAGACTTCTCTTGAGCATCCATGTTCATGCTCGGCTTTCATTTATTTATTTCAGTCTTTTATATTCTGGTCTGTGGAACCATTGTACTAGATATTTATCGGATTGTTCCCCGAAGTACTTTGTGAGACTTGCTGATGATTTACATTCTTTATTTATTCTGTGGATCATGTTTCATATCTTGTGTGGATGAGATTAGTTGTGCCATGATTGTCGTAGACTTGTTTTACAGCTTAAGTATGCCCTGATGGATCCATTATATTGAGTTGGTCCATCGGTGCGTACTGCTGGCCGTTGCCACGCGTCTGGTCCCCCGGTATTTTGGGACTGGGGCGTGACATGGTTTTTGTGGTGGCCCATGCAGGTCTACGACTAAATAGTTCGGTTTCAACTTAGGGACCGGACCAGCCTGCCGTAAGGATAGTATAAACTATAGGATCTCATCCATCATTTAACCATTTGTTGAACTCTATATCGAACTCGAAATTTGTTACTTGAACTGCATCCTGTATTGATTCCTCTGAGCGTTCTCATAGTTTATCTTTTGATTGCAGAGCAATGGATTCCGGGAACAGGGATGATATCCCTTTGGAGACACCACACGACGCTGTGGTTACTTATGGAGACGAAGTGACACCAGGGGATGGTGGACAAGCATCGCAGAGTGATCAAACTGGACAGCCTAATCCAAGGTTCCGGAGAGATGATATTCCACCACCACCTCAGTTCACTCCCCAGATGCCAGTATTCCCGTCAGGACAAGCCATTGACGGACAACAAATGTTCCAGATGATGTATGCTATGATGCAAGCACAGCAACAGATTCAGCAAGAGGCCCATCGACAGGAGGCCGAGTATCTGAGGACCAGCCTGGTATCCGCATTGGAGCAGGCAAATCCGCCAGCAAGGCGAACATCGACGGGATCTATCACCGACTTCCGTCATCTCAAGCCTCGCACATTTTCTGGTAAAGAAGGGCCAACGGAAGTTCATGAGTGGCTCACAAACATTCAGCATCAGTTGGAAGCCGCTGAACTTCCAAGAGAGAAGTGGATGACTGCCGTCAGAATGCAGTTAACTGATAACGCGCACCACTG
The DNA here is from genome assembly GCA_036927795.1 of Iris macrosiphon. Lineage (NCBI taxonomy): Eukaryota > Viridiplantae > Streptophyta > Magnoliopsida > Asparagales > Iridaceae > Iris > Iris macrosiphon. The sequence goes on from JAYESA010000001.1 coordinate 176,114,935, forward strand.
GTGGTTAGCAGAAGAAAGGAGGCTCGGACAGGACAGAGTCACATGGGAAGAGTTCTCTAGACTCTTCCAAGAGATGTACATCCCGGCAGTCGCACGGTCAGAGCTCAGAGACAGGTTCAACCGCCTTATCCAAGGCAGCATGTCAGTGGAGGAATATAATGCGGAATTTATTCGCCTGAGCCGCTTTGCCCCGACATTGATTTCGACGGAGGAAGAAAAAGCAGAGAAGTTCTTTGACGGCTTGAAGTTCGAGCTTCAGAAAGTGATTGGATCGGTAGCACCTACCTCTTATACCGATGTCCTTGCAGCAGCCCGACGCTTGGAGCGCGTCGCTAGAAGGGAGACTAACCTGAAGAGGCCTATCACATCAGCACCATCCAGGCCAGCACATGGGGATTCAGCAAAGCGAACCCAGAGGGGTATGCCAGATAGAGCAGCACAGAGAGACAGACCTCTTCCTACTTGTCACCACTGCGGCAAGGTAGGACACATTGAGAAGGAATGCCGGCGTAAATTGGGACTATGTTTGAGCTGCGGATCCAACCAGCACTTTTCCCGGGACTGTTCTGAACGCAGAGACGGAGCACCAAGACTAGCATTACCTGCACCACGACCAGCCTATCCAGCAGCAGGAGGCCAGCAGACAGGAGTTGGTGGGGTCAGACCACCAGCCCCAGGAGGGAACCAGCAGAGACCACCACTGGCCCCACAGGCAGCCCTATTTCATCAGCAGCAGCAGCAGCAGAGAGGTCCAGCTCAGGGACGGGGACAGGCATTCCCATTAGCTGTTGAGGAGGAGGCTACAGCAGGCGAGGTCATCGCAGGTACTATTTTAGTAGCTTCATTACCTGCAGTAGCTTTATTTGATTCTGGAGCATCGCATTCATTTATAGCAGCTAGCTTTGTAGCCACCCATAGAGTAGCTACCGCACCCCTTCCGAAGATGAAGAGGATTCTTACGGGAGGAGGTATTATTCCGGTTAGTGATGTCTGTAGATCATGTTCTGTAGTAGTTTGTGGCCGAGAAATGCGAGCTCAATTTCTAATCTTTTCCATGCCGGATTATGATGTCGTACTTGGTATGGACTGGTTAAGTCAGTACCATGCGACTCTTGATTGCCGACTTGGGCGGGTTATATTTAGACCGCCAGGACACCCAGAATTTGAGTTTCTCCGCGGAGCAGTAGAGCAAGGAGTTCAGCCTACTCTTAGGGTATTATCTGTAGAAGGGGAGACAGGTTACCCAAGAGTCATATCAGAGTTTGTGGATGTATTTCCTGATGATCTTCCAGGTTTACCGCCTGATCGGGAAATAGAATTCACAATAGACTTAACTCCAGGAGCAGAGCCAATCACTTCATCGGTTTATCGGCTAGCACCTAAGGAGTTAGTGGAGTTGAAGGAACAGGTAGATGATCTTTTGGAGAAGGGTTTCATTCACCCCAGTGTTTCACCTTGGGGAGCACCCATCTTATTTGTGCCGAAGAAGGATGGAACAGTACGGTTGTGCATTGATTACAGGGCACTGAATGCCGTGACCATCAAGAACAGGTATCCCTTACCACGCATTGATGATCTATTCGATCAATTGAGTGGTGCAAGGGTATTCTCGAAGATTGACCTTAGATCTGGCTATCATCAGATCAAGGTGAGGAAGGAAGACATCCCGAAGACAGCTTTCAGGACGAAGTATGGGCATTATGAGTTCTTGGTGATGCCGTTTGGTTTAACCAACGCACCAGCAGTATTTATGAGCTTAATGAACAGAGTCTTTCATCAGTTCTTGGATAAATTCGTAGTGGTGTTCATTGATGACATTCTCATATATTCCAAGAGCCCTGAAGAGCACGAGGAGCATCTTAGAATTGTGCTGGAGACCTTGAGACAGGAGAAGTTATATGCCAAGCTCAGTAAGTGTGAGTTTTGTATGGACAAAGTACCTTTCTTGGGGCACATCATCTCAGGAGAAGGACTTTCAGTGGATCCAGAGAAAGTTGCGGCAATAGAGACTTGGCCTACACCTACATCAGTTGCAGAGGTAAGGAGTTTTCTCGGACTCGCGGGATATTACCGAAGGTTCGTAGAAAATTTCTCAAGGATTGCAGAACCAATGACGAAGCTGACACGAAAGGATCAGGAGTTTGTATGGACAGAAGACTGCCAGAAGGCTTTTGAAGAACTGAAGAGAAGATTAACAACAGCACCTGTCTTGACTCTTCCTTCAGGGTCAGGAGGTTTTGTTGTTTATAGTGATGCATCCGGCAGTGGACTAGGATGTGTTTTGATGCAACATGGCAAGGTCATTGCTTATGCGTCAAGACAGTTGAAGGACCACGAGAAGAACTACCCCACGCATGATCTGGAGCTAGCAGCAGTGATATTTGCATTGAAGATATGGAGGCACTACCTTTATGGAGAGAGGGTAGAAATCTTTACTGATCACAAGAGTCTGAAGTATGTGTATACTCAGAAGGAGCTTAACATGAGACAGAGACGCTGGCTGGAACTGATGGTGGATTTTGACATCGATCTGCAGTATCATCCGGGAAAGGCGAATGTTGTTGCAGATGCACTCAGCAGAAAGCCTACGGCTTATTTCTTGACAATGCAGCCCGAGTTATTGAAGGATTTACAAGAGCTACAGATAGAGGTTATCATACCGGGACAGAATGGCTTGATGGCTAACCTTGAGATTCAGTCATCACTCGTGGAGAAGATCAAAGAAGCATTGCCCACCGATGCTAGATTCCGAAGACTCAAAGAAAGGACAGAAGCAGGTATTCAGACAGGACTTCGCATTCACGAAGACGGGACATTGAGATTTGGAAACCGCTTGTATGTTCCAAATGGAGAATTGAGACAAGAGTTAATGACTGAAGCGCATAGCTCTATGTATTCTGTTCACCCAGGAGGAACCAAGATGTATCGAGACTTGAGACAGTATTACTGGTGGCATGGAATGAAGAGAGAGATCGCCAGATTTGTGGCCAAATGTTTAGTATGTCAACAAGTGAAGGCGGAACATCAGAGAACTGCAGGTATGTTACAACCGCTCCCGATACCGGAATGGAAGTGGGAGCATATCACGATGGACTTTGTCACAGGATTTCCGAAGAGCCCCAGCGGAAGAGACGCAGTATGGGTGATCGTGGATCGACTCACTAAATCGGCACACTTCTTGCCATTTAGAGTTGGACAGTCCACGGAGGTACTAGCTGACATGTATATGCGACAAATCATCAAATTACATGGAGTACCTGTTAGTATTGTATCGGATCGAGATTCGAGATTTACATCTCATTTCTGGAGAAGCATGCAAGAGAGTCTGGGCACCAGACTCAAGTTCAGCACGGCATACCACCCGCAGACAGATGGACAATCGGAGCGCACCATTCAGATCTTAGAGGACATGTTGAGATCATGTATGCTCGATTTCGGAGGATCTTGGGAAGATCATTTGCACTTAGTAGAGTTCTCCTACAATAACAGTTATCAGGCCAGCATCCAGATGGCGCCATTTGAAGCTTTATACGGAAGGAAGTGCAGATCACCTGTGTGTTGGAGTGACGTTGGTGAACGTCAAATACTAGGTCCAGAATTGGTAACGCAGACAGTGGAGAAGGTGAAGCAGATACAGAATCATCTACGAGCAGCTCAGGACAGACAGAAGCATTGGGCAGATACACACAGACGTCCCCTAGAGTTCAAGGAAGGAGATCATGTGTTCTTGAGGATTTCGCCCACTCGTGGTACTATCAGATTCGGGAGCAGAGGCAAGCTGAGCCCAAGGTATATTGGGCCATTTGACATTCTAGAGCGCGTTGGTGAGGTGGCTTATCGGCTTGCATTACCTCCATCCTTAGAGGGAGTGCATGACGTATTCCACGTCTCCCAGTTGCGAAGGTACGTGACCGACCCAAGTCACGTAGTCGATCATTCAGAGATCGCAGTAGGCCCGAGTTTGAGGTATGAAGAGCAACCAGTTGGCATCCTCGACGTCAGTGAGAAGACATTACGGGGACAGACGATCAGACTGGTCCGAGTAGCATGGAAACATCATTCACCTGGCGAATCGACTTGGGAACGAGAAGATAGTATGCGCCAGCGATACCCCCACTTGTTTGAGGAGACAGTTGTAAACTAAGCAACCTTGTACTTCCATGACTTTTCTTTAGTAGCTCATTCTTGATTGCGAGGACGCAATCCTTTTAAGGAGGGAAGATTGTAAACACCCTAAATTTCAGAAATAAAATTTAATACAATTTTTCCGTATTTTTGGTGTTCTTCCGGAATTTACAGCTAAGGTGATTTGGGTTAAATAATTTTTAGGGTGACTTAATGGAGTTAAAATATTCTGGAAATAGAAATTTATTGTGTATCAAGGAGAACCGGACGCATGGCATTTTTCGGTGAATTTATTGGACCCCGGAGCAACGTATCGAGGACCTTTAGCTAATTGGATGGTGAACCAGACCCAAATTCGAACCAACCCGACCCGCTGTAAACCCTAGGCGGCCGCCAGCACTGTAGCAGCCTATAAAACCCTCCTCGACTTCCGTGCTCAGCCATCTGAACCCTAGCCGCTCATCCCCATCTCCGCCCGTCAGCAACCCCGCCGCCGTACCCCGAACTCTGCCGCTCTCCCATCGCCGTCGACCCCTACCTACCTCCAGTCTATCCGCCGCCCGACCTCACGACTCACCGCCCACGCCGCGAGCCCCGCTCGACTTCCCCAGCACCCCTTCGCCGTCGACCGTCCCCACGACCTCACCGCCTCTGCCGGACCAACCCCGAGCGAGCCCGACCTCGACGCTGCAAAGTCCAGCAGCCGCCCGTGCCCTCCCCAGCGACGGCCAGGCGGGACCCTCCGCTCCGTCGTGCCGGCGACCCCGCTCAGCCGACGAGCCACCTTCCGTCGACCAGGACGGCCCGACCCCAGTAACCCTAGAGCAACAGTGGACGCAGTTCGAGTCCGACACAGCAGAATTGACGCAGACCGGACACGCGGACTTCAGATCCACGGAGCCCTGATCAGGTATTGATTTCTCCCTACTCGCGACTCCGTTTTCAATTCCGTCGATTTCTATGCGTAGACTGTATACCCCTCTCGGTGCCCGTGCAATTCGCTCGGTGCAACGCGTCCTGTAGTGATCGTACACCGCGATCCAAAACAGGAAAAAACAACGCCCTGTTTCACCCCGGAACTGAGTCCGCCCCGCCAAACGGGACGACTTGGTCGCACGCGGTCTTTACCGAACTGTGCGCGACGTTGATATGGTCGTGTAGGATTTCGCAGAAGTCGATTCGGAGGTGTGTACACCCCGGAATCAACGCGTATCCACCGACGACACCCCGTATCCGTCGATTCTGAAATGCGCTGTAACTTCGTGTACACACGTCGGATCGAGACGAAACTTGCGCCATCGGATCCGTAGTAATACGCTGGTCCTGTGAGCCAAGTTTGGCTCGATTCTGAGGACGTTGACGAAATCACGTATCGTGGGCCCCACCGGCTCCACTTGACGGGTGATTTTGTGACCGGCTCATCGGAATCCAATTCTGGAAGTTCCGTTGGGTTCGTATCATCGTTCCTGACTTGTAGACACTGAGTTTGCGGAATTTGGAGACCTTTGACCCAGACGCGCTTTTCGGTGCAAAGTGGGCCCACATGTGGAACCCGCTTTGGCCCGAAAATGACCTTTTTGCCCCTGTGTCCAAATTGGACGTAAGGACCGACATTTCTAGCTATTTGACACCTTCTGAGACTGTTGGTGATATTTATTACAGCTTTTGGAGTAGTTCCCACCGGATCCACAGATACCAGGACAGTTGTTGATATTCGGACATCAGGCAAGTGTACCTTGCCAAACTCTGCAGTTTAGTTATCTATTTTCCTTGTTTTATATATATTGCTGTGCATGCTCAACCTAGGACCGTGTGACGTACTTAGCGTCCGATTATCAGTCGGGTGCCGACACTGTACGCAGTGTTGGGTACGGTCATCTAGAGATGGACATCCGTGACACTTTATATTCTCGTACTTGTCTTATCAAGTACCATATGACCCAGGACACTTGACACTATTCATGAGACAGGATTTTCCCGAGATATTCGTGGTGATTCTGTATAGGATACAGGACATTATACTATTAGATACTTATGACTGGTTGCATTTAGCTATGATCACGCTTGACATGGGCATGAGACGTTGTGGTCATGATATGCGTGGTTACATTGGGTGGGGAGAGACACACAGGCTACAGGCTGTATTTATGTATATCTTCTATTATTGAGAGGTCGCAGGTTCTCGTAGCAGAGCCTGACCCACTACCGGTTATTACCGCTACCGGCTCCCCGACACAGAGCTTGTAGTGGCTCAGCCTGAGACTAGTGATGCTCTCACTTGCATTTACACTTAGATGGTTACATATTTACCCCATTGTTCATTTAGTTATTTATTTGCTGCACTGCTTATCTGTATTTATTGGCATGAGCTTTCTTGTACCTTGCTATGTCCCCTGAGGACCTGGATCCGGATTTTGTTCCCCAGATTTTGCAGACGTGATTTATCCCGAGATCTACGGGACTGGAGCAGGAGCTGATCCAGGAGTTGTACCATCATCTGAGGACGAGGTCTTAGCTGAAGACTTCTCTTGAGCATCCATGTTCATGCTCGGCTTTCATTTATTTATTTCAGTCTTTTATATTCTGGTCTGTGGAACCATTGTACTAGATATTTATCGGGTTGTTCCCCGAAGTACTTTGTGAGACTTGCTGATGATTTACATTCTTTATTTATTCTGTGGATCATGTTTCATATCTTGTGTGGATGAGATTAGTTGTGCCATGATTGTCGTAGACTTGTTTTACAGCTTAAGTATGCCCTGATGGATCCATTATATTGAGTTGGTCCATCGGTGCGTACTGCTGGCCGTTGCCACGCGTCTGGTCCCCCGGTATTTTGGGACTGGGGCGTGACAACCAGTTGAAGGTAAAGTAGGCTCAGTTCAAGCCAAAGCCGAAGACTGATGTGACGTGTTATAACTATGGCAAGAAGGGTCACTACAAGAGCGAACATAGGTCGAAGCCTAGACCGAAAGAGCAAGGTGAGCTTAACCTAGTTGCTATGATTGTGCAGGTTGAGTCACATAGCATGGACACTGACTAGTGGATGGACACTGGTGTATCTTGTCACGTGTGCTCTAAGAAGGAGCTATTCGTCAAGTACGAGCCTACCTCTGAGAAAGTCTCGATGGCGGATAAGTCTCAAGTTGCAGTACTGGGGATCGGGACGGTAGTGCTGAAGTTGACTTCTGAGAAGTCACTTACACTGGATAATTTGAAGCATGTACCAATGATCGCCAAGAATCTAGTTTCTGGGAGTCTGTTGTGCAAGGCGGGCCTGAGGATGGATATCAATGCCGGTCAGATGGTGATGTCCTACAAGGGAACATACTTTGAAAAAAAAATTGTACCGAAGGGATGTTTAAACTGTAGCTTGTAACTCCTTCTGTTTGTATCAATGCAGTTTCTACTTTTGATTATTCTCTTAAGTTATGACATAATAGACTAGGACATGTGCATTATAAACGTATTAACAAGATGTCTAGTCTAGGCCTTATCTCCAAATGTAGGGGTAAGGAGGTAGATAAATGTGAAGTCCATGTGCAGACGAAGATCATCAGGAAGCCATTCAGAAGGGTGAACCAAACCACAGATTTTCTGGAGTTGGTACATACAAATATCTGTGACTTCAAGCGATTCTCCATAAAGGCCAAAATAAAGTATTTTATCACTTTTATTAACGATTTCTCGAAGTACACATTCTTATATCTTCTTAAGTCAAAAAATGAAGCGTTTGAGAAGTTTAAGGACTTCAAGGATGAAGCAGAATGTCAAACCGGTCAACAACTCAATATTTTCAGAAGCGATCGAGGCGGAGAATATCGTTTCTTGGAATTCGTATCGTTCTACAAAGAACATAGAATTGTCAACGATATGACTGCTCCGTATTCTCTCCAATCTAATGGTGTAGCATATAGGAAGAACATGACGCTGACATAGATGATGAACTCCATGTTGCTGACAGCAAGACTTCCAAAGTGCTTCTGGGGAGAAGCAACGCTTACGACTACATTTGTTCTAAATAGAGTACCGTTTGCGACATCTGACATTACTCCTCATAGACTCTGGTTCAAGGTCAGATCCAACTTGAATGTCATTCGAGTGTGGGGGTGTCTGACGTATGTGAAGCTTTTAGACCTCAAGATTCTGAAGCTGGAAATAAGAACTACGAAGACCATATTTTTGGACTATGCTGATAAGAGTGATGCTCGAAGGTTCCTGGATATCGATTATAATCATATCATAGAATCTCGTGACACGAAATTGTCATACATGTTTCCAGATTTGGTATTTCTCGAATTTTTGATATTTAGATTTTTCCTGGTAATGTATTTTCTATTGTATTTCTTATGCTGGTTCCTGTTATTTTATATGTTATTTTATTTTTTGTAGTTGAGAGAGACTATCCAAGACCGGTAGAATATCTATTGGCATTGCCAAAGACCTGGTTTATGACCCGCATGTAGATTGGATACCTGTTTTAGTTTATTGGATTAAACCCATGACTAAACCATCTTCCTCTCATCTTAGTATATTTGAGTATTTTCTCCCTCCTCACTCATTTTCTCATTCCACTTGTTTCCTTTTTTTTCCTCTCCCTCAAGCTCCCTCTAGCCAAACCCTAGCCCTAGGGAGAAGTTGCTACGACTTGGACCGTGAGAGGTAGAGGCTCGGAGCCACCCAAGGCAAGTACATATTGCTCAATGGTGAAGCCTTAATTTTTGGATTTTTTATATATGTGTTGTTTTAAAATTTTATTTGATGGAAAAATATTCTCATTGAGCTGCTAATCATGTTTAGTTCTTGAAGTTTTGAATTTTTATGAGTATATTTGAGTAGATCTGAATTTGAAAGTTTTTTTGGGTTCCATAAGTTTTTCTTAGTTTTGATTTATTAAAACTTAGGGTTCTCGAAAAGTAGTTGTTCTTTATGATAAAGCATTTTTGTAAACCCCCTCGACCAAATTTAGGTCTACTTGGCTTAGATAGAGAGATTAGGGTTAATTTGGAGCCAATTAGAATTAGAACGCAGTATTTTAGAATTTATTATGCAATAATTATATCACTTAGTGCACCTTACCGTTGCTTCGATATTTAGAGAACTACACTAGCTAGTACCTTCAAACAAATTTCATACACTTTTCCTATACATGCCAGCCTACTATTCTGATCCTTCTGTAACTCACAATACTCTTAGTCGCACAATATTTGTTACAAACGTCCGTTCTTAAATTCAATTAAATCCAACTTTTCATCCTTGTCCGTTCCAATCGAAATTAGAGACACAACCTCAACCTGTTTGTCCAACCCAAATTATGACATTATTCTATTCTGAGTCTACTACATCAATGACGCTTGTGTCACATCCAATTTTAATTCCATGTATTTCCAATTAATTAAAGAACACCTTGTGCATTAATTTTAATTAAATTAATGTAATGATCCAACCTCACCCAAAACTAGATCCAACTCCAACCCAAATCCACACTCACACCCTCAAGGTTCATACTAAACATCACACACCATTTTAGCTCACTACATAACACCAAACATGGTATTTTGTCTCATCCAATCCTAAATTTCATTTATTGTACAATTTCTCAATTGTTCAGGGACTTCTATGCAAATAAGCAATGAGGTTTCTCCCTCTCATTGGCCTAAACACATGAAGAACACACACACACACACACACACACACACACCCTTGACCGGTCCACCCAACTTTTCCACTCATTTGGTAGTACTTGCTACAACTTTCCACCCAAACATCACCACCCTCCATTTCAAAACCCATCAATATTAGCCCTCCCCTCATCATGATGAGGCTTCCCACCTCCCAAAAATTTATATCCAGCCGGCCCTAATCCCAAGGAGAGCCCCCCTCTCTCTCTCCTACATATACTATCCATACCCTCTCTCTAAAACCCACCCCACAGCCAACTACATCTAGGAAAAACCCTATAAACTACATTCAAACACCATCACCTCCCCTCAACCCGACTTTAACCCGGCCTCCTCCCTCCGACCACCACTAGCCCGACTCCCCCTCCAACCTTCCTCCTCCCAGACACCCATCGCCGCCACCACCAATTGCCGTCTCCGCCGCACGGCTGCTGCAGCAGACCCCCCCCCCCCCCGCTACTCCTTCTTCCCTAACCCGATGCCACCGACTCCCCCGGTCACCCCCACGGCCACCACAGCCAACCACCACCACCTTGGCCACCTCCCACACCCTCTCCACCACCGTCCTCACTATCTCCACCGCCCTCAGCACCACCATCAACCGCTACCACCATCACCAACACCCACATCACCAACACCCTCATCACCCTCACCCGCGCCCACCTACAGCCCGACCACCGCCACCTTGGGCCACCTCCACCCTAGCTGCCATCCCCCACGACCACCCCCACTGTTAGCAACCTCCACCGCTACCCCAGTCGCCGCCGCCTGCCGCTGCAGCTACTGCCGGAGATGTTGCTGCTAGAGCTGCTGTTACTGCTGTTGTTTCACGCTGCGACGTCGGAGCTTCGCCCTCCCTCACCGGCGACGACCACCACGTACGGCGGATACACCCCCCCTCCCGAACACGATCATCGTTTAGGTACATTCGTCGTATACGCATATTAATATGTATTTATGTATATATGTACATATGTTTATTTAATGTATGTGTATATATGTATATTTGTATTAATGTATTATATGTATGTATATATGTATTATGTATATCTATATTTATGTATATATGTATATATGTTTATTTAATGTATTTATGTATATATGTATTAATGTATTATATATATGTATATATTTATTACGTATATGTATATTTATGTATATATATATGTATTTATATATTTAATGTATTACTATATGTATAATATCTAATATATAAAGTATTTATATATGTATTAATGTATTATTTTATTTATACTTAATGTATAATGTAATTATATGAATGTATAATGTTTAATATATTATGTATTTACGTGTTTATGTATATATATATATACATATTTAAGTATTAAATGTGTATTATGTATTTTTAAGTATTAAATGATATTATACGTATTTAAGTATTAATATTTATTATATATTTTTATGTTAATAATTTACCTCATAATTATTATGACTGCTTTAATTAAAGAGATGTTGACCGAGGTTTAAACATTGAGTTTTGCACATTAATACGTCAATTAAATTGTAGCGTATTTTTATAGCATGTTAGTTAGGACCTGTGTTTTGTGTACACGGAAATCGAGGATAAGACACGTGTACGTTTAGCTACGTACGTACGTGATCTAGCTAGATGGACAGTTGTGACCCCTGCGTTAGTTCGTTACTGCAACGTAGTATTTCATGTCCGTACTATTGTAGTGACTGATGAACATATTATTATATTATATATATAGGGTTGCTGGACCGTACAGGCGAGACTTCAGGAGCAGGTTATTGGCACTCTCAGTTTGAGGACCCAAGCAAGTATACCTTGCCTTGTTGTACTGTTTAAATTTAGATGTTATCTAGTTGCATGTTTATTTGTTAAATATTAACTGTGCACATCCGAGAAAGACTCAGGTGCAGTCAATGAAGACGTTGACGTTAGGACTTGTGTATGACCTAGTGTCTAGTGGACCCACCTAAAGTTGTGGAGTTATCAATATGACTCCCCAGACCTTGATACGTATCTTTGTGTCACGCCCCAGTCCTAAAATACGTAGGACTAGGTCACGTAACCATGCCAGCTGGCCCGTATATATGGCAACTCCAATATTAGGAAACCATATATACGTGCGTACGCTGTATAATGAACAAATATTCATAAGTGGTAAAACTAATTACATCGAGTCACAGGGTAATATCTAAATCTCATCCACAGGGTCAAATATACATGAATAACTAATAACCAAGTAACTAGATCTCAATACAGATATCTAAGAATGACAGTCAGAAAGGAAATAAATCTACTGCCGAAATAGAATATAAAAGAACCAGATACACACCATATAAGAACAATATCTGACGATCACAAGACTCAAGAGAAGATCTCCTCGAAATATGATAAGCCTGTCCGGATCTGTGCTCCTGCGAATACTCAAAAACATATACACTGGCAGGGAACCAGGTCCTCAGAGGGACATAGCAAGATACATAAAAATAACATGCCATAAAGTAAATACTGAATAAATAAATACAGGGTGTGCTAACCATCTAAGTGAATGCAATTTAAAGACTTTGTAGTACGCATGGGAATGTGTAGGCTAGACATATGCTGACGTAATTCACCAATCGTCGTGACTGGCTAGTATATGTGTCATATGCCCCTGACTCAGGGAACTCTGCAATCGACCATCTCTGATACGAAGGTATAAAACATTATTGGAGGGGGTGTCCCATACGTCCACTAGTTATCTTTCCCATCCCCATGAAACTAAATGTCAAGTCGTACATTTTTTGAGTTATTCTAATCCGTGATGCGGGTCACACGTACTGGTAGCTAATCAAATACGCAGCTCATATCCATATATGTAAATGCAACCATGTTGTGTGTTTTCGTGATAGGGTCTAGGAGAATATATTAGGATATTCTCTCAGCTGTTGGTGAGTCTGTAATATCATGTCAACATAACAGTTGACTGTACCCAAGGCAGTCTCAGGTGATCATGGTATATGAATTTCAGAGCAAAGTAGATATCAATAATTTTAATTTAAACAATAACTTGGCAAGGTATACTTGCCTGGCAAGAGAGCAGCAAATATGTAACGTCCCGATGTCAAGTGCCAAGAAGTCATAACTATGTCCTCAGAAGGAAAGTCTCCGGATGCTGAAATAAACATCACTAACAGTCTCAGAAAATATCAAATAGCTAGAAACGCCTGTCCTTTCGTCCAATTTGGACACAGGGGCAAAAATGACAGTTTCTGGTCAAAGCGGGGTCCACATGTGGGCCGCTTTGCACCGAAAAACGTGTCAGGGTCAAAGGTCTCCAAATTTGCCAAACTTAGTGTCAACAAGTCAGGAACGATGATACGAACCCAACGGAACTTCCAGAATTGGATTCCGATGAGCCGGTCACAAAATCGCCCGTCAAGTGGAGCCTGTGGGGCCCACGATACGGAATTTTGCCAACGTTCTCAGAATCGAACCAAACTTGGCTCACAGGACCAGCGTATTGCTACGAGTCCGATGGCGCAAGTTTCGTCTCGATCCGACGTGTGTACACAAAGTTGCAGCGTGTTCCAGAACTGACGGATACGGGGCGGTGTCGGCGGATACGCGTTGATTTCGGTGTGCACGCACATCCAAATCAACTTCTCCGAACTCCTATACGTCCGTATCAACGTCGCGCACGTTTTGGTAAAGACCGCGTGCGACCAAGCCGTCCCGTTTGGCGGGGCGTACCCAGTTCCGGGGTGAATCGGGTCATTGTTTTTCCTGTATTTGGATCGCGGTTCGCGATCGCCACAGGACGCGATGCTCCGAGCGGGTTGCACGGACACCGAGATGGTTACACAGCCTACGTGTCACAACTGACGGAATTAAAAATGGAGCTACGAGGAGAGAGGAATCGTTACCTGAACAGGGCTCCATGAAGGCTGATTTTCACGTGTCCGAGACGTGTCCGTGAGTCGTTGACACGAGCCGTGTCCTTGTGTCCGCTGTGTCCGACACGAACTGTGTCTAGAGCTTGTTGGAGACTCGTCGGAGGGGTGCTCTCGGCCATGGGGGGTCGGCCTGGGCTCGGGGACGAAGTCGAGCTCGAGGGGAGAAGTGGCTGTGCACAGAGGGTGGCGGTGGTGGCGGAGTTGTGGGGGTCCGGCGAGGCGAGCTCTGGGAGGAGAGGAACAGGGAAGGAGGAGGAGGCCGAGGGGTCGGGGGCCGACTGCGGGCGGGGAGTGGCTCGCCGTGGCTCGCCGCTCCGGCGAGGTCGGGGTCGGGAAGGGGTCGGGGTGGAGAACGAGAAGGGGAGGAGAAGATCAGGAAGGAGAAGAGGGGGTGGCGGTGGCGGCGAGTGGCGGAGGAGGTGGAGAAGGAGGCCGGGAAGGGGCGGGCGAAGGTCGGGGGTTGGCTCGCCGGTGGGTTCGGCTCCGGTCGGGGAGGATGAGGAGAGGAAGAGGGAGATGGAGCTTCAGCGGCGGGGGGGTGCTCGCCGCGGGGTGGGGAGAGTCGGCGGAGCTCCGGCGAGGGAGCTCGCCGCCGGGGGGGTGGCTGCGGCCTGGGCTGGGTAGGGTTAGGGTTAGGTTTTTATTTTCTTTTTCTTTTTCTTTTATTTTCTTTTTATAGAAAATTATATTATTTAAATAAGTAAAAATATCTATAGATATTTTTAGGATATTTTTGGGATAATTCCGGGATATTTCTGGGATCTTTTCGGGTGGGTCCCGTCTCCAAATGGACGGTGCAGGTTCATCGGCCAATGAGGGGGTGACACCTCGCACTGCAATTTGTAGGAAAGTCCCTGTAATTTCATAAATTGTATAAAGTCCTAGTTTTGGGAAATTGTGCAATTACGAAATTGTCTGGGAAAACACCTGATTCCGAAAAATACTAAAATTCACAGGATTGAAGGGAAAAGCTGTGTGAGGGTCCCGAGGGGGTGGGGGTGAGTCTGGGCAGGGACTGGGCCTGGTTTCTGGGTGATACGGGCCATCGTATTTAATTAATTAATAAATACTGCGCACGGTGTTCTCTAATTATTTAGAGGCAGGTAGGACCATAATTTTTCTACGGTGTCAATACACTAAATATAGTATACTCAGTGTAAAAAATTAACGTATTTTTGTCTGGGCAAAACAGGTGCATATTGGGCCTCAAATCTCTATTGGAACAGGGATGAGTACAGGTCTGGAATTTAAAATAGGAATTAAATACGGACGTTTGTAACGCTATTTGTGCGTCTCATACGAGGCTCAAAACTAAGTATCTGGGAGTTGCATAAAGTGCAGAATAATAGGCTGGCATGTCTAGGAGAGGTATGTGAACTTTGTTCGGGGATAACAGTCAAGGTAAAGCTCCAAATATTTAGGTGACGGACATGTGCACAAGTCAATAGGATATGTAAGCAAAATAAAATAAATTATTGCAACAAATCCTAAATTGTGAAAAATATTCCTAAAATACTGGAATCTGGTCGAGGGGGTTTACAATCTATCCAACTTATAAAAATTTCGTCCTCGAAATTAAAACTAAGCCGGGGTAGAAGTCAAAGTCGGCATAAGATATAATTTAACAAGTAATTTATATCTTGGGTTACGAATAGGTTTGAAAAACGTTTACGCAAGTCGTTCATACGCTTCCAAGTAGATTCTCCTGGCGCGTCATGCTTCCATGCTACGCGAACTAAGGGAAATAGACTGATTTCTCAATACCATTTCTCGATGATCAAGGATTTCTACGGGCTGCTCCTGATACGACAAGCTCGGCCTAATGGTGATCTCCGAATGGTTGAGAACCTGACTGCTGTCTGTCACATACGTCTGAGTTGCGACACATGGAATACAGCAAGTACTTCCTCAAGAAGGCAATGATCGTCCTCTTTGAATTCCAAGGGACGATGATGACGGTCTGTCTACTGCTCCTGTCTGTCTTGCACTGCTTGCCAGTGTCCTTGCATATACTTAACTGTCTCTACGGTGTTGACCACCAGCTCTGGTCACGCGAATCCTTGTCTGGTACAATGCTGACTGGTATGCCGTGCAATCTTACGATTTGCCTCATATTAGTAATGTCTCCATAGCTTCAGAGTAATTACGATGGTTGCAAGTTCCAAATTCTTCTCATGCACTTATAATTGTCTGGATGCATCTGTCATTACCTTGTCATCCTGTATTAATACGCATCCCAAACTTTTTCCTGATGCGTCTGTAGATCACATAACCGCCTGATCTGGATGGAATAGTTAATACGGTGCTGTGGTCAGTCGCTTCTTCAATTCCTCGAAGGTGGCTTGACACTCGTTGGTCCATAGGAATTCTTAATCCTTACAAGTCAACCTAGTCATAGGTGTTGTTATCCATTCAGGAGTCAGTCAATTGTTCATCCAGGTAAAATCTATTTAGACTCATGTCAACAAAATGATACATTCCTATATCACAATACTTGGGTTCTGAACTTGACCCAAGTTACGAGGCAAAAATTAAAAATTTTGCTGCCTTAGTGATGCAGGTATCAGGAACGTAATAAAACGTAGGCAGGTAGGTAGCGAAGGTCATTCTAAGGGTAGCACAGTTTTAAACTGCAATCTAATCTAACAATAGGGTTTGGTAATTACCCAAGAAACAATCATAATTGGCTACAGAAACAGTACACTTCGTATTTATACTAAGCACGATGTTTCGTCCTTCCGAAATAATGGAAGACGGGAATCGATAATCAAGAGTTCAAGGGGAAGGTAATAGATTAGAAGTATGGGGGTTCAAGGCGTGTAAAGAATTCTAATGGGAATTGTTAAGACAGTTGTGGATTGAAATCCTATTCTGGTAATCCCTATTCACATATTCGTATTAGCACAGTTATATAGCTGATACGATATGCTCAAACATATCTAGAGGGCAAGTACATCCGTCTACTAATCACTATATATCTCAATCCACGTAAAGTAGTTAAGCGAAGGGCGAACCAAGTGCACTCTGGTTGATCAGACCGTAATACACTGATTCTGAAATGTATTAGTGTAGTACTCCAATAATACATATATTATGAACAAGCTTGATAAAGAATAAGCTTGCAAAACTAGGCTATAATAGCAGTATAGTCAAAGTAGGACAGTAAATATAAGTATGCTAGATTATGATACGAGAAATTACAAAACAATTTAAATTCACAAAAAGACAAGACTCTACAATCTCTACAAGTATAATTCTAATCCTTGTCTAAGTCGCTAGTTGACCCAAAAGAGGTATGGCCTTCTAAGTTCTACAATCTATATAAATACTATAGGATGTCCGCCTGAAACAGAGATTTAAGGAAGTCTACGTAAAGTAGGGGTTCGAGGTTGTCTGCGTAATGCAGGGATACAAAGTAGTTTGGCGTAAATCAGGGATTCAGACTATCGGCGTAAAATAGGTTTCAGAGTTATTCGCGTAAAACAGAGAAGCATAAGGTAGAGCTTCAGGGTAATCCGCGTAAAAAGTCTGCGCGTGAGAGATTTCTATTCTTCCTGCGTAAGGTCTGCGTAGAAATCTGAGCGTAAAAGATCGCTGCGTAAAAGTCTGCGGGTAAAGTTTTGCCTAAAGGTTGCGTAAATTCTGCCAGCGTAAAAAGTCTAGCATACGTGCAGCATAAAGTTGTACAAGAAACTCATGAGTTTGTCAGTCAAGTTAATGAATCCTGACATCTGACAAAGGTACTTGTACAACGATCGAGGGGATGGTTATGATGATGGTTTACACGGAGATCCAGATTGTCGTTAGTGACTTATTGGATACCAGTCATCTACGCTTGAGATGAGACAAAAACAGATGTCCTGTCAAAAGCTGTTTCTTTTTGCACAGGGCTCGAGGCGTATCTCTGCGCAGGATTTGGTCGTGTCTGGGGAAAGCTAAGGCTGTAACAAATACGCTAACATCCTATTCTTATGTTATGCCTAAACAGGTTACTCTACGCTGGTTATCTATGAATCATCAGGTTTGCGCAGGGCAGTTACCTACGTGGCTGGCATGATGCGTCATACGCAGGATAAGGAAGACTAAGGGCGGTGTAAAGGGAACAAGCTTCTACATGATTTGGCTTTTACGCCAACCAGGCAGTGGTTTGGCTTTACGTCAATAACGGTCAAATAGGTTTTACGCCAACAAGGGTAAAGGGTCTCTGGCGTAAAACTGGGTTTATCCAATATAGGATGAGGTTTCTGTCCTAATATTCCTCCTTAGATTTCTATGGGTTCCTCAAGGCTAGGGTCAATACTATGGTCAATCTCTAATAATCCTATCTCTAACTAATCCTAGTAGTGTTCATACTATACTCAAGTCATATATAAATACGTCAAGGGATAAGAATAAGTTAACTATAGGTAAGTGACGCTAGGGTTTATTAGGTAATAAGGAAGTCTAGGATTTATTTAGGAAGTCAGGAAGGCTAGGCTTCACTAAGTAACCTGAACTTAAGGATATGTCAAAGCCCTAGTGGTATTCTTATTAGGAATGCTACCTTAATTATCATCCTATTAACCGGAGTTCCTATATTCTAGCAGGGATTATACTAAAGGAATTATCAGGGAAGCACATGAATCAAGCAGGATGCAATTTTGTAAGTAGGACAGACTGGAAAGAAGATAAGTCATAGTCAATTATGGATGAGATCCTATCCTCTAATCCTATGTGCAGGCTTGCTCGGTACAGTAACGTAACCGAGACAATATGCTCTGACCTGCATGGGCCACCACTAAAAACATGTCACGCCCCAGTCCCAAAATACGTAGGACTAGGTCACGTAACCATGCTAGCTGGCCCGTATATATGGCAACTCCAATATTAGGAAACCATATATACGTGCGTACGCTGTATAATGAACAAATATTCATAAGTGGTAAAACTAATTACATCGAGTCACAGGGTAATATCTAAATCTCATCCACAGGGTCAAATATACATGAATAACTAATAACCAAGTAACTAGATCTCAATACAGATATCTAAGAATGACAGTCAGAAAGGAAACAAATCTACTGCCGAAATAGAATATAAAAGAAACAGATACACACCATATAAGAACAATATCTGACGATCACAAGACTCAAGAGAAGATCTCCTCGAAATATGAGAAGCCTGTCCGGATCTGTGCTCCTGCGAATACTCAAGAACATATACACCTGGAAGGAAACCAGGTCCTCAGAGGGACATAACAAGATACATAAAAATAACATTCCATAAAGTAAATACTGAATAAATAAATACAGGGTGTGCTAACCATCTAAGTGAATGCAATTTAAAGACTTTGTAGTACGCATGGGAATGTGTAGGCTAGACATATGCTGACGTAATTCACCAATCGTCGTGACTGGCTAGTATATGTGTCATATGCCCCCGACTCAGGGAACTCTGCAATCGACCATCTCTGATACGAAGGTATAAAACATTATTGGAGGGGGTGTCCCATACGTCCACTAGTTATCTTTCCCATCCCCATGAAACTAAATGTCAAGTCGTACATTTCCTGAGTTATTCTAATCCGTGATGCGGGTCACACATACTGGTAGCTAATCAAATACGCAGCTCACATCCATATATGTAAATGCAATCATGTTGCGTGTTTTCGTGATAGGGTCTAGGAGAATATATTAGGATATTCTCTCAGCTGTTGGTGAGTCTGTAATATCATGTCAACATAACAGTTGACTGTACCCAAGACAGTCTCAGGTGATCATGGTATATGAATTTCAGAGCAAAGTAGATATCAACAATTTTAATTCAAATAATAACTTGGCAAGGTATACTTGCCTGGCAAGAGAGCTGCAAATATGTAACGTCCCGATGTCAAGTGCCAAGAAGTCAGAACTATGTCCTCAGAAGGAAAGTCTCCGGATGCTGAAATAAACATCACTAACAGTCTCAGAAAATATCAAATATCTAGAAATGTCTGTCCTTTCGGCCAATTTGGACACAGGGGCAAAAATGACAGTTTCTGGTCAAAGCGGGGTCCACATGTGGGCCGCTTTGCACCGGAAAATGTGTCAGGGTCAAAGGTCTCCAAATTCGCCAAACTTAGTGTCAACAAGTCAGGAACGATGATACGAACCCAACGGAACTTCCAGAATTGGATTCCGATGAGCCGGTCACAAAATCGCCCGTCAAGTGGAGCCTGTGGGGCCCACGATACGAAATTTTGCCAACGTTCTCAGAATCGAACCAAACTTGCCTCACAGGACCAGCGTATTGCTACGAGTCCGATGGCACAAATTTTGTCTCGATCCGACGTGTGTACACAAAGTTGCAGCGTGTTCCAGAACTGACGGATACGGGGCGGTGTCGGCGGATACGCGTTGATTCCGGTGTGCACGCACATCCAAATCAACTTCTCTGAACTTTTACACGTCCGTATCAACGTCGCGCACGTTTTGGTAAAGACCGCGTGCGACCAAGTCGTCCCGTTTGGCGGGGCGTACCCAGTTCCGGGGTGAATCGGGTCATTGTTTTTCCTGTATTTGGATCGCGGTTCGCGATCGCCACAGGACGCGATGCTCCGAGCGGGTTACACGGGCACCGAGATGGTTACACAGCCTACGTGTCACAACTGACGAAATTAAAAACGGAGCTACGAGGAGAGAGGAATCGTTACCTGAACAGGGCTCCGTGAAGGCTGATTTTCACGTGTCCGAGACGTGTCCGTGAGTCGTTGACACGAGCCGTGTCCTTGTGTCCGCTGTGTCCGACATGAACTGTGTCTAGAGCTTGCTGGAGACTCATCGGAGGGGTGATCTCGGCCATGGGGGGTCGGCCTGGGCTCGGGGACGAAGTCGAGCTCGAGGGAAGAAGTGGTTGTGCACAGAGGGTGGCGGTGGTGGCGGAGTTGTGGGGGTCCGGCGAGGCGAGCTCTGGGAGGAGAGGAACAGGGAAGGAGGAGGAGGCCGAGGGGTCGGGGGCCGACTGCGGGCGGGGAGTGGCTCACCGTGGCTCGCCGCTCCGGCGAGGTCGGGGTCGGGAAGGGGTCGGGGTGGAGAACGAGAAGAGGAGGAGAAGATCAGGAAGGAGAAGAGGGGGTGGCGGTGGCGGCGAGTGGCGGAGGAGGTGGAGAAGGAGGCCGGGAAGGGGCGGGCGAAGGTCGGGGGTCGGCTCGCCGGTGGGTTCGGCTCCGGTCGGGGAGGATGAGGAGAGGAAGAGGGAGATGGAGCTTCAGCGGCGGGGGGGTGCTCGCCGCGGGGTGGGGAAAGTCGGCGGAGCTCCGGCGAGGGAGCTCGCCGCCGGGAGGGTGGCTGCGGCCTGGGCTGGGTAGGGTTAGGGTTAGGTTTTTATTTTCTTTTTCTTTTTCTTTTATTTTCTTTTTATAGAAAATTATATTATTTAAATAAGTAAAAATATCTATAGATATTTTTAGGATATTTTTGGGATAATTTCGGGATATTTTCGGGATCTTTTCGGGTGGGTCCCGTCTCCAAATGGACGGTGCAGGTTCACCGGCCAATGAGGGGGTGACACCTCGTACTGCAATTTGCAGGAAAGTCCCTGTAATTTCATAAATTGTGTAAAGTCCTAGTTTTGGAAAATTGCGCAATTACGAAATTGTCTGGGAAAACACCCGATTCTGAAAAATACTAAAATTCACAGGATTGAAGGGAAAAGCTGTGTGAGGGTCCCGAGGGGGTGGGGGTGAGTCTGGGCAGGGACTGGGCCTGGTTTCTGGGTGATACGGGCCATCGTATTTAATTAATTAATAAATACTGCGCACGGTGTTCTCTAATTATTTAGAGGCAGGTAGGGCCATAATTTTTCTACGGTGTCAATACACTAAATGTAGTATACTCAGTGTAGAAAATTAACGTATTTTTGTCTGGGCAAAACAGGTGCATATTGGGCCTCAAATCTCTATTGGAACAGGGATGGGTACAGGTCTGGAATTTAAAATAGGAATTAAATACGGACGTTTGTAACGCTATTTGTGCGTCTCATACGAGGCTCAAAACTAAGTATCTGGGAGTTGCATAAAGTGCAGAATAATAGGCTGGCATGTTTAGGAGAGGTATGTGAACTTTGTTCGGGGATAACAGTCAAGGTAAAGCTCCAAATATTTAGGTGACGGACAGGTGCACAAGTCAATAGGATATGTAAGCAAAATAAAATAAATTATTGCAACAAATCCTAAATTGTGAAAAATATTCCTAAAATA
Source organism: Iris macrosiphon (assembly GCA_036927795.1). Lineage (NCBI taxonomy): Eukaryota > Viridiplantae > Streptophyta > Magnoliopsida > Asparagales > Iridaceae > Iris > Iris macrosiphon. The sequence continues at coordinate 176,136,883 of JAYESA010000001.1, forward strand.
CTGGAATCTGGTCGAGGGGGTTTACACTTTGTATGACACAGAGTGAGTTCATGTAGGGACGCGTGCTTCATGCTTGACTGGCCATCGGTATGAGCAGCACGTGTGACAGTATTTAGCTTAGTTGTATATTTCTTTAGTGACTTGCATTATAGTACGAGATGTCCACATCGTATTTGTGACTTGTACATTGGCATTGGGCAGGGAGGATGACTAGTAGGCGTATGGGACACCACTTTCTTTATTCAGATTCCACCCTTGACGGAGCGATATGGACGATACACTATTCAGATTCCATATTCTACGGAGCGATATGGATGTTATACTATTCAGATTCCATGCTCTTCGGAGCTGGACATTATTATATTGCAGAATGCCCTCGTTATGGGGGCATATGTGGCATATACTAGCCAGTCACGACGATTGGTGAATTATGTCACTATATGTCTAGCCTACACTTTTCATGCGCACTAAGTTGTCCTCAAATTGTATTTTACTTAGCTGGTTAGTTCACCCTTGAGTTTTCACAGTATTTACTTTATGGCATATATTTTTGTATCTTGTTATGCCCCTTTGAGGACCTGGCTCCCTTCCGGGTTATTTGTGTAGTTTGTAAGATGCTTGTTCTAGTGGAGTGTGTACATCGTTGCATGTACCTTTACATTTTCAGCTATTATAGTCATGTACTACTTTCTATTTATGATTATGCTTTTATAGCCTAGTGTTTATAGACCTATGTTGTTATTTTGGTCTATTCGAATGGATATATTATTGGGCTTCAGACTGATGATGCGTATCGTTCTTTCTTGAGATTGAGATTTAGTTTTAGTTGTTGCATGATTAAAAATAGATTATTATTTGGATCACTTGACCATGAACAACGTAAGTGCGCTTCGTCGGGTCCATTAAATTGGAAAGCCCTACAGAGTTGTACTAGCTGGCCATTGATACGTGTCTGGTCCCATAGATTTTGGGATTGGGTCTTAATAATTTTATTCCGAGCATTTTGGTTTTTGTTTCACTTAATTCGGAGTTAAAATAAAGTTTTTATGAAGAAAACAAGTTTTCAGATTTTTGGAGTTTTTTCATGAAGTTTGTGCTATTTTGGGACGAAGGAGTTCCATGTGCCGAGCTTCATGCGCCCCTTTCAGCATGATGCCTATCTTGTTAAGTGCATGACTATTGTAGCGCCCCGTTCTCCCGATGCGGAGAGCGCGGCTAAGAAACACAAGACGGTATCGTTCGATCGGGATAGATTGAATTAAGAACTCGTCCTCGTTATGGATTTGTTTCTTCGGAATCGATTCCCATATTCAGTGGACTGCGCCCCAAGGATCGGCTTAGCGGCAGAGTCAGGAGGGACCTCTCCGCTGCTATCTTTTTATTGCCTCGGTTTTCGATGTCGCTTGTTGCTTTCGTGCTTTGAGTTGGTTTTGGGATTTGCTTATTTTCCTTGAACGGTTTCGATGGTTTCATTATTTTTGTTCATTGACTTGCACTTATATTCCGAGAATGGAAAGAGAGAAGAAGTATTAATCGAGCTGTTCGTGTGCAGGTGAACGAGCAGTAGGCGGCTTGCGAGCGGAGTCGTGAAGCGCCTCTTTCCTTCTCCTTTCCAAAATCTAAGTGAGTGGCTACCAACCCGATTAGCTAGTCCTGCTTTCAAGCTTCACAGCTAATCAATCTGCACTCTCCTTTGCCCCGATCAAACGATACCAAATAATAATAAAAGAAACCAAGATAAAAGACAAATATACTTGGTTATTATGCTTGTCAATCAAACCTGTGAACTGTTGCCTTATCGTATGCTTGTTCGTGCAAATGTTCTATAAAACGTGCTAAGTATAGAACATATTTTGTATATGCATAAATGTTCAGGGAGGCTATGCAAAATAAATCATGCAATACTGCTTGTCGTGTACTCGTGTTCTTGCACTCGTGTTGCCTCAAATGCATGACTGTTAACTTGTTCATCGTGTTCGATCATGGACAACTTGTGCACAAGGTATTGGTTCTGCGGACGGTCGCTGGGGCACTGGCATCGATCCGATCCGGGCGAAACTCGTGTGTAGTCTTCGTGTTCGGGACCGGATAGCTTGCAGCGCAATCGTGTTCTCTCGTAGCATGCTATCCTTGTCCCCGGCTACATCCATTATGGCAACCATGCCAGTGATCATCGTGTATATTTAAACCTGTTGCATACTAACTTGTGTCTCCGTGGCAGGGAAGGCATGGTAAGTATTGTGCAGGTAATTCAGACGGTCAGGTAAAATCCACCGAACGGTGGCACGTTCATTTCAGTAAATTCAATATGCTGCTTACTTGTAAATGAACTAAGGCAAGATAGAAACCCACAAAGATATGCATGCTTTACTAAACAACGTGTTGATTGGTATAGTCAGGCTAGCTCGCCTTCACCAGCATGTTTCGATATGCTGACCCTCGTTGAAACAGGTTCTCCGCACTAAGGCGAACCGAGCGAGGAGCCGAAGTCGTCTTCCCGATCCAGTCCAGCTGTTAGCGCATCTTCACCGCGCCTCGAAGCCTTTTGAAGTCCGAAGCTGCAACTCTTCATACACAAATGCAGCTCCGTGGCAAAGTGATCCTCCAGCCTGGAGGTCTTTATCGTTATGAGTTTATAAAAGGATGTAATGTACGGGACTGCTATCTCATTTTGAGTCAACCCTTTGTAAGCCGTTCGGCATATTAGCTGACTCGTTCAGGAGTTTGTAATAGATGTTCATTATCAATAAAGAGAACTTTTCTATGTTTCAAATCTGTGTTTCAATTTATCTGCGTACTCTGAATATGTGCTTGCTATGCAAATCATTAAAGCCTTGTGCGGGCGCAACTCCAGGCCCGCACGGCGGTCACGACTCGGGGGACGCCTCGGGGCGTGACAGAGTGGTATCAGAGCACAGATTCAAAGTTCCTTAGACTTCGTGCTGGAAAAGTTCCTTTAACGATCAAATTCCTGTGCGAACTCTTGAACTCGCTAGGCCAAAATGAGATGCGTTCATGCAATAAGTCCATAATACATTATGATCCTAATGTAATTTACCTTCTTTTGAAGGAATGGAACCAGCGCAATCTGCAGCGCAACCACCGATCGAAACACAAGAAAGCAGTTCGGGTACTTCGGGAAGCTCTCGGAGCCAGCGAGGCATGTCTCAAGTCGACCCGCTAGAGCGGGTAATGAAAATGCTAGAAGAGCAACGACAAAGAGACGATGCTCGCCAAGCCAGGTTCGAGAGTAATCTAGAGAACCGATTCTCAGTCCAACAGAAGCAGGTAGATACCCTGCAATAAATCGTTCAGACTTTGGCTGCCAACCATTCCGCCGCAACAGCAACGACTCCGGTGGAACAGCCCATGCTTGAAGTGGAGACGCCTCAAATCCCAAGGCCGAGGGACGTGACTGCCTTCAACTTGGGCCATTTCAAGAAAGTCTGCAATACCCCGTTCAACGGGACTGAGGACCCAGTGGTAGCTCTAGATTGGCTAGCCGAGATTGAAGACCACTTCACTCTGCTAGAGGTCCCCGAAGATAAGCGCATCGCCTGCGCGCAACTGCAGCTCCGCCTCAACGTACACGATTGGTGGGACGTGCATCGACGATCTCTCCAATTTGATCACGGAGAGGAGGCAATCTCGTGGACGACCTTTCGTGCCGCGTTCGAAGAGGAGTTTATACCGCCCCCCGTACAACGTAAAATGGAAAATGACTTCGTGCAGCTGAGGCAGGGCAGTATGACAGTTAAGCAATACTCCGCCGAGTTCAACCGACTCTCGAAGTTCGCTAGGGCCTATTTACCTGATGCAGCGAGTCGAGCCAGAAGGTTTGAAGGTGGACTACGCTCTGCCATCCATTCGCACGTGGCCAATAATCAGTATGGAACCATGCGTGAAGTCATGAATCACGCCCTGTCGCTCGAACCACTCTATCCTCATGTTGCTGCCGGCGCTGTGCATACATCCAGTCACAAACGCCAAAGCAACGAGGAAGGAAATACCGCTACAAAGCGCCCGAATAACACTGGTCAGCAGGACGGGGATTGGAACAAAACTTGTCACTTCTGTAAGAGAAAAGGGCACCTTAAGAAGTACTGCCGTAAAAGACTTGGATTATGCCTCGCTTGTGGCGATCCAGCCCATGCTATTTCCTCCTGTCCGAACCTTCATGGTCGTCGTCGTGAACAAAATAATCCCTAACGGTAAGTTCTACCCTAAGTTTCGGGACGAAACTTCCAATTAGTTGGGTAGGATGTAGCGCCCCGTTCTCCCGATGCGGAGAGCGCGGCTAAGAAACACAAGACGGTATCGTTCGATCGGGATAGATTGAATTAAGAACTCGTCCTCGTTATGGATTTGTTTCTTCGGAATCGATTCCCATATTCAGTGGACTGCGCCCCAAGGATCGGCTTAGCGGCAGAGTCAGGAGGGACCTCTCCGCTGCTATCTTTTTATTGCCTCGGTTTTCGATGTCGCTTGTTGCTTTCGTGCTTTGAGTTGGTTTTGGGATTTGCTTGTTTTCCTTGAACGGTTTCGATGGTTTCATTGTTTTCGTTCATTGACTTGCACTTATATTTCGAGAATGGAAAGAGAGGAAGAAGTATTAATCGAGCTGTTCGTGTGCAGGTGAACGAGCAGTAGGCGGCTTGCGAGCGGAGTCGTGAAGCGCCTCTTTCCTTCTCCTTTCCAAAATCTAAGTGAGTGGCTACCAACCCGATTAGCTAGTCCTGCTTCCAAGCTTCACAGCTAATCAATCTGCACTCTCCTTTGCCCCGATCAAACGATACCAAATAATAATAAAAGAAACCAAGATAAAAGACAAATATACTTGGTTATTATGCTTGTCAATCAAACCTGTGAACTGTTGCCTTATCGTATGCTTGTTCGTGCAAATGTTCTATAAAACGTGCTAAGTATAGAACACATCTTGTATATGCATAAATGTTCAGGGAGGCTATGCAAAATAAATCATGCAATACTGCTTGTCGTGTACTCGTGTTCTTGCACTCGTGTTGCCTCAAATGCATGACTGTTAACTTGTTCATCGTGTTCGATCATGGACAACTTGTGCACAAGGTATTGGTTCTGCGGACGGTCGCTGGGGCACTGGCACCGATCCGATCCGGGCGGAACTCGTGTGTAGTCTTCGTGTTCGGGACCGGATAGCTTGCAGCGCAATCGTGTTCTCTCGTAGCATGCTATCCTTGTCCCCGGCTACGTCCATTATGGCAACCATGCCAGTGATCATCGTGTATATTTAAACCTGTTGCATACTAACTTGTGTCTCCGTGGCAGGGAAGGCATGGTAAGTATTGTGCAGGTAATTCAGACGGTCAGATAAAATCCACCGAACGGTGGCACGTTCATTTCAGTAAATTCAATATGCTGCTTACTTGTAAATGAACTAAGATAAGATAGAAACCCACAAAGATATGCATGCTTCACTAAATAACGTGTTGATTGGTATAGTCAGGCTAGCTCGCCTTCACCAGCATGTTTCGATATGCTGACCCTCGTTGAAACAGGTTCTCCGCACTAAGGCGAACCGAGCGAGGAGCCGAAGTCGTCTTCCCGACCCAGTCCAGCTGTTAGCGCATCTTTACCGCGCCTCGAAGCCTTTTGAAGTCCGAAGCTGCAACTCTTCATACACAAATGCAGCTCCGTGGCAAAGTGATCCTCCAGCCTGGAGGTCTTTATCGTTATGAGTTTATAAAAGGATGTAATGTACGGGACTGCTATCTCATTTTGAGTCAACCCTTTGTAAGCCGTTCGGCATATTAGCTGACTCGTTCAGGAGTTTGTAATAGATGTTCATTATCAATAAAGAGAACTTTTCTATGTTTCAAATCTGTGTTTCAATTTATCTGCGTACTCTGAATATGTGCTTGCTATGCAAATCATTAAAGCCTTGTGCGGGCGCAACTCCAGGCCCGCACGGCGGTCACGACTCGGGGGACGCCTCGGGGCGTGACAACTATCTCTGCATATGTGTCCCTAAGCCGAATGTATAGAACACCGAACGCATGAGATTTTTCATAGAGCGAGAAGCTCATGCGGCCAGTTGTCCATGCGGCCAGAGAGCCCATGTGGCCAGTTTGTCATTTGACTTAGAAGCGACATATGTATCCTTTTCTTGCACGTCTTTTCGTGTGTGCACCTTTTTATGCTTTTGCCTTTCCTCTGACATACTTTATTGCCTTGTCATATCATTCACATCAATCACTTTATGTCACTTCACTGACACTTCATGTTTGGCTGTCACTTCAACACTTGTCCCGAAAAGTGGACTTTGCCTGGAGCATGCGGCCAGTGGGTGCATGCGGCCAGTAAGTCCATGCGGCCAGAGAGTCCATGCGGCCAATGGACGAATGCGGCCAAGAATCCTTGTGCACGTTTTGTGTTTATTTTAATTATATTCGTTTGATAGTTCCTTTTAGTGATTATTGTTGTATACTTTCTTATGTTGATACAAGTTTATGTTACCAGACCAGTTTATGTGCAAGTTCACAATCCATATGACACTGTAGAAATGTTAGTATATAAAATCTATTGTATTTGGCATCGGACAATCGAGTGTGAGTATTGCCTAATGTATTGTGAACCGCGGATACGATAACTTATAAAAAGCTCGTACTCGTGATTCGTCATTCTATAAAGGTTCTCAAGTGTCCACGACTCAAGAACTTGAAAAAAATTTGTAATGATTAAACAAGATAAGATTTACCTAGATCATTGGGAGGAAAGAATATTGCGCTACCGACTATCCCGATCTCTAAGGGCCCCATGAAGCATGGTGTCACGCCTCGATCTCCCGCAGGCAAATCGGCCGTTTTCACTAGGCGAGAATCACCGCGCCAGCTCTACCGCGGAACGATCGCTTTTTTTTTTATCCATCCGGGCGTGATGCCGCACGAGCGTAATCCACGCCCATGCAATGTCGTGGTTCATATACCATTTTATTTATTAATTATTAATTAAATTATAGTAATTAGGTCTAAATAGGAGAAATAGATTTTTAATAATTTTTATGTTAGGTGTTCGGGCACTTAGATGACTTATGGGACCACCAGGAATTTTTTGGAATTTATTCCATGTAGGAGACCCCTTAAGCAGTTGCTAGCCTAATGTTGTGCATTACCCTAATCTATAAATTTTCTTATGAGAATATATATAATATATATGTATACACAAATATATATATATGTATATATATATATTAAGAAAAGAAAAGAAAGTAAAAGAAATTATTAAATAAGATAGTTACTAATATAATAATAATAATAATAATAATAATAATAATAATAGCAATGCTTTACTTAGCATTTGCTGAAGACTCCCAACCATTCAGCCGTAGCACTTGCTTCAAATAGCCGCCCAATGAGTCTTAGCAAATTTGCTAAGAGTCAGCAACTGTGCATTAAGCACAGACCCGACCCTTCCTTCACGCGAACCATCCGCTCCCTCTCTCTTTCCCTATTATATATATATATATATATATATATATATATATATATATATATATATATATATATATATATATATATATATATATATATATAGTTATCTCTCAAAAACCCTAACTTAAATCTCCAGACCTCCTCTTCCCATCTAGAGCCGTCACCGAAGCCAGAGAAGCCCCACCAAGCCATCCAACCATCCCGTCGACTCCGACCTCGCGTCCTGCAGATTTCCACTCGAGGTACCTTCGCTCCGACGTGATTTCCCGTCGACTCGCTCATCCAAATGCTGTTCCATCTTTACCGGTATGATCACCCCTTAACCCTCTCCCATATTTGTTTTATAGCCAACCTCGAAAAACGTGTACCCCTAGGTGAAAAATAGCGCCCAAGTTGGACGAGCAGACAGAATTCTGGAATCGCAGAATTCCAGAATGACCACCCATATTGCCGAGTTCGTATCTCCCACCACAGAGATCCGAATTCGGTGATTCTTTTTGATACCTGTAGAATACTTGACCTAGTTTATTTTCTGTAAAATAACCCTATGCTATTAGTTGATGTGGACATAATTATATTCGTCACAAAACTGCGCGCACCCACTTTTTCCAGTTTTCCAAAAGTTAGAAAACGGAGCACGTCCCGCCAAACGGGACGGCCCCGCCGTGTACCAAGTGTACCAAATGGTGCACGCAGCGTAACCGGACACGTGAATATTCGTGGGGACTGATTCGGACGTGTGTGCACGCCGAAATCAGGCCGTATCCGCGGACACATCCCGTATCGTAACTTTTGTGGAACTCGTGCATATTTTGTGCATGCTTGTCAGATTGCGACAAAACTTGTGCCACTGGACTCATGGTAACGCGCTAGTCCTGTGACCCAATTTTTACGCATTTCTGAGACGGTTGAGCAGATCGCCAATTGGCGGGCCCCACAGTTGACTTTTTGGACAAAATTGTGTTCGACTCATCGGAATCCATATTTGGATATACCGTTGGGTTCGTATTGACATTTAGAGTTGTTTGACCCATAATTTGTCCCATTTAGAGACTGTTACCCTCGGCACGCTTTTCGGTGCAAAGTGGCCCACACGTGGACCCCACTTTTATCCGAAATTACCATTTTGCCCCTGTGTCCAAATTGGACGAAAGGGAAGTGCTTTTTAGCTATTTTGCTCATTCTAGAAATATTGGTGATATTTATTTCAGCATCCGGAGACATTTGTTCTGTGGCCATAGCTTTTGATCATGTGCGTTTGACTTCTGGACAGTACACCTTGCAGCTTTCTTACCAGGCAAGATACGTTGCCAAACTGTTACAGTACCTTTACATGCTATTTATATTTCTTTATATTTATTATATTTCTTTTTAGTCTTGCATGTGTAGTTTTCTTTCAGTCATTACTATATATTAGATATGTTGACACCCACATGACACTTAGTATCATAGAGGACAATCATTAGGCGTATGGGCTTTTAACCACTCTGGTAACACCGTAGTCACTAGCACGCACTATGGTGGGTCGTGTCCGATGGTCGCTACCCCCGAGGTATGTCGATTGATGGAGTCCGAGGGTCGCTACCCCCGAGGTATGCCGGCTGATGATGTTCATGGACGAGTGCATGAGTTGTGAGGCTTAGATCGAGTAGACTATCCTGGCCCATACGTCGAAAAGTTATCCTTATTTGCATTCATATAGATTGTCTTGTACAGCATACTTATTTATTTTCAAATTATATGCATGTTTACTGTATTCAAGTTGGCTCGTATTTTCTGTATCTTGTTACGTCCCTCTGAGGACCTGGTCCTCTGCTAGGTGTATCTGCTCTTGAGTATTTGCAGGAGTACGGGCCTGGACCTGACGCATTCCTTTCTGCCGAGGAGGTCTTACCTTCTGAGCATCGTTGATTATCTAGCGATGGATTCTTTTAGCTGATACACTTCTGTCTTCATATTATTTTATATTGGAGATTTTATACTCCTCTCTCATTTTAGTTTTGGATATAGTCTTTGGTAGTGGATTTGTCTTCACCCGACTATTATTTTCTGGATATTTCAGACTCCTTATTCTAGCTTAGTATTTCTTTTCTAAGACTTGTTGTGTGGATGAGATTAGCATATCTGTGACTTGTGACATTATATATACCATATGTGAGTTTATATTCATATTACAGCGTACGTATGGGTTATGGTTTCCATATATTGGAGTTGCCATATCCATGCGGCTGGCATGCTTACGTGTTCCTAGTCCTACGTATTTGGGACTGGGGCGTGACATGTTTTTGTGGTGGCCCATGCAGGTCAAGAGCATATTGTCTCGGTTACGTTACTGTGCCGAGCAAGCCTGCACCTAGGAATAGAGTATAGGATCTCATCCACAATTGACTATGATTCGTTTTCCTTCCAATAATTGCATCATGCTTGATTCTTGTACTTCCCTAATAGTTCTTTGAGTATAGCCTTCTGCTAGAATATAGGAACCCCTGTTATTAGGATGATAAATATGGTAGCACACATATTAAGAATACAACGAGAATATAGACACACCACTAAGTTTAGAATATCTAGTGAACCTAGAATTCCTTATCTTTAGATTGTTATACCCTTACCCCTTGATATATTAAGAAGACTTGAGAGTAGTATAGACACTACTAGAGTTAGTTAGAAGTTTGACCATATTGTTGACCCTAGTATTGAGGAACCAATAGGAAACCAAAACTCAATATTTGGACTGAACTAACCTTCATAGTTAGATAATATTAGAACTATAAACTTAGATCATTGTCTTATTATTAGTAGACAACACTTTAGGAAGCCAAGAGCATTGAATATAGTAGTTTCTTGAACATACCGCAAACACATAGAGTAGCGTAGCATCTCCCCTTAGGAAACCTTGACATTATCTATAGCCTCTCTATTTTATTTCATATATTTGTTTCCCTGAAACCCTAGCACTCGCTATTTGTGCGACGACTAATCATGTTCTTCTATTCTTCATCTTTCAACTCGTGCCCTCTGACACTTCTGATTGTAGGCCAAATGAATTCTTTTATGATATGATATATAGTTTCCTAGAATTATAGTTGTAATCTTGAATTTTGAAATTATGTGCTTAGTAGCAAGAATTTGATAGTTGAGCTGTTCATTTAGATTATAATTTTATGGTTACAACTTAGTTTTAAATTACGTAATTGAACCCATATCTCCACATAAGTTATCTCCTCTCTCACTTGAGGGCTAGTAACCTTTCTATCTTTACTATTGACACTTGTTCTATAAGCACTATGACTAAGAGGTAAGATGACCATGACCTATGTAATAGAAGAGGATACCCCAATAAAGTACCAAGACCCCTTTTTGTAGACATTAATAGGAGCTTCTACGGTATCCTTAAGGCAATACAATAGCAGTTAAATTGTTTTAAGTTGGGTAGTATACCTCACCACCTAGTATCACACAGTCCTCTTAACCCATTGGTGAAGTATAACCAAATGACACCGACTTTAGACTTGCATAAGAAGATAACATAAATTGTATGCTAGCAGTAGACAACAGTGCTAATTCAGACGGTAGAATTTAGAGGTTCATGCCCTATTTGGTCGACTAGTGACTTAGACAAGGAGGTTTTATGATAACTGTAGAGATTGTAGAGTCTTTTGTTATTGTTGCTTATATTATTTTTGTTTTTGCAAACTTGAATTAATTTGTACCTTCTTTCATCATAATCCAGCGTATTTATGTTTGTTGTACTACCTTTATTTATGCTGCTATTATAGCCTAGTTTTTGCAAGCTTATTCTTTCATCGAGCTTGCTCATGGCATATGTATTATTGGGTGCACACAATGATACAATTGCCTAATCAGAATCGGTGTATTAAGGTCTAGCTAACCTTAGTGCGCTTGGTTCGCTCTTCGCATTACTACTTTACGTGGATTGAGATATATGGTAGTAGACAGATATACTTACCCCTAGATATGTCTGACACATCGTATCGGTTACATAACTATACTGATACGAGCATGTAAATAGGAAATTACCAAAAATAGGATTTCAATCCACAACTGTCCTGACAACTCTCTTTCGATTCTTTAATCTCTTTGAACCTCGTACTTGTATTCTGTCACCTTCACCTTGAGTTCTTTATTATTTCTCTCCGTCTTCCCCTATTTCGGAAAGACGAAACCTCGTGCTGGTATAAGTTGACACTGATAGTATTAGCTATACCCCATAAGGCTAAACACATGACTTAGTGACTCTCTTTTATAATTGGTTAAGGGCATATCATAGGTAATATGTTTGGTGTTAAACCTTTGAGGATTAAAATTATGATTTAATAATTTGAGCAATAGTTTTTCTAGATGTATGGCCTTAGGTGGTAGATGAAAAATTTTAAGTTCGGTAGATTATGAACCTCTCACCCAATTCTCATCTTTGTGCAATTTTCCAATTGTTGGGCGCTTTCATGCAAAGGAGCATTTAGATGTCCACACCGTTGGTCATGACACATGAAGAAACCTATTTTTCGCTCATGTAGATTTTTCTCATAATTTTTCGGGATGTGCAATGTGCAACATCGCCCACCCCTTTAAACCTAGCCTTGCATTTTAAATGATGCAAATCTTATACCATTCTTGACATTCTATCGTGGCTTAATTTTAATTTCGAGGACAAAATTTTTACAAGTTGGGTAGAATGTAAAATCCCCTTCCTAGAAAATCGTATATACCCTTTTATTTATTAATTATTAATTAAATTATAGTAATTAGGTCTAAATAGGAGAAATAGATTTTTAATAATTTTTATGTTAGGTGTTCGGGCACTAAGATGACTTATGGGACCATCAGAAATTTTTCGAAATTTATTCCATGTAGGAGACCCCTTAAGCAGTTGCTAGCCTAATGTTGTGCATTACCCTAATCTATAAATTTTTTTATGAGAATATATATAATATATATGTATACACAAATATATATATATATGTATATATATATTAAGAAAAGAAAAGAAAGTAAAAGAAATTATTAAATAAGATAGTTACTAATATAATAATAATAATAATACTAATAATAATAGCAATGCTTTACTTAGCATTTGCTGAAGACTCCCAACCATTCAGCCGTAGCACTTGCTTCCAATAGCCGCCCAATGAGTCTTAGCAAATTTGCTAAGAGTCAGCAACTGTGCGTTAAGCACAGACCCGACCCTTCCTTCACGCGAACCATCCGCTCCCTCTCTCTTTCCCTATTATATATATATATATATATATATATATATATATATATATATATATATATATATATATATATATATATATATATATATAGTTATCTCTCAAAAATCCTAACTTAAATCTCCAGACCTCCTCTTCCCATCTAGAGCCACCACCGCAGCCAGAGAAGCCCCACCAAGCCATCCAACCATCCCGTCGATTCCGACCTCGCGTCCTGCAGATTCCCACTCGAGGCACCTTCACTCCGGCGTGATTTTCCGTCGACTCGCTCATCCAAACGTTGTTCCGTCTTCACCGGTATGATCACCCCTTAACCCTCTCCCATATTTGTTTTATAGCAGACCTCGGAAAACATGTACCCCTAGGTGAAAAATAGCGCCCAAGTTGGACGAGCAGACAGAATTCTGGAATCGCAGAATTCCAGAATGACCACCCATATTGCCGAGTTCGTATCTCCCACCACAGAGATCCGAATTCGGTGATTCTTTTTGATACCTGTAGAATACTTGACCTAGTTTATTTTCTGTAAAATAACCCTATGCTATTAGTTGCTGTGGACATAATTATATTCGTCACAAAACTGCGCGCACCCACTTTTTCTAGTTTTCCAAAAGTTAGAAAACGGAGTGCGCCCCGCCAAACGGGACCGCTCCGCCGTGTACCAAGTGTACCAAATGGTGCATGCAGCGTAACCGGACACGTGAATATTCGTGGGGACTGATTCGGACGCGTGTGCGCGCCGGAATCAGGCCGTATCCGCGAACACATCCCGTGTCGTAACTTTTGTGGAACTCACGCGTATTTTGTGCACGCTTGTCAGATTGTGACGAAACTTGTGCCACTGGACTCGTTGTAACGCGTTGGTCCTGTGACCCAATTTTTACGCATTTCTGAGACGGTTGACCAGATCGCCAATTGGCGGGCCCCACAGTTGACTTTTTGGACAAAATTGTGTTCGACTCATCGGAATCCACATTTGGACATACCGTTGGGTTCGTATTGACATTTAGAGTTGTTTGACCCATAGTTTGTCTCATTTAGAGACTGTTACCCTCGGCACGCTTTTCGGTGCAAAGTGGCCCACACGTGGACCCCACTTTTACCCGAAATTACCATTTTGCCCCTGTGTCCAAATTGGACGAAAGGGAAGTGCTTTTTAGCTATTTTGCTCATTCTAGAAATGTTGGTGATATTTATTTCAGCATCCGGAGACATTTGTTCTGTGGCCATAGCTTTTGATCCTGTGCGTTTGACTTCTGGACAGTACACCTTGCAGCTTTCTTACCAGGCAAGATACCTTGCCAAACTGTTACAGTACCTTTACTTGCTATTTATATTTCTTTATATTTATTACATTTCTGTTTAGTCTTGCATGTGTAGTTTTCTTTCAGTCATTACTATATATTAGATATGTTGACACCCACATGACACTTAGTATCATAGAGGACAATCATTAGGCGTATGGGCTTTTAACCACTCTGGTAACACCGTAGTCACTAGCACGCACTATGGTGGGTCGTGTCCGATGGTTGCTACCCCCGAGGTATGTCGATTGATGGAGTCCGAGGGTCGCTACCCCCGAGGTATGCCGGCTGATAATGTTCATGGACGAGTGCATGAGTTGTGAGGCTTAGATCGAGTAGACTACCCTGGCCCATACGTCGAAAAGTTGTCCTTATTTGCATTCATATAGATTGTCTTGTACAGCGTACTTATTTATTTTCAAATTATATGCATGTTTACTGTATTCAAGTTGGCTCATATTTTCTGTATCTTGTTACGTCCCTCTGAGGACCTGGTCCTCTGCCAGGTGTATCTGCTCTTGAGTATTTGCAGGAGTACGGGCCTGGACCTGACGCATTCCTTTCTGCCGGGGAGGTCTTACCTTCTGAGCATCGTTGATTATCTAGCGATGGATTCTTTTAGCTGATACACTTCTGTCTTCATATTATTTTATATTGGAGATTTTATACTCCTCTCTCATTTTAGTTTTGGATATAGTCTTTGGTAGTGGATTTGTCTCCACCCGACTATTATTTTCTGGATATTTCAGACTCCTTATTCTAGCTTAGTATTTCTTTTCTAAGACTTGTTGTGTGGATGAGATTAGCATATCTGTGACTTGTGACATTATATATACCACATGTGAGTTTATATTCATATTACAGCGTACGTATGGGTTATGGTTTCCATATATTGGAGTTGCCATATCCATGCGGCTGGCATGCTTACGTGTTCCTAGTCCTACGTATTTGGGACTGGGGCGTGACAATATGAACATGAGTCGCTAGCATAGCCATAATGGACCAATCCCAGACGAGATGGAGCATAAAGAAAAAACACACGAGGTGCTACGAACCATCTCGCCCGTACACGATGGATTTGCACATGAAGTTGTCCCGGATGAGAATGGAATGCAACGAAAATACACGAGGCGCTATAAACCATCTCACCTGCACACGATGGACCACACGTAAAGTTCCATCCGGATCGGATCGGCCCCAGTGTCCCGGTGACCGTCGGTGGAACTATACCTCATTTTTGAGTTGTCCGCGACATACAATTATTGTCGGCCCCAGTTGCTCGGGTGCATGCTTCATGGCGCTATGCGGCCAGGGGCTATGCGGCCAGGATCTATGCGGCCTGGGGCAATACGGACAAGCGTTATGCGGCCAGCGAGCTTGTATTAGCGAGTCGCATTTGGAGGGGACAGGGTCTGCCGTTGGTGGCACATGTAACGCATGGTTATCCGTGACATCCGGATTATGCGGTGTATGCGGCACAAGGGTATCTGTGCACAGTGGTTGTTGCTTTTGGTACTTGGCGGCGTATGACGGTACTGTCCCGTGAAGCGTGACCGGCGGCGACGATGACGCATGCGGCTCCATCGATGCATGCGGCTACGGCTACGCATTTGGCATAGTGTCGGATAACGCATATGCGGCCTTGAGCTTTCTCATGCTGCATATATGTTTATCTCCTCTAAATATAGAGGAACTTCTCTTTCTTTCAAGAGGAAGAAAAAATTGAGAGCACCAGTGCAATATGCGGCCGTAAAGAACACATTTTCACATAGTAATTTTTGAGTGATCCGAAGGTGACCAAGAGCATTCCAGAAGTTCTCGTGTGGACTTGATGGATCCTGGGGGCAGTTCGTTGTATAGCGCGAATCTTGCCTTGAGCTCTGGTGGTTTTGATCACCCCAGCAAGGAGTTTCCTTATTTGTATTTATTTTCTTCTTTTCGTTCATACTCATTGTAGCGTCTGCGAACGTAAAGAAAAGAATGGTTTTCTGATTCTTGTTGTATTTGCATTTTCTTTGGGTCGTCAGTTTGTAACATATTCGTAGTTTAGTACTTTTGTGGAGTTGTGTGTCACTGTAAAGGTGCTCTCAAGTGACTCTCAGTGCACCAACTTTTCTAGAAGATGAACTCTTGAGTGAGTCTCTACAATTTGTGGACCTCCTCTACTTTATTTTGGCTTAGGGACTAACATCATCTTCTTCTTCTTCTTTTCAGCCGGAACCTTTAGTTTAATTTCAAAGGTCATGTCAACAATGAAATAAAGTACGTCAAACAATTTGAACTTTTATATACTGGATAGTGTTGGGAACGAAATGCGAAAATCATTCCCCAAACCAGAGAGTACCTGCGAAAGAACCGAGCAATACAACGCACAAACCAAACACCAACCACACAAATATAATCCACACAGACACAGAGAATTTTGACGTAGAAAAGTTAGATAGGAAAAATCCATGGGACGATCGGAGTCCAACCCTGAAGAACCTTCACTAATGGAATAAAGAGAATACACCATCTACAAGCACCTCCCGATCCAACACGGATCTCCGCAACACTTAGGAATAAAAAATAGATTACACCACAAAGATAGAAGACAATAAAAAATTACTCAAAATTGATCTCATCCTCCAAAACGGCCTCCAATCCTTCTTTCTCCTTCCCAAAGTTGGCACTCTTGCCTCCTCTTCTCCTTTCTTGAGATGATAACCTTAGGGATTAGGGTTAGAAAAACCTAATATATACCCCATAATCCCACAACTAAACCTGGGCCGTAGGATACGATCCAACGGTACATAAAATACCATATTTTAACTTCAGCCCGTCGACACCGAGTTCGGGCCGAACTCGGTGGAATTGAAACAACAAGGTTCTGGAACCCATGGGACCGAACTCGGTCAGAGTTCGGCTGGGGACCGAACTAGGCCCGAGTTTGGCCTCACCTGTTCTAGAATGTTGTCATGCACTCCTGAGCTTCTTCGTCATCTCTGAATGGCCTCGTCACCTCTCCGAGCTTCTCCGACACACGGATGGCGTTCGTCGCACTCCGGGGTATTCTCCACATAGGTTGGGAACCCTACCCACTCTAACAAATCTCCCCCTTGACAACTATGTGGAGGGGGTCGTCATCCCGATGATCCGTCTGCAGTACTCAAACTTTTTCCTTTAAATATTTTTTGTGAACATGTCTGCTCCGTTGTCATCTGTATGAACATTCTCAAGCGTCGCTTCCTTCTTATTAACAACATCCCGTATCTAATGATACTGGGTCTCAATATTCTTGGACCGACTATGAAATGTCTGGTTCTTCACAAGGTGAATATCACTTTGACTATCGCAAAGCAAAGGATATTGCTCCTGCTTTAGCCCAATTTCCTGTAACAGCTTCTTCATCTACAGCAAATCCTTGCAAGCCTCCATCGCCACAATATTCTCTTCCTCTGTCGTCGACAAGGCAACACACTTCGACAATCGCGACTGCCACAATACTGTACCCACCAAAAAAAATTCTCCAATTAGCAGTGCCCTGAAGATATCGTAGAATCCACTTGATCCCACTCCAATGTACCCTTCCAAGATTGAAAGTATATATGCTAACTGTGCCAACTGCGTGAGTGATGTCTGGCCTCGTACACACCATAGCATACATAATACTCCCACAGCTGAGGCATATGAAACCTGCTCCACATCTTCATTCTCGTCCTCGGTAGATGGACACTGCTCCTCAGTGAACTTAAAGTGAGCCGCAAGGGGGTTACTCACTTTCTTTGACCCGTCCATCCCGAAACGTTGAAGTACCTGGTGAATATACTTATTTTGGGACAAGTATAGCAGCTTGGACTCCCTCTCTCGGCTGATCTCCATCCCAAGAATAGTCTTCAATGCGTCCAAATTCTTCATAGAGAAGGTCGTGTCCAGTTGGCGCTTCAACTCTGTTATCCTGGTGGCATTCCAATCCACCAATAGCATGTCATCAACATAAAGCAACAAAATGATGAGATCATCCTTGACGAAGTACCTCACAAAAACAAGTGATCCGACGTCGTCCGTGTATAGCCATGCTCCCCCATAAATGACTTGAACTTCCTGTACCACTGCCTCAGAGCTTATTTTAGACCATACAAGCTATTCCTCAACCGGCAAACCAAATATGACTTGCCCTTCTCACATAATCCCTCTAGCTGATCCATGTATAACTCCTCCTCAAGATTACCGTGGAGGAATGCCATCTTCATGTCTATTTGCTTAACCTCTAAGTCAAAATTGGCTGCTAAAGCTAACACCACCCGAATAGACGACTGCTTGACGACTGACGAAAATATCTCATCATAATCTATACATTTTTGCTGATCGTAGCCTTTAACTACCAGCCTCGCTTTGTATCAAGGGCGAGTAGCATCATCTGTCTGCTTTACTCTTAACACCCATCGATTCTTCAAAACCTTCTACCATTTGGCAACCGTACCAGATTATAAGTGAAGTTGGCCTCCAAGGAACTCATCTCCTCCTGCATGGCCTCCATCCACTCCTGCATGTGTTCGTCTTCCAAAGCCTCTGCGAAACTTTTGGGTTCTTTCCCGTCAGTTAGTAGCACATACTCACCTGGTGAGTATCTCGTAGATGTTCGACGCTCTCTATCGCTCCTCCTCAACAGAACCACTGGTGCTGGCTGTATATCTACAGCCTCATCCCCTTCAGGAACTACCTTCTCGATATGCCCATCCTCTTGAGGGTTACCCTGACCATCATCAGTAGGCTGATGATCAAGGTTGGGAGCAACTTCATGTACTTGCTCCCCCATAACTGGATCCTCTTCGATGTCCCCTGAAAACTGCTCGAAGTGACATGACTCTAACTCAGACAATTCCTCATCCTCAGAAGGCATCTCAAAATCCAGAGTGTTGGTCATGGTCTGATCCTCGATGAATACTATATCCATGCTTCTGTAGAGCTTTCTTCCCACTAGATCGTAGAGTTTATAGCCAAACTCATCCCGACCGTAGCCGACAAAGATGCATCGCCTCGTCTTCGGCTCAAGTTTGGATCTCTCGTCCTTCGGTGCATGTACGAAGGCCTTATAACCAAAAACTCGTAGGTGATTATATGATGGCTCTTTGTCATACCATACATTGTCAGGCACATCACCCTGCAAAGGAGCACTAGGAGATAAATTAATAACATAAGCAGTTGTGTAAAGTGTCTCACACCAATAGCTGCCCGGCAAGTTTGCCTCTGACAACAAACACCGTACCCTCTCCATCAGTGTCATGTTTATTCGCTCTGCTACACCATTGAGCTACGGTATCTTTTGTGGAGTCTTCTGGTATCGTATCCCTTGTTCTCTGCAATAAGCATCAAAGGGACCGATATACTCATCGTCATTGTCCAACCGAACACATAGCAGCTTCTTGCCCGTCTCCCTTTCAACAGAGGCTTAAAACTCTTTGAAAGTGGGCAGCACCTGATCCTTGGTTTTTATGTTATAGACCCAAACCTTCTCAAAATAGTCATCAATAAATATTATAAAATAAGAAGCACCACCAATGGATTTTACCTTCATAGGATCGCAGACATCCGAGTGAATCAACTCGAGCAACGCCGGCTTCCTTGAACTTGGGTGACTTTGAAAAGACACCATATTTTGCTTCCCTGCCAAACAGTGCGTGCATTTCTCCTACTTTGTAGACTTTAGAACTGGAATCACCTTCCTGTTCACTAAGTAGCTCATCCCTTTCTCGCTGATATGGCTGAGCCACATGTGCCATAACTCAGTAGACGCATCAGTAGCTGCGTTAACCTCATGTGCCCCATGTGCACTCCCTTTCATATAGTAGAGTTCGGACCTCTTGCTTTCTCTGGAAATTACCATCGAACCTCTGGAAAGCTTCCACTGATTGTTCCCGAAGAGATTGAAGAAACCCTCATCATCCAACCTTTCAACCGATACCAGGTTGAAACGAATATCAGGGACATGACGGACATCTTTGAGAACAAGAACTGCACCCGTCTTTGTCCTCAAATGCACATCTCCAATGGCAACCACCTTCGACACATCTCCATTGCGCATCTTCAACACTCCACAGTCGCCTGTTGTGTAAGTAGCAAATTGTGCCATATTTTGATATACGTGGGCTGAAGCACCTGAGTCCACCAGCCAAGAGTTGTCATCGTAGGCGAGGTTCATAACTACCTCATCATCTACAATGATCAGATCGCCTCCATGTGTCGAGGCCGCCGATGTAGTGTTCTCACTTTGCTTTCCCTTGTCACCCTTCTTCTCTCTCTCTCTCTCTCTCTCTCTCTCTCTCTCTCTCTCTCTCTCTCTTTCAAACGAAACAGTTTCACTTGATGTGGTTCTTCTTGCCACAATGGTAACACTCCAAGTCCTCATACCGACCCTTGGACCTTCTCCTGCTTTTGTCTTTGCTACCGCCTGGACCCCTACTTTTACCCCTTTCGCGGTTCTCTGAAACAAGCGCCTCTGAATCGGATGTGGATGAAGTGCCCTGAGAACTTCTCCGCATCTCTTCATTCAGTACCCCACTCTTGGCAAACTCTAGACTGACCAAGCCTTCCGGAGCATAAGCGATCATAGACACTCGTATGATCTCCCACGTATCTGGCAATGTACACAGCAGTCATAGTCCCTGAACCTCGTCGTCGAACTTGACTCTCATCGAGGATAGCTGGTCAACCACGCCCTGGAACTCACTCAAATGATCCGTAATGGACGTCCCATCTTTATATTGCAGACCCATCATCATCCAGACCAGGAACAATTTATTTATCCCGGTCTTCTTCTCATACAAAGATTCCAGCTTATCCTACAGTGTCCTTGCGTGCTCAATACTGGAAACGTGGTTGTACACGTTATCGTCAACAAACTGCCTGATGTACCCACACACCTGTATATGCTTGAAATTCTAGTCCTCTTCGGATTTGTCACTGGGGCTCTCGGAAGCAAATACCGGCAGATGCAGCTTCTTGACAAATAGTATATCCTTCATATTGCTCCTCCAGCAATGAAAGTTGGTACCGTTCAAGTTTACCATACGCACCGACTTCGCGTCCATCTCTCCTATCTGGTTTGCATGTCAACTCCTGACACCCTTCTGAAATTCCAGAACCTGGCTCTGATACCACACTATTGGAAACGAAATGTGAAACCGTTCCCCAAACCAGAGAGTACCTGCAAGAGAACCGAGCAATACAACGTACAAACCAAACACCAACCACACAAATATAATCTACGCAGACACGGAGAATTTTGACGTGGAAAATCAAGATGGAAAAAAATTACGGGACGATCGGAGTCCAATCCTGAAGAACCTCCACTAATGGAATAAAGAGAATACACTATCTACAAGCTCCTCGCGATCTAACACGGATCTCCACAACACTTAGGAATAGAAAATAGATTACACCACAAAGATAGAAGACAATGAGAAATTACCCAAAATTGATTCCCTCCTCCGAAATGGCCTTCAATCCTTCTTTCTCCTTCCCAAAGTTGCAATGGCACTCTTGCCCCCTCTTCTCCTTTCTTGAGATGATAGCCTTATGGATTAGGGTTAGAAAAACCTAATATATACCCCATAATCCTGCAACTAAACCTGGACCATAAGATACGATCCAACGGTGCATAAAATATCATGTTTTTAACTTCAAGCCGAACTCGGTGGAATTGAAACAGCAAGGTTCTGGAACCCATGGGACCGAACTCGGCCCGAGTTTGGCCTCTCATGTTCTAGAATATTGTCCTGCACTCCCGAGCTTCTTCGTCATCTCCGAATGATCTCGTCACCTTCCCGAGCTTCTCCGACACATGGATGGCACTCATCGTACTCCGGGATGTTTTCCACATAGGTTGAGAACCCCACCCACTCCGACAAATGGTTTCGTTGGGATCTGATGCTCTACTGCAGATTCGAACGTACCAATAGGGAAAGCTAAAGGAGAGGCAAAACTTAGCTTTACAAACTTAAATTTGGTCAAATCACAAGTAGTGAAAGACTTTGTTAAGAAGAGGGGTACAATCAAATTGACCTAACATAACCCCATGCCCATATATGGCTTGTCAATTGTAGGATTCTTTATCCATTGTTTAGAAGAACAAGAACATGCAGCTTTAGTTGAAATCTTTGACCACTTGCCTAATTCTATCGAAGAATATTAGGGAACAATGGCAACGGAAATTAAAGTAAGGTTTAGTATGTACATATGCAAATAGCAAAGAAACAATGTCATGCGCTAACAACAATTTAGGCTACGTTTGGCACGCAAGAGTTCTTAATTTCAATGAGATCATCAGAAGCATGAAATGGTATCAGAACAGGAAAATATGCTATTATATGTTCGGTTACATCATTTTTAAATGCAAAGTTGGCCAAAATTCATACCAAGTCAGCTAATATATACATAGTTCTTTGCACTTCTTTTTTTCAAATTACGGGCAACGACTTTCAACGAATTTGATTCGAAAAAGAGAGAATTTAATAACACATATAATCTACAGCTGGTATCAACGTACTGAATTAGGCAGCATAAAGTGAAACATAAAGTAATAAAATGTACAAGGAGTGAGATATTTTGTATTACTCATTCATATGTGGTTACATCCAGAACCAATGACTTACGAGAGACTCAGGTCTTTAAAATCGACAAACAATCTATCACCAATATTTTCCATTGCTTTTATACTATGTAGCAGTCTCCATGACGTTCCGATATGGATATTCTCGGAAGATTCAAACCGATACCAAACCACTCCAGATCGATTATCCTCCTTCCCGTACATTAATTAGGGATAAGTTTGTGTACATCAAAATCCACCATCTCACAACCTGCATTAGCAGGAGCCTCGTGCGACATATAGTTAATTATGAGTCTGGTTAATCTGTAAATTTGTAAAAATCATGAAGCAGCAGTATAAATGTTCTCTTGTATTTTCTCCTTTGCTTGGAAATAGAAAGATACTCCACTAAATCTTTGCTCCCAAAACATTGGATCTCAAGAAAACATCAATATAGTGAACAGGAAGAGATATAGAACTTACAAATTATTTCTACAAACCAGAGCACCCCCCCCCCCCCCCCCCCCCCCCCACCCCACCACCCACCCACCCACAAAAGAACGTATAGAATTGTCTGATAAACACTGCTCTTTGCTATCAATAAGTGGGTGTATGCATAATAAGAGCACATGCATAAATGGGAGAAGGTGGTATAGAGTATAACAAAGCAAGTGCGACTATGAATATAATTGATGAAGATTGGTGGGCTGAGACCTATGACAAAGGAAAGGTGTAAGAAGAAAAGATTGGCATCTATCTATCTATCCAATCTATCTACCTATCCAATCTCAGAGCTACTTTAGCTTACAACCACTCCTAAACTTCCATTGCTGTCCTCCTTAGTAGGAGGACCGTCGAAAGTGAGGCATTGCCAGAAAATCCACCTTTTTCTGAGTGTCTGAAATTGATCACCACTGGCAACCATATCATGGGGCTTGGCCCACACCAATGCTAGAAAAATCTACTCCCATCTTGAACATATGCTAAAGCTCTTGTACTTCCACAAACAAATTGGTAGGTGGTGATCTCACTTAAACTTAGGTAAGTAGATGGTGAGTTTTGTGACCTTCTCTAGTCACTGAGGTTCTACAGCCAAATTAAGGGTTTTGTAGTGGAAAATCAGAGAAAACTCATATCTTTCATAAGAGGGATGACCCTCACCTAAACTAACGAGTTTTGGTTGGATCTAATAATGCATATTCCAGAGAGAACCAATATGTACTCAGATTTAGCATATAGATAGTAAAGCATTAATTAAATCTTGCAAACACTAAAGTCGGTAAACCATCAATTTCTGACATTATTTTTCTTTTCCATAACCTCCAGCAATATATGTAACTGGACTGGCAGAACCAGGCTTCCATGGAA
The DNA here is from genome assembly GCA_036927795.1 of Iris macrosiphon. Taxonomy (NCBI): domain Eukaryota; kingdom Viridiplantae; phylum Streptophyta; class Magnoliopsida; order Asparagales; family Iridaceae; genus Iris; species Iris macrosiphon. The sequence continues at coordinate 176,160,824 of JAYESA010000001.1, forward strand.
ATATATACAGAAAACGATACTAAGGTCCTCCTAGCTTACCTTATATAAACAAACAAGAGAGTCTGTCAGTAATTATTCATTTCAAAGATACAGATTTTCATAAATAAAATTATTTTGGAACTTGCGGATGCACTACTTAAGCAATAACTTGAGGCCTTATAACAGCTATAGCTACTTAGACAATGAATGAGGCAACGAAGAACATATTAAAAAAAGAAGGCAAATAAACTATAGAGAAGATAACTGAACATACTATAGGAGTACTTCACATTTTATTAGTCGCTCTCAATACTAGACTTATTTTGTCAATTTGGTGATCAGATAGTAGTACAGATACGGTTCACAAATAAACTCAATAACCTAAAACAGTGAGTTTAGTTTCCATAGCAGCTACATGCATTTCTGCAGAAGAAAAGCATAAAGCACCACAACTAGTATGCACACATGGATGGAAGGGAACTGACTAGAATCATGCCTTCTTGACATCCTTCTCTGGTGCATTTACATCATTTCCATTGCCCTTGCTAGCCTGCATGGATAAGGTCACAGTTTATATGCAAACTTCTTATCCATATAACTTCCCAAGATGCTTGCATTGTATGCTGCATAAAACTTAGTTATCCTAATGGATCTTTTGTCATGTAAAATACATATAAGCCCATATTTTGTGCATATTTTTTATTTTTTATTATTTGATATGCACTAATTTGTTAATTCCAGTTTATTTGTTTATAGAAAGCTTGCTCAAGTTTACTGCCTCATATGTGCCAGTGTGATTGGAATGCTATAAGTCATTTACTATATTTTTTTGTGAAGATTTTAGTACTTACAAAAGTGAGAAACTTTCTCCATTGTGGACTCCAAATTTATGTTACACTATATTCTTTAGCTCGATATATTATGGTCTCCTTATTTGAGCACCCTATACAAACAAGCCTTAGAAAAACAATCTAATTTTGAGATGGCAAAAGATCTTAGAAAGATATATAGAAATAGAACAATTATATAAGTTGAGAAAATCAGTCAAACTTACAGTCTCGCCAGGAACAATAGTATATCTTTCAGATGGTAAAACCCAAATTTTGCCTGTCAGCCAGAAATGCAATGTGAATAATTCTGACAATAAAAGAAAGTGCTTAAATAGAACAAAGGAACCTACCTGATAAGGACTCTGAGGATTCTAACTGCTTACAGCTGAAACCATCTGTGCTTAAGGCCTCAACAATCTTGGGAGTATCCCTTCAAATTACAGGTGTAATGTTACCTAAATTTGTTGATGGGAATTGTAATATGCTATGCTAACAATTTGAAGAAATTTACTTTTCCTGTTTTCCTGACAAAACTATCAGGTGAGCAAACAATGAGAACAGCACCACATTGCTACTAGCACAGCTTTTGACTTAAAACCCCAACAGAAATGTAGTTTTTCAGCTTAGCAACTTAAATTAGATCATAAATGGATGGACATTCTAAACACAAAATAGACATAATTAACAATATAAGTTGTCTATAACGCGGTGTTGGTGTTTTCACTTGTCTTTGGGAACTTTTAGTCCTATATCGGAAAATCACCATGGGGTATATCTCAATATATAGCTATGTTTAGTATTGGTATATGCACATGGGGTGTGGTGGCCCATGTGGGTTGATTTTCCTAGAGGGGTAAGTGTAAGTCACAAGGAACAATCTTTGTTTTGTCACTCTCTTTGGTAATCCTTAGGAGCTAAGTCCCGTAGGGACTTAGCGACTCAGATTCGGACTCGTGCACGTACTCATGCGAAGGACGCAAAGTCACGCTTTGATGGCGCACTTTGCACTTAGCACGTCAGCATCGTCGCATGGCGCTTGTGCGCTTCTGATGCTCGAGGCGTATGCACGAGGATTAGCGGTGATTCTCGGTGATGCACGGTTGTGCACACGGTAGTGGGCCAGGGGTGGTTGGCGCATGTGCGTGTCAGTGTGTGCTGGCGCATACGTAGTTGCGTGCGCCGCACAGATCTGACAGCGGTGCAGTTTCTTTCGGCATGTGGGCGGCGAGTGCGGCGATGTCTGCTCTGTGCAGTACAACGCGTACAGGTGGGGCAGAGGGGCGTAGGCAGCACATGAGAAATGGAGCCCGATTTCTGCGAGATTTTGTCGAACAGTGCGTATCCGCGCATGAGTTGTTCTTATGCTTGCATAGGTGTTGTTTCCTCTATTTATAGAGGATCTCCTCTTCATTTGAGGAGAGAGAGAGAGAAAACAGATGAAAGAAAAATGAAAGAGAAGTTCCATGCGCGTGCATCAGCCTATATGCGGCCGAAAACACCCCTTTGAGCTCTGAGGGATCCCGAAGGTGACTTGGAGCATTCCAGAAGTTTATTTCATGGGCTTGCTAGTTCCCGGGGGCAGATCGTCTGTACGGCAAATATTGCTTTGAGCAACAGTGGTTTTGACCACCCCAACAAGGAGCTTTTCTTCAACCTTCGTCCTTTGCATTGTTCTTTCTCATTGTAGCGTCTGCGAACGTAAATAGAAGAACATTTTCTTTATTGCTAGTTGTAATCTTCATTATAGTCGAAGTCTCTTTATAACCTTTTTTGGTTTGTGTTTCGTTGGAATCGAGAAAATCAGATGAGGAACTCTTGTGTAAATCTTTGATCTCGACGATAACTTGGGTTCCAGTAGAGAGCGGACTTTCGGATCTCGCTAGAAACTCTGCTAATGGGTCATGTTCTACCATCTTTGATCCGCCTCGGGACTAACAATCTCAAAGCAAGATCCGAAGAAAGATGTAGAACATCCGATCAAATCTTCTCGGCAACAAGTTTTCACAAACTTGACAAGATTGATGGAATTCCACTACAAATATTTGGATGAGGGAAGGAGTCTTTTGTCAAATGTTGAAAGTGAGTTGTCGGTATGTACCATTCCCGAGGATGGAGGAGATAGCGTTTGAAGGACGTACATTCCAGTTGGAAGGAAGATTACAAGATGACCAAAGATTACATAGTGTGCATAAGGGGAAGACCTTGACGTTATGCGCAAGGCTTGGCGCATGACAAGGCTTGGCACATGACAAGACTTGGCGCATGGTAGCGCATTGGAAGTCTTAGCACATTGGAGGTCTTGGTGTATTGGAGGTCTCAGCGCATTGGAAGTCTTGGCGCATGGCAGAGCTGGGCGCATAACGTCTCAAATGTGAATGGTGGTCTTTGCGCATGCATGATGCGCATGAAGGCTTATGCGCATGAACGTATCTACGCATGGCAAGATTGGCGCATGGTGACTATGCACATGAACGTCACTACACTAGACAGGACTTGACACATGGATGGAATTGGAGCCTGACAGCAGAACCAATCTGAACCAATATAGCAAGGTATAGATAAACTTGATTCATTTTGATTACTTAACTTGGTTGCTATAATTTCGCAGGTTGAGTCATCAAGCGTGGTTGTTGACTGATGAGTAGACACCGGTGCATCCTAGCCACGCATGCTCTGGAAAAGCGCCATTCACCAAGAAAGGGCACTATCTTGAAAGAAGGTCTCTATGGCGAACAAGTGTCAAGTAGAAGGTCTAGGGATCTGGATTATTATTCTGGACTTCCGGCTTGAGGAAGGGATTGCTCTTAATGAGTTGTGATGCATCTTACTAAGACATGTCTTTTTCAACAAAGTGGTCTAGTCCAGGGATATCTCCAAGATGTGGGGGTAAGAAAGTGGAGAGATGTAATGACCGTGCTCAGACACAGGTAGTAAGAAAGCCGTTTAGACGGATGACTAATAGTACAGATCTTATAGAGCTGGTGCGCTCAGACATCTGTGACTTCTATTCTCCACAAAAGGCTGGGATGAAGTTTATCACTTCTTTCTTCGACGATTTCTCGGGAACGCGTTCACGTATCTTCTCATAATCGAAGGATGAAGCATTCGAGAATATCAGGGACTTCAAGTTTGGAGATGAGCGCCGAACCGGTCCTCAACTCAATAGACTCAGAAGTAATCAAGACGAAGTTCGTTCTTTGGATTCGCATGGTTCAGCTTAGAACATGGAATTGACTATGGAACGAACATCGTTCTTTGGATTCGCATGGTTCAGCTTAGAACATGGAATTGACTATGGAACGAGCATCGTTCTTTGGATTCACATGGTTCAGATTAGAACATGAAATTGACTATATGGAATGACATCTTCGTACTCTCTCAATCCTTTGAAGGTGCAGATAGGAAGAACAAGTAGCTGACAATATTGTCCACATTGTAGTACAAAAGGTCTTCCAGATTGTCTGTGGGAGAAGGATGCACTTGCGATTACGTTCCAAGTACCGTTCATCAATTCTGATGTAACTCTGGTCCAAAGTCAGATCCACATGAATATCATTGATTGTGGGGGGTTTTGGCGTATGAGTAGCTTCCGAAGGACCTTATTAGCCAGGGTTATTGGCACTTCTATAGAAGAAGATGTAGTCCAGGAAGGAGTTGTCTTTAACGAGACAGCATTTGAACCAGACCTCGAAGAGCAGTCAGGAAGAAGAGTCAGGAGGTCGGAGGACCATAGATGATCTTATCACCTATCATGTGGAGGTCGTGTCACTTACTAATGATGAGGTGATCAAGACCAGGGACTCGGTCTGCTGGGAGGAGGCAGTCCATGAAGAGATTGATCCCATAACAATATTTGAATGTTGATCAATCTACCTAAAGGAGCTAAACCTATCAGATGCTTATGGATCTTCAGTAGAAGAAAATGAAAGCAGACATAACAATTGAGTTCAAAGCTAGGCTAGCTGCCTAGGGGTTTTCTCATATACAGGGGATTGAGTTCTTTGGCACCTCGTTGAGGGTGTCATATATCAAGATGATGATTGTCGTAGCTACTATTCATAAGCTGATTGTTTATCAGATGAAAGAAAAACAACAAGTCTTTGGAGGAAGACAGATATGAGAGATTCACGGACAACAATCAGAATTATTGTCATTCAGGTTTGAAGACAGTCTGCGCATTGGTGATATCTCAATACGATCTAAAACAAATTTCAGGATATGGCAATAGGAGTTTGACAAGTCATCTAGTCAAAGTTGTCGCAGGATCAGCGAAACAGTCAAGTTTGTGTTCACAAAGTTCGTTGATAATGGAGGTATCATTGTTTGTATCTATGTGGACGACTTGTTAATCCCAGCTGCAGATATAGAAGTGTCACTAAAACGAGGATGTCCTTTTTGTCCAGACCTAGGGCATGGGATTGCGGATGTCATCCTAAGAATATAAGATAATTCGGATGCCAGGTAGGCTTACTCAGTCACAAGCTCTCTGCATGAAAAGATTGGTCACACACTTTAGGTATCAGGGATGATACTCCTCAGGTGTGACATGGAGATGAAGCTAAATCCAAGGAAAAGCATCAGACAGTTAGTGTACTCGAGCACCATCAAGTGCATGATTTAAGCTGCGAGTACCACCAGGCTTGATATAGCTCTTGCTATAGGGATGCTGAGTCAGTTCACGAGCAGTATGTGTGTTGTTGAACAGTAAAAGCTGTGAAAAGAGTCATCAGAATACTCAGGTGGACTAAGTGGTATATCATGCGTTGCAGCAGTTATCCAGATATGAAGGAAGGCTATGGTGATACCAGTTGGTGCTCAGAAAAGAAGAGAAAAAGATCCACATGAGGACGTGACTTCTCCAAGAGTGGTGTTGTTATATCATGAAAGTTGAATAAGTAGTCTTTACTCTCATAGTTCTTTGTACTATCAGCTGCAGCATATAAAGAAAAATGGCTCTGGAAGCTCTCAGATGATCTTCATATAGTTGGTACACAGATTCGGGTGATACCGACGTACTGCAAAAAATCAGGAAGCTGCAGCAGTGGCATCTATTCATCTCTTCAAGGATTTGAAGTGAACTGTGTAGTTAAAACACAGGACATTGAATGAGCGCAGCTAGCGTGGATCATTACAGTGGTAAAATTATCGGAGTCAGATAAATCTGGCGGATCCGTTCATGATAGGTATGGAGGAGCGTAGTACTCCATGCTACCGTAGAGTGACACCACTATGAGGAACCTCCACAGGGTAAAGCCTCGGCTTCGGGCTATGTCACAACGGCAGTATCATCACATATAGTCAACGTCAAGCACTATGAAGGAGCGTAGTTCTCCATGTTACTGTGGGGTAACACCACCATAAGGTACCGCGATAGGGTAAAGCCTCGGGTGTGGACCATATCACAGCGGCAGTAACACCGCACATAGTCAAGGACACAACAAATATGGGCTTAGAGGACCTCTGATATTGCGTCTCTGTAATCCTACCATTTAGTTTTATGCTATGCTACAGTGGCGTGACACCACACGAGGGAGTGGACCTCGGCTTTGGGCCATGTCACAGTAGCGGTAGCACCGCACATAGGCAAGTAGCCTAATGCTGATGGAAGATAGAGAGTGGTAGTACAACACTACAAAGAGGCATGTAACCTCATGCTACAGTGGGTGACACCACATGAGGGAGTGAACCTCGGCTTCGAGCCATGTCACAGCGGCGTAGCACCGCACGAAAGCACAAGACTTCATGTTGGGATGTAGTACCACACTACTAAGAGGCATGTGACCTCATGCTACAGTGGGTGACACCACATGAGGGAGTGAACCTCGGCCTCGAGCCATGTCACATCGGCGTAGCACCGCACAGGAGAGCAAGGCTCTATGCTGTGTAGTAACGGCACTACTAAAAGGCATGTGTCCTCATGCTACAGTGGTATGACACCACAAGAGGGAGATCCTCGGCCTTGGATGGCCATGTCATAGCGGCGTAGCACCGCACAGAAGCGCAAGGCTTCATGCCGGATAAGAAACTCTCTATAGTGGAAGAACTCACCTAAGTATATGGATAGAGATGTAGACCGTCTCTTGAGGGAATGCTAGTAAATGTCCAAGATACATACACTGAGACCAGGTCAACACAGGACCTTTAACGTGTGACCAGATGGCACAGTTGAGGTCATTGTGTAAGTGGAAAGAATAACAGCAATGGTGCAAAAATTCAAGGCTCAGTCTATTCTTGTATCGTACTGTTGTTTGACCCATGCGGAAAGATTTAAGTCGTCGACGACATCTATCCTAATATATGATGGCAGTCACTGTGAGGAATGCTCAACCATATATTGTGATATGTGGAGGATTGTTGGTGTTTTGCTCAACCATATATTGTGATATGTGGAGGATTGTTGGTGTTTTCACTTGTCTTTAGGAACTTTTAGTCCTACATCGGAAAACTACCCTGGGGTATATCTTAATATATAGCTATGCTTAGTATTGGTATATGCACATGGGGTGTAGTGGCCCATGTGGGTTAATTTTTCTAGAGGGGTAAGCATAAGTCACAAGAAACAATTTGTCTTGTCACTCTTTTTGGGAATCCTTAGGAGTTAAGTCCCGTAGGGACTTAGCGGCTCGGACTCTGAATCGGACTCGTGCTCGTGAGAAGGGCGCATAGTGGCGCTTTGATGGCGCTTGTGCGCTTCTAATGCGCTCATGCGCTTGTTTCATGCGTGGTTGCTTGCACGGGCGCATGCTCGAGGCGTATGCGCGAGGAGTCATTCGCGGCCATGCGCGCATCATCTGCGGTGATTCGGGGTGATGCGCGGCTGTGCGGGAGGCATATGCCCTAGCGTATGCACGGGTATGCCTGCTGCTATGCGCGCGTCATGCGTGGTGATTCACGGTGATGCACGACAGTGCGTGCGGTAGTGGGCGCATGGGTGGTTGGCGCATGCGCGTGCCAGTGTGTGCTGGCGCATACGCGGTTGCGTGCACCGCACAGATCTGACAGCGGTGCAGTTTCTTTCGGCCCGTAGGCGGCACGTGCGGCGATGTCTGCTCTGTGCAGTACAACGCATGCAGGCGGCGCAAGGGGGAACAGGCGGCACATGAGAACTTGGAGCCCGATTTCTGCGGGATTCAATACGTATGAGTGCATGAGCTGTTCTTATGCGCGTGTTAGAGTTATTTTATTTTGTTATTTATCATATGAGGGTATAATAGTAATTGTTCATGTATTGCATATCAATATAAATAGACATGAGATGCAACCTAGGGTTTAAGGCCCTTGCAATTTCCTTTCTCATATTCTCTCTTCTCCTACATTTTTTTCTCTTCTCCATCTCCATCTCCTTTCGGCTATTTTTCGTCTACTTTTCATGATTCGTTGTTCGCCGTTCGTTGTTCGTCGTCGTTCGTGGTTCGTTTATGAGATCTAAGGTTTCTACAGATCTTCGTTTGTTATTCGTCGTCGGTTGAGATTCATTGTGAGATCTAGGGTTTCAAAGATCTCGTCTTTCTATTGCATCTGCAAGTATGGTAGGGACCGAATCTTCTAGCGAGGTTAATAGTGGTGGTGGTGGTAGCGGAGGTGTTCTCCTTTTACTGTTATTCATAATGATGAATTGGGAAAGTCGATTACAGCGGTGAAACTCAATGGTGCGAACTACCTTGCCTGGTCCAAATCTATCAAAGTGGTGTTAAGGGCGAAAAAGAAGTTAAAGTTTTTGACGGAAGAACCCCCGCCTGAAACTTACGATGAGTATGAAGATCGGATGAGTACAGATGCATACGTTATGTCGTGGTTGTGGCATAGTATGGAACCACATATCGATGCTAATGTTCAGTGTTGTGATTCAAGCAAACAGATTTGGGCATCTCTGGAAGAATCATATTCGCAGAAGCGAAACGTTGCCCGTAACTATGAGTTGTACGAGTTATTGTTTAATACAAAGCAAAATGGAAAGCCTGTGAATGAATATCTGGCTTCCAAGAAGGCTTTGTGGGAGGAACTGCTTCAATATCATCTTGTTACTACTGATTTGAAGGAAGCTCAGAGACAGAAGGAAGAGTTTCATGTTTCACTTATCCTAGCCAGCTTGGATCCTGCGCTCGAACCTTATAAAGCTCAAATCCTTGCTGGAAAGCAGTTACCTACGGTGGCAGATACTTTCTCCCATCTCAATCATTCTTTTCTGGGACAGAGTTCTGTGGTGCCGAATACTAACTCTTCTGCCCTAGTTTTTAGTGGTGTTGGTCGTGGTAGTGGATGTGGTAATGGACATGGCGGTAGAGATGGTGGTCGTAGTTTTGGTCGAGGAGGAGGCCGTGGTGGTAGAGATAATGGTCGTCGTGGTGGCCGCGGTGGTGGTAGTGGTGGTGGCCGTAGTCAACCACGGAAGTATAACTATTGTGGAATGTTCGATCATGTGGAAGACTATTGTTGGGACAAGTGGGGCAAACCAGAATATGCACATAAAGTGCATGATGAAAATATGCAGTCCAAGGTCACCACTTCTGCTCCCAGAGATGATACTTCGGGTTACAATCAGACTTCAACATCCAATGCCTCATCTTCATTTGAACATATCCTACAAAAGTTGAACGCGCTTGCTAGTACCACCTCCCAACCTACTGCAACTATGGCACATATAGGTAATCCTGCTTTTGTGGCAACCCAGTCACCATCCACCTCTTGTGTCATCGACTCAAGAGCAAGCTCTCACATGTTTGGTATAACATCTTTTTTCATAATCGTAGTTCCATGAAACATAATATTATCTTGGCTGATGGGTCTACTCATCCTGTGCTTGAAAAAGGTGTCATTCACCCTACTCAATTACTATCATTATTTGATTCATTATATGTGCCTAATTTTTTATTTAATTTGTTATCTGTGAGCCAGTTAACCAAATCTCTTCAATGTTCTGTGATATTTTCTTCCACTTCGTGTGTTTTTCAGGACCTCAGGACGAAGAAGATGATTGGTTCGGGGCATAAAAAAGATGGGATGTACTACTTGGATCTACCTGGAAAGGCCTTCACTTTTGTTTCTACTTCTTCGTTGCAGTGGCATTATCGTTTGGGACATCCATCTTTGGCTAAGTTGCGTCAAGTTGTTCCTAGTTTGAATCATGTTTCTAGTCTTGAATGTGAGGCTTGTCAGTTAGGCAAGCATCATCGTAGTTCCTTCCCTCGTCATAGTGAGTCGTCAATTAGAGTCTTGATCTTGTTCATTCTGATATTTGGGGTCCATCTAGAGTCAAAAGTCCGAAAGAATTTCAATATTTTGTTATTTTTATTGATGATTATTCCAGAATGACTTGGTGTTATTTAATGAAAGAATAATCTGAGTTTCCAAATGTGTTATCTGATTTTTATAATGAAGTCTATGTTCAGTTTGATAAACGTATCAAAATTATGCGTTCTGCTTTGGAGTATACTTAATCTTCTGTGAACAGTTTCTGTGTTGATCGTGCCATCGTGGTATGATTCATCAAACCAGTTGTGTCCACACCTCTCAAAAAATGGTATAGACGAACACAAATATCGATATATTTTAGATATGGCTCGAACTCTCATGTTCAATATGCATGTCCCTAAACAGTATTTGGCAGATGTCGTTCTTACTGCATATTATCTAATTAATCGCATGTCAGCATCTGTATTAAATAACAAAGTTTTATTTACCATATTACATACAGATGTCGCACATTTTTCCTTATCTCCTCGAGTGTTTGGATGTGTCACTTTTATTTATAACTTGGAACCTAATCGAGATAAATTGGCTCCTATATCTCTGAAGTATGTCTTTCTTGGTTATTCCCGTACTCAAAAAGGTTATCGTTGTTACAGTCCACAGTCACGCAAATATTATGTCAATACGGATGTTACATTCTTTAAGTCTACCTATTTCTTTCCTTCAGGAGACCATTGTATTCCTTTTACAACAGATTTGATATCTTCCATACAACTTTTGGTCATTCCTGAATCAATTTGTCTCCATTTCCTATTTACAGGTTTATCAGAGATCCAAGGACAGGCCAGTGGTTGTGCAGAATTCAGCCATCAACCAATCATATTTTGTGCTTGAGGATTCTGCTCCCATCACCACAGATCAAGATGATCTTCCTATTGCTCTCAGAAAAAGAAAACACATTTGTACCACAAAGAATAAGCATCACATTTCTAACTATGTTTTATTACATCGTGCTTCATTATCTTTTCATACATTTGTTGTTTCATTGTCTTCTATTTTTATTCCCAAAACTTATAAGCAGGCTATGTCATCTTCTGGTTGAAAAAGTGCAATGGATGAGGAGATGTATGTTTTACATCAAAATCAGACTTGGGAGCTTACATCACTTTTTGTTAGAAAACAGACAGTGGGTTGTAGATGGGTGTACACTGTTAAGTATCACCCCAATGGTTCTGTTGAGAGCCTCAAGGTATGGTTGATTACCAAAGGATATACTCAAACATATGGTATGGATTATATAGAGACTTTCTCTCCAGTGGCTCGGCTGAATTCAGTTCCAATTCTTATTTCTGTGGTGGTTAATCACCAATGGCCTATATACCAGCTGGACATAAAAAATGCTTTCTTGTATGGTGACTTACAAGAGGAGGTTTATATGGATCAACTACCGGGATATGTTATAGCAGGAAATGAAAAACTCGTATGTCAGTTGAAGAAAGCATTATATGGACTGAAACAGTCACCTCGTGCTTGGTTTGACAAGTTCAGTTCAGTTCTCATTCAGTATGGCTTTCGGCCACCACATCAGATCATTCATTATTTTGCCATTCTTCCTCAGCAGGTATTATCGTGTTGATTGTTTATGTTGATGATATCATTATATATGGAAGTGATCATGCTGGAATTGTGGACTTGGAGGCCTACCTTAGTCGTCAGTTTCATACTGAGGATTTGGGTCTTTTTCGATATTTTCTTGGAATCGAGGTTGCTCGATCAAAGAAGGGTGTGTATCTGTCACAACGCAAGTATGTTCTAGACTTCCTCTCCGAGACTGGGATGTTGGAGTGTCGGCCAGTTAAGACTCCTATGGATTATCATGACAAACTTGATGCTGACAGAGGAGAGTTATTTAAGGATGTTGGATATTATAGACGTTTGGTTGGCAAACTTATATATCTTACTGTTACTCAACCAGACATCACATATGCAGTTGGAGTAGTTAGTCAGTTTATGCATGCCCCTCGGCAACCACATTGGGAGACTATCTCTCGCATTCTTCGATACTTAAAGGGTGCACATGGAAAGGGTTTGTTGTACAAATCTTTCCAGTTGCTTACGGTGATTGGGTTCATTAATACTGATTGGGCAAGCAGTCGCAGTGATAGGAGGTCTACTTCTGGCTATTGTACGTTTGTGGGTGACAATCTTGTCACGTGGCGTAGTAAGAAGCAGAATATTGTGGCTCGTTCTAGTGCAGAGGCCGAGTACCGAGCGATGGTTCATACAGCTTCTGAGATGATGTGGGTGCAGTCTCTTCTTCATGAAATGGGGATTATGATTCCTATTCCGATGGAGATGTATTATGATAATCAATCGGCAATATTTATCGCAAGTAATCCGGTGTTTCATGAGCGCACGAAGCATATCGAGGTGGATTGTTATTTTGTTCGTGATTTGTTGCTGAAGAAACAGATTGTCACTCCTTATGTTCGGCAAGAGGATCAATTAGGTGATATCCTCACCAAACTACTTGCTCGTGGTCCATTTTCTAATTTGTGTAGCAAGTTGGGCATGTCTGATCTATATGCTCCTGCTTAAGGGAGGATGTTAAGAGTTATTTTATTTTGTTATTTATCATATCAGGGTATAATAGTAATTGTGGTTGTATTGCATATCAATATAAATAGACATGAGATGCAACCTAGGGTTTAAGGCCCTTGCCACCTCCTTTCTCATATTCTCTCTTCTCCTACTCTTTTTCCTTCTCTTCTCCATCTCCAAACTTCACTGCGCGCATAGGTATTGTTTCCTCAATTTATAGAGGATATCCTCTTCATTTGAGGAGAGAGAGAGAGAGAGAGAGAGAGAGAAAACAGATGAAAGAAAAAGGAAATAGAAGTTCAATGTGCGCACATCAGCCTATATGCGACCGGAAACACCTCTTTGAGCTCCGAGGGATCCCGAAGGTGACTTGGAGCATTCCAGAAATTTATTTCATGAGATTGCTGGTTCCTGGGGGCAAATTGTTTGTACGGCGAATCTTGCTTTGAGCAACGGTGGTTTTGACCACCCTAGCAAGGAGCTTTTCTTCATCCTTCTTTCTTTGTTTCGTTCTTTCTCATTGTAGCGTCTGCGAACGTAAAGAGAAGAATGTTTTCCTTGTTGCTAGTTGTAATCTTCATTATCTTCGAAGTCTCTTTGTAACCTATTTTGGTTTGTGCTTCGTTGGAATCGAGAATATAAGATGGGGAACTCTTGTGTGAATCTATGATCTCGACGACAACTTGGATTCCAGTAGAGAGCGGACTGTCGGGTCTCGCTAGAAGCTCTGCTAATGGCCCATGTTCTACCATCTTTGATCTGCCTCGGGACTAACACGCGGCTTTTCACCATTGCTTTCTATCAAAGGGTATAACTTTAAAAGTTGGAAGTGTCTTCTATAATTTGTTATGAGCAACATCTAGGTACTTTTTGGGTGTGCCAGATATATACTTGCAACAGTTCAATTTGGATTCAAATCCCTATCATCTCTAGGTGTTTTGTAACACACTTTACACTTGGTGTAAGAATGCCTAACATTTCATTGACATTGACAATATCCCTACTATATCACCCACTTCAACTTTGCACTGTCATAGTATCATGCTTATGAAACTGCACATTATTATCTACTCATCTAACTCATTTACATCACAATCATCATATACTAACTAAATTTACCCTTCATCATGAAGTTGTTGCTACACAACTTTAAATTGAGGCTACTCTATTCCCTATGATCTTAGTTGATATTCCATCCATCTGACAATTCATTGAGACATTATTTGAGTACAAATATCAGTAATTGTAAGAGCATTAGCGTTATCGCAATTAGAATCGGGATTACCAATTCTATAAGGTCCAACAAGTACTTCACTCTGCTAATAAGAAGAAAAAAACTCTTTACATGTTACCAAATAATTAGTGGTCATAATTATCTATATAAGACATTTAGAAAGTAGCAAACAAAATACCGGCCAATAGTATCCCCATGGCCAAGTTGTCCGCTGGTACCCCTGCCCCAAGAAAAAACATTTTTTGTTCTGTAAGTGCAAGAGTGTGCCTCCATCCGCAAGATATGTGTACAACTTTCTGCAAATGGTTTCATAATGCTGAATTAGAAAATATATTTCTAAATTTAGTTGATCAAATTCCAATATATCAAACTTTCTTCTATACTCATTTATTTGGAGTACACACTAAAATTATGTTTGCAGAAATACTTCAAAGTAGTTCATTAACCTTTCAGGATACTTAAATGATTTCTAATAACACATACCTGTTCATCCGGAAATTTAACCTGCTGTGGTGAACAATGATGAACACTATCACCTACACCAACTTGTCCAAACTGTTAATAAGATATCATCAAATGAGTTCAGCAAGTATGGAGTAGCACAAAAAAAGAAGAAGATAAAATGATATAATCAAGCATTTAGGAATCTAATTGATGGTTATATCATCAAACCTTATTAAGTTCATATATACAGATTGATGACATGCCAGGAAACTGCAAGTGTTACACTGTAAATTGTCAACTATGTGTTTATTTTGGTAAATTACAGGAACCCCTAAGATTTCCAGTTTATTTAGTTACCCCCCTGTACCATTAAATTCTTCCCAAACTTCCCCTTACAATCTGTTTTATAGTAAAAGCCACTAGTTTAGGATGGAAAATGACCTAAATGCCCATAAATTAATTTCCATTTTAGGATGGAAAAGTTTGGAAAAAATTTAAAGGCAGGGGGTAATCTCAAACATTAGAGGGGTCTCCTATAATTGCCCATATTTTTTTTGATTTGTTGCCAAAATAATAATGGGTAATATTAGTTTCGTGTTAGTGGTTTGGGCCTCATTTAAGTCCCTCCATGGTTATAGGACATAGTAGAATCAGGTCTTATATGATGGACACTTGTGCCATTTATGTAGAAGACAAAATAGGGTATAAAATCTAATATTAGAGCAGCCATTGAAAATCCTTTCTCTTTTGGGATTTATAAACAAAGAAGATTCAAGACATAAGAAAGAAGATTGAAGAAGGATCCAAGAGAGATACAAGAGAGAAGATATGAAAGATGGATATTTGGGTAAAACTATCTAAAGTTAACTTTCAAGTTTTCTGACTTAGTTTATATAGATAATTTGTTCAATAGTTAGGTTTTGGAGATTTCTTAGTTATTTCCATGACTTTTCTTAGGAAAACTCTAAACACTTTTGCAAGTTATGACACCCATAGACTAATATAGTCATTTCATCATCATGTTTGGTTACATATTCAAAAGAAGATGACTTAATTACAAATAATTTTGGAAATTTTAGTTTGTACTTGCCAAATTAATTATACTTTATTTCAGGAGAAAACACCACATTTTGGAGAATGACTGAAAGGGCCATGATATGTTTTGATTACAAAGCCTAGTCCCCCCGAGGCCTGACTATGCATGTTTTTGGATTTTTGAGTCATTTTTTACAATGCCCACCCGACAAGTGCCTAGCGTTTTTCACAACCTTGCCAATGATGAACAGTTGATATAGTTGATGACAAAAAGCGAAATGTTTTAGACTGATTCAACAATTGAACGTATCATGGGCCTGAAGAAATGATAAAGATACCCTTAAATGCCTGAAATGTGAGAGTTAACCCTAGAAACCCTGCCATGGGCGAAGCGAAAGCAGGGGTCCCGGTACGTTGTCTAGGGATTTCTAGAGTGGTCATCTTCCACCTATCCAATTCATCAGTCCATTAGCTAAGGCAGATATGGAGCAAATGTAAGAACCAGTACACAATTTTTTTGACAGCCAGCAACCAACCTTATGGCAATCCTATATATGTTGTGTCAGATTCCTGCCAAGGAAATTATGAGCAAGAGAGGACTTTATCATAAAACACGAGGGCCGCAGACAGGTAGATGACAAAAAGCGAACTGTTTTCGACTGATTTGACAATTGAGCGTATTATGGGCCCGACTAAATGACAAAGATACCCTTAATGCCTGTACTGTGAGAGCTAAGCCTCGAAAGCCTGCCGTGGGCGAAACGAAAGCAAGGATCTGGTACGTCGTCTAGGGGTTTCTAGATCGATCACCTTCCAGTTATCCAATTGATCAGTCCAGTAGCCTAGGCAGCTATGGAGCACACGTAAGCGCCACTTAACAAAAAATTTGACAGCCAACAGCCAACCTTATGTCAATCTTATATATATTGTGTCAAATTCCTGCCAAAGAAATTATGAGCAAGAGAGGACCTTATCATAAAATATGAGTGACATGAGGGTCACTAGGCAGATAGGTGGACCTAAATTTTGGACTTGCGTTTGAAGCTCATGCAATGATGCAGCCAAAGCGAAAGTCAACACATGGTTAGTCCAGCAATAAATGCCTTCTACTCATTGATTTTTTTTCAAAACTTTCTTTGAGTGCTGCGTACTTTGAGAATTCTTTTTCCTTAACTATGTTGTATTACAAAGATGCAAAGGTCTACCAACAAATTTGATTCACGACAAATACTTGAAAAAAATAAAGAAAGATAAATCAACTACCTAACTTACGGCAATAAAATTGGTACACCATGTACATGCAATACATATTTGGGGATTAGACATGAACCTTATTCCATCCCCAGCCATAGAGCCGTCCGTCAGATGTCAGTGCCATTGTGTGCCTCCAACCTCCTGATATCTGAAGAAAAAGAAGAAGCAAATTAACTTGTATAAGCAGTATTTAATTTTATATATCTGTATTACATGTATAAACCAAGTTTATCTATTAGATATTGTAATATAGATTGAAGCCTAGTTACAACAATTAGAGCAAATTAATCATTACAAAACTTGGCAAATCAATAGATCCCTATTGAATTGGACAAGATAAAGAGCCATACTACCAAGAAAAGTAGAAAGGGTACTCATAGGATTCATGGATATAAATCCATTTATAAGCATGGTTAAACATTTCTGTTACAAAAAATTCATTTATTGGCAAAGCTGCTGATGAATTGATGGCAACTCAAGCTATTTGAGTTATCAGTATATCTCCTTTGGTGATCAGCGTAGAAGGATTCCAATTGCCAACTAAAAGAACGAGAAAATTCCAAAAATAAAATAAAATGTGACTGATGTAGTTTGAGTTGCAAATCCTGCATGCAACCGTATCAACTTTTCCTGGTAAATCAGCAGCCTAGTCTATGGAAACAAAAATCTGTAACCAAGTTGCTTGAGACAGCCAAGTCTATTGATGTCCTAAGAACACTTTCAAGAGATAGACTTTCGAAAAAATCAAGCATAGAGAGATACAATACTATACATAGAATGTATCATGTACGAAGATCAGCAAATTCATATTTTGCACTAGCTAAAGGCAGGTGAGTTGGTGTTGACCCAGTTTCTAATGAAGGTTTTAAGTATTGGCAGGAACCGATACACTTCGGCCGTTTCAGATCAGAATGGGGGATCTGAAACCAAGCAGTTCAAAACCACCGAAACAACTCCGAAAATGCTGAAACCAATACTCATAGGAACATGGAAACCAAGTTTTTGAACCTTGTCTGTAACTTTCTTTCAACATAGTCCTTGGTCAGCATTCTTGAAAATGAACTGTTGGTTGGTTGTTGAAATTATATGCAAGCGTGCTATGTTGAGAATGTCTTCATAATTATCCAACCCTTCTCCCAATAGCTTAGGGTCAGCTATGGAGCAGATTAAGAGCCAAAGATAAGTGACTAAGCTTTTATAACTGGATGTGAACCTGATGTGCTGGTACCACTTTCCTGGCCATGGTGATACAAAATACCGTCCAATAGTATCACCATGGCCAAGTTGTCCGCTGGTAACCCTGCCCCAGGAAAAAAACATTTTTTTGTTCTGTTAGTGCAAGAGTGTGCCTCTATCTGCAAGATATGTGTACAACTTTCTGCAAATGGTTTATAATGTTGAATTAGAAAATATATTTCAATGTTTGCAGAAATACTTCAAAGTAGTTCATTAACCTTTCAGGATACTTCAATGATTTCTAATAACACATACCTGTTCATACGGAAGTTTAACCTGCTGTGGTGAGCAATGATGAAATCTATCACCTACACATTCTTCAAAATTTACAAATAATTTTGGAAATTTTAGTTTGTACTTGCCAAATTAATTATACTTTATTTCAGGAGAAAACACCACATTTTTTAGAATGACTGAAATGGCCATGATATGTTTTGATTACCAAATAGGACCCAATGATGAACAGTTGATATAGTTGATGACAGAAAGCGAACTGTTTTCGACTGATTCAACAATTGAACGTACCATGGCCCGATGAAATGACAAAGATACCCTTAAATGCCTGAAATGTCAGAGTTAACCCGAGAAACTCTGCCATGGGCGAAGCAAAGGCAGGGACCCGGTATGCTGTCTAGTTATTCCTAGAGTGGTCATCTTCCACCTATCCAATTCATCAGTCCAGTAGCTTAGGCAGATATGGAGCATATGTAAGCACCAGTGAACAATTTTTTTTTGACAGCCAGCAACCAACCTTATGACAATCCTATATATGTTGTGTCAAATTCCTGCCAAGGAAATTATGAGCAAGAGAGGACCTTATCATAAAATATGAGGGCCGCAGACAGGTAGATGACAAAAAGCTAACTGTCTTCAACTGATTTGACAGTTGAGCGTATTATGGGCCCGACTAAATGATAAAGATACCCTTAATGCCTGAAATGTGAGAGCTAAGCCTCAAAACCCTGCCATGGGAGAAACGAAAGCAGGGATCTGGTACATCGTCTAGGGGTTTCTAGAGTGATCACCTTCCATCTATCCAATTGATCAGTCTAGTAGCCTAGGCAGCTATGGAGCACACGTAAGCGCCATTTAACAAAAAATTTGACAGCCAGCAACCATCCTTATGTCAATCCTATATATGTTGTGTCAAATTCCTGCCAAGGAAATTATGAGCAAGAGAGGGCCTTATCATACAAATATGAGGGCCATCAGGCAGACAGGTAGACCTAAATTTCAGACATTCGCTTTAAGCTAATACAATGAAGAAAGTCAACACATGGTTAGTCTAGCAATAAATGCCTTCTACTCATTGATTTTTTTCTACGTTCTTTGAGTGCTGCGTACTTGGTGAATTCTTTTCCCTTAACTGTGTTGTATTAGAAAGATGCAAAGGTCTACCAACAAATTTGATTCACGACAAATACTTGAAGAAGATAAAGAAAGATAAATCAACTACCTAACTTATGGCAATAAAATTGGTACACCATGTACATGCAATACATATTTGTAGATTAAAAATGAACCTTATTCCATCCCCAGCCATAGAGCCGTCCGTCAGATGTCAGTGCCATGTGTGCCTCCAACCTCCTGATATCTGAAGAAAAAGAAGCAGCAGCAAATAACTTGTATAGGCAGTATTTAATTTTATATATCTGTATTACATTTATAAACCAGGTTTATCTATTAGATATTGTAATATAGATTGAAGCCTAGTTACAACAATTAGAGCAAATTAATCATTACAAAACAATTGGCAAATCAATAGATTCCTATTGAATTGGACAAGATAAATTGTCATAGACTATCAAGAAAAGTAGAAAGGAAACTGATAGGATTCATGGATATAAATCCATTTATAAGAATGATTAATCATTTCTGTTATAAAATTTTCATTTATTGGCAAAGGTGCTCATGAATTGATGGCAACTCTAAAGCTAATTGAGTTATCAGTATATCTCCTTTGGTGATCAGTGTAGAAGGATTCCAATTGCCAACTAAAAGAACGAGAAAGTTCCAAAAATAAAATAAAATGGGACTGGTGTAGTTTGAGTTGCAAATCCTGCATGCAACCATATCAACTTTTCGTGATAATTCAGCAGCCTAGTCTATGACAACAAAATCTGTAACCAAGTTTATTGAGACAGTCAAGTCTATTGACGTACTAAGAACACTTTCAAGAGATGTACTTTCGAAAAAATCAAATATAGAGAGAGACAATGTTATACGTAGAATGTACCATGTACGAAGATCAGCAAATTCATATTTTGCACTAGCTAAAGGCAGGTGAGTTGGTGTTGACCCAGTTTCTAACGAAAGTTTTAAGTATTGGCGGGAATCAATACATATCAGCCGTTTCAGATCAGAATGAGGGATCTGAAACCAACCAGTTCAAAACCACTGAAACAACTCTGAATCTGCTTAAACCAATACTCATAGGAACGTGGAAACAAAGTTTTTGAACCTTGTATGTAACTTTCTTTCAATATAGTCCTTGGTTGGCATTCTTGAAAAGGAACTGTTGGTTCTTGAAATTATATGCAAGCGTGCTATGTTGAGAATATGTCTTCATAATAATCCAACCCTTCTCTCAATAGCTTAGGGTCAGCTATGGAGCAGGATTAAGAGCCAAAGATAAGTGACTACATTTTTATAACCGGATGTCAACATGATGTGCTGGTACCACATTCCTGGTCAAGGTATCTATGAGCAAGAGAGGGCCATATTTGAAACCTAGAAGGATGGTTCATGGGTACATAGATCTACCTTTTTGGCCATCCAGTTAAAGATTGTGCAGTCAAGGAGCACTGTCCAAGCTTATTCATTTAAATGAAATTCATAGTTCAAGGACTTTAGCGATGCCTAAAAGGGAATAGAAATCATCTAATAGACAATGGGTTATTGTATTATCACTTACTTCTCATCATGCCTTAAAAATTTAACAATGACAACTAAAACTACGACATTATGAAATGTTTATACCTTTTCTGAATGGTATTAAACTTTCTCAAAGATATAAATCATGCTTACAAATGCTAACTTTACTCAATTCACATCTAAACATAAATAGGAAAAGAAGCAATCTGCATATTAAGCTTATTAAAGCAACCGGATTTTAACCTGATGTGCTGGTACGACATTCCTAGCCAAGGTATCTATGAGCAAGAGAGGGCCATATTTGAAACCAAGAAGGATGGTTCATAGGTACATAGATATACCTTTTTGACCATCCAGTTAAAGCTCATGCAATCAAGGAGCTATCCAAGTTTATTCCTTTAATGGAATTCATAGGCCAAGGACTTTAGGGAGATGCCTAAAAAGGAATAGGAAGCATCTAATAAATGTGTTATTGTATTATCACTTCCTTCTCATCGTGCCTTAAAAACATAGTTTACAGTATCGGCCGATACTGATTCGATACGGCCGATACCGATACATTTTTGCATGTTCCGATCCGATACCAACCGATACCCGATACCGACCGATACCAACATTACATATCTCTTTTCCGGTCAATTCGGCGAAAAAAATTGAATGAAAAATGCCAATTAGCAAGGGTGTAAAAACATAATAAGGTTGTAAAAGCATATAAAAGAGAAAATTTTATCTATTGCATGTAAATCAATCGACAAGGGTGACTACTATTTCATTCAATTTCAAAAATACTAAGAAACAACACTAAAAATACTTAAAATTATGCAAAAATGTATAAATTATATTTTCTAAAATGTTAATAATTTATTAATAATTATTTGTTTTTCGATACTAAAAAATCCGATACTCCGATTCGAAACCGCCGATACTACCGATACCGCCGATCCCAATACTGATAGGAATGGTCCGATACCGATATTTTGAAATTGCTTAAAAATTTAACAATGACTACTAAAAATTACAACATTATGAAATGTTTATATCTTTTCTGCATGACATTAAACTTTCTCGAAGACATAAATCAGGCCTACAAATCCTAACCTTACTCAATTCACATCTAAATATAAATAGGAAAAGAAGCAATCAGCATATTAAGCTTTGTTGGTATACTAGAATGTATTATGAGATTTTATGTAAGATGGAGGGTTGTAAGGCTATATATATATAGCCAAGAGATTATCAATAAAAAATAACTCCAAAATATTCTACATGGTATCAGAGCACAAACCACAACCGCCACAAATCCTAGCCGCCAACACCGTTGCCGCGCCACCAACGCCGCAGTCGCACCGCTCGTCCACCACCACACTTCCACCACCACCGCGAAGCCGCGACTCCTGCGGAGCCCGCAAGAGCCTTCTTCCACGGTTCTCGGCGTCTCCCGCGGGTCATTTCGGACGTTGACATCGAAGGCCTAGATTCGATGGGGGAGATGCATGATCGGATCTAGGAGAGGACGAAGAGGACGAACGTGAATCGTGGGACGAGTGTGAGATGATCGGAGAAGAGGAGGATCGATGGAGGAGATCATCAAGAAGTTGAACCCTGCAGAGGTCGCAACGTTGATGAAGCTTATAAAACTGTCGGCTGGTGAGAGTGCGACACGGACACCGGCAAAGTTGGAGCTTTCCTCCATCGATCAGAAGCTTGATGGACCGGCCACCTACCTGAGTCGGTCATGACGGGTAAGAAGAACCCTCGCAGGGAAGAACCTGGAGGGTTTCTTATCAGGATAAAAGACAGAGCCGGATGAGGGCTCGGCTGGACGCGACGAGTGAAAGTCCACTCATATGGTGATATACATTTGGCTCCTCAATTCTTTAGTCCAGTCAATCGTCGCCACAGTGGATGGCCTTGAGATGGTAAAGGACGTGTGGAAGAAGTTGAGGAGGACCTACGATGGTGTGGAGAATAACTTGAGGGTTTTCCAGTTCAAGGGAGAGATCGACGACACCGTACAGGGAGAGAAGACGGTGCAGGAGTATACCACGGAGTTGGAGCGTTTGTGGTTGGATTACGATCACACCTCAGATCGGACGAGCTGTGAGAACCCAAAGTATTTGCTCAGAGGACAGCACTACTTCTAGCCCAACTGAAAATCCCTACACTTGAGGAGGCTATCTCGGCCATGATCCGGAGGAGACTCGCATCAAGTTGCAGGCAGGGACATGTGGCCCTCCTGAAGTGAAGTCAGCACTGGCGGTTGTCAATTCAGGCGGCACAGAACCTAAGGGAGAAACCCTGGCAGTGCTACAACTGCGAGGAGGTAGGCCATATGAGGTATGCTTGTACCAAACCACCCAAGGAGGGAGATTCAGATGGTGGACATGGACAGTTTAGAGGACGTAGCCGTGGTCGTAAGGGTCGACTGGGTGGTCGAGGTTATCGGACGAACCTGCTGGTAACAGAAGGCGAGGAGGGAGCTGATGGTGCCTATATTGAGGAGGATCAGGCACTGTGGGAATGTTGGAGGTACTCAGGAGAAAGCAGAGAGCGTCAAGCGATGGAGACAGGAGGAGTGGGACTGAGGAGGCGTCCACCTCAGTTTTCGCCAGAAGCAACTCTGCCATGTATGCCCATCCATCGGAAGGTACTGACGACTCACTCGCCCTTGCATCTATGTCTTCCCTTAGATCGTCGGACTGGATTGTCAATTCGGATGCGTCTCGACACGTGACAGAGAATACTAGTGAGTTATCTTCCTACACTCACCTAGCATCGACGGACAGCATTCAAACAGCCGATGGTATTTTCCAGCCAGTAATCGGTAAGGGTCTTGTCGATTATACAGTTTCAGTAAAATTATCCAATATTTTGTATGCTCCTTTTCCAGTCAGTCTTTATTCCATTAGTTCTATAATCCTCCAACTAAAATGCATTGTCTCTTTTGATATTCCTAAGGTGATCTTCCAGGAGAAGGAGACAGGACGAAGACTTGGGACTGGCACTTGGCATGATGGACTGTGATACCTGATCAGGAAGGGCTAGATTCGACATTGGTGCCTGTGGCAGAAAGGGCAGGAATGGGAGGACCGAAGATGAATGCTGATGATACACTGATACTCCACCACAGGTGGTTGGGACACTCCTCTTTTGGTATTTTTAGTAGGTTGTATCCATCTATTTATGAGAAAGCAAATAAGGAGAAACTAGTATATGATGCATGTGATTTAGGCAAACTTATTATGAGCTCATATGTTAGTACGGGCCATAGGTGTTCTTCTGTTTTTGATATTATATATTCTGATGTTTGGGGGCGTGCGCCACAACTACTATGAATGGTTACAAGTATTTCGTTTCTTTTATTGATTGTTCCTCTCGTGTCACCTGGTTGTATCTGATGAAGAATAAGAGTGATATTTTTGCCTGTTTCTGGGACTTTCATAAACATGTCCAGACTCAATACAGAGCAGTGGTGAAGGTACTGAGATCTGATAATGGGATAGAGTATACCAACAAAGCACTTGAGGAATACCTATCAGCCCAAGAGATACAGCATCAGACCACATGTGCATACACACCAGCATATAATGGAGTGGCAAAAAGGAAGAACAGACACCTTCTGGAGGTGGCAAGGAGCATGATGATCGCCATGAACTGCATTTATTTAGCTAATGTTTTTGGTCGCTTCGCTCCGTCGCGAGCCTCCAGTCCGTCCCCTTGAATGGATTTACAAAAGTACGCCAACAAAGCGTAACGGGCCCGTCAGGAAACAAAGAGAAGAGCTGTAAACCCCTAAAATTTTCAAATTATTAAATCTTGGATTTTTTCCAATTTTCTGGAATTTTCTGGGAATTTTCTGTAATTAAAATCAAGGTTTTCAATCAATAAATGATTTTTAATTGACAATAAATAATATTAAAATATTATAAAAATAACATTTTTGGGTGTAGAATAAAAAATTTGACTTAGGGTAATTTTTCTGGATTTTTCTGGGCCTCAGACCTATTTTTAAATGCCTAAAAACTAATTTTAAATAATTATTTAATTAATTATTATTATTATTATTATTATTATTATTATTATTATTATTATTTTACTAATACCCAGCCCACTGGGCCCGACCCACCGGGCCCAGCCCGAACCCAAACCCAGCCCGCTCCCCACCGGGTCGGGTCGGGTCTGACCGCCGCCTGACCCGCAAACCCGACCCGGCCCCCCTCTCTCTCCCCCACGACCCTGAGCCCGAGTCCGGCGCCGCTCCGCCCGGGCCGCCCGCCGCATCCTCCGGCCTCCCCTCGGCGCACCCCGCCACGTCGACCACTCCACCGCCTCCCTCGGCCTCCCCTCAACCGCCCGCAACCCCTATATAAACCTCCCCCCACCGTCTTCCTCCTCCAGCCTCCACCCTAACCCTCGCACCGCTCCGCCGCTGCTAGCCACCGCCTCACCGACCGCCTCGCCGACCTCCCAGCGCCTCCCTCCCCCTCGGCGCCGCCCGCCGTCTCCTCCCGCAGAAACCGCAGCAGCAGCACGAGCAGCCCCCACCGCCGCTGCCGACCGCCCTGAGCCACCGCCGACCGCCAGCAGCTCCGCCTCGCTCCGGCGAGCAGTCCCCCGCCCTCGTCGGCCGCCCAGCAGGCGCCCTCCGCCGTCCTCGGCCGTTTTCCGGCGAAACCCTAACCCTAGCCCTAATTTTGGATTCCGTGTCGGACACGACACGGACACGTCTCGACCCTGATTTTCGGGTCCCCTTCAGGTACGCATAACTTTCGCCTCGTAGCTCCTTTTTCAATTCCGCAAATTGCGTTGTGAAGCCTGTATGACTCTCTCGGTGTCCGGACAAACTGTTCGGGACATCGCGTCCTGTGGTGATCGCATACCGCGATCCAAAAACAGGAAAAACCAGACCCTGTTTCACCCCCGGAACTGAGTACGCCCCACCAAACGGGACGACTTGGTCGCGTGCGGTCTTCGCAGATACGTACGCACCGTCGATACGGACGTGTGAGATTTTGCGGAAGCTGATTCGGGTGTGCGTGCACACCGGAATCAACGCGTATCCGCGGACATTGCCCCGTATCCGGCTTTTCTGCATTTCACCCTAACTTCGTGCACACTCGTCAGATCGAGACGAAACTTGCGCCATCGGACTCGTAGCGATACGCTGGTCCTGTGGGTCAAGTTTGGTTCGATTCTGAGAACGTTGACGAAATCGCGTGTCGTGGGCCCCACAGGCCCCGCTCGACGGGCGATTTTGTGTTCGGCTCATCGGAATCCAAATCTGGAAGTTCCGTTGGGTTCGTATCAGCGTTCCTGACCTGTTGACACTAAGTTTGGTGAATTTGGAGACCTTTGACCCGGACACGTTTTTCGGTGCAAAGCGGGCCCACCGGCGGACCCCGTTTTGACTCGAAACTGCCGTTTTTGCCCTTGTCTCCAAATTGGACCCAAGGACAGGCGTTTCTAGCTATTTGACATCTTCTGAGCATGATGGTAATGTCTATTTCAGCTTTTGGACTCATCTCTGGACTTTTCCCCCAAGAACCTAACTAATCAGATCCAAACAACAGGCAAGTACCTGCACCTCAAGTTAATCTTTATATATTGTGATAATTAATTCCCTGTCTTACATGTACCCTTGATGATTACACATCGTGTTAGAAATGTTGAACTCCATGTCTTGAATATTGGTAGTTCCTGTCTTGTTTTTCATGTCGGGTGGGAGAATACTAGGAGGCATGTAGTTTACCCTTTCCCCTGTCGTGACTGCTAGCTTTTGGTACGCGACTGTACCATCAGCCTGATACTCGATTATTCCTGACTGCTAGCCGCCTATGGCGTGCCTGATTAGCCTTATAAACCCCTACATGCCAACTATGTATTCTAAAAACAAACACAAGTACACACATATAGTTTCTGGTTATTTCTTGCTGGCTATTGTAGTTTCATTTCCTGTTTCATTTATTTCTGTTTCTCATATTCCTGTTTGCAGTTAACTCTGAGATAATAATGTTCTGTTAATGCTGTTTCTCAACATGATAGCCAATATTTAATTGTCATAAAATATTTAGTTTAACCTTGTTGTGCATTGTGTACTTTGCTCCTTTCCGGACTGGATCTGTTGATTTAGGCGATGATGAGGACCTTGCTCCTACTTATTACGGTCCCTATGAGGGGACTGATGATACCTATGAGGAGCCAGAACCCACCCAGGAGACCCCTGCTGCCGAGTAGCTAGTAGTAGCTATCTTTCATTTCCATTCTTAGCTTCTTTATCGGGTTTGTCCCCGATTTGAATATTGAATTTCTGTACTTAAATATTTGAATCTGTTGTCACATTTATTTTCAGTTGAAATCTTAAGTTTCATTTCTCATTATTATCTTGCCTATGTTGTTGTGAATGAGCTAGTTAGTAATTATGGATTGACCTAGACAGCGTACTACCGCCGACTCTGCGGCGTAGGCTGGACGTACCCACGCACTCGTGCCCGAACTCCCGGGTGCGGGTCGTGACACGTTTTTGTGGTGGCCCATGCAGGTCCTATCCTAAAATAGGGTAATACCCTAGGACAGGGTATGGAATAAAATTGAGGATTCTAGGAAAAGCTCATTCACAGTATAGCGTCCTTATTTCAATTCTTGATATCATTGCTGCTCAATTTTTCCTATCGCCTTTGATTTCCAAGTATTCTATTCTGATCTTCCTATCCCTTAATCTTTCAGAATGGTCCAGACCAGGAACACAGTAGGAGGCACATCAGAACCAGCTGAGCAGAATGTGCCCGAGACTCTTGCACTCCCGCCACCTCCATCTGTTCCGGCAGTTACCCTAGATGGGGCACAGCTACTAGGAGTGTTCCAGGGATTGGTGGAATCCCAGAAAGAACAGACGGCACTTCTGCCGACCAGCCTCTCAGAAGCTCTTAAGCCCCAGGAGTCGTCACTCAAGAGGCCAGGGAGTGCTAAAGACTTCAAGAATCTAAGACCCCTGGAATTCTACGGAACTGAGGGCATTCTCTATGCCGATGAGTGGATAGAGAATGTCGAGAGACTCCTGAAGACTGCCCGGGTCCCTGATGACCTCAAAGTGGAGTCCGCAAGCCTGCAACTGTTCGACATTGCTCGAACCTGGTTCAGAGACGAACCCCAACTATCTGCTCCCGACATCACCTGGGAGGACTTCAAGAGACTATTCAAGGAGAAATTCTACCCCGAAGTGGCTAGGGAAGCTCTCGAAAGCCAATTCGAGAGACTGGAACAAGGTAACCTGTCTGTTGATGAATATACTGCTGAATTTAGCAGGTTAAGCCACTTTGCGGAGTACATGGTTCGTACCCCAGAGGACAGAGCCCGTAGATTCAAGAAGGGGCTGTCTCCGGATATTCGCCTTGCTGTCACCACCAGCCGAGCTCGCTCCTATGAAGAAATCCTGAGCGTGGCACAAGGCGTAGAGAGAGATATGGGGCACAAACTGAAGCGAGAAAGAGATACCGGAAATGCAGGACCCAACAAACGCCCTTTTCAACAACAGCACCAGCAACAACAACAGAGGGCCCCGCAGCAAACTCAGCGTCCTCTCCCTCGAGCTCCAGCACCCCAACCCCAGGCTCAAAGACAGAACCAACAAGCTGCCCCTTGTGGCTATTGCCAAAAACCAGGTCATACTTGGCAAGTCTGCAGGAAGAGGCTAGGTGCCTGCCTCTACTGCGGCTCAGCAGCGCATCAAATGAGGGACTGTCCAGCTGCTCAAGAACGCCCAGCAGCACCAAAGGCTCCAGCACAGACCAGGGCCCCAGCAGTACAACAAAGGGGACCCCCACTTCCAACACAACAACAACGCTTTGCTCAGCACCAGCAACAACAGAGGGGTGCACCGCAGCAAGGCCGTGCTTATGCAATGACTCTGGAAGAAGCTGAGGCCACAGCAGACGTGATCACAGGTTCTGTGTTTATAAATTCAATACCAACTATTACTTTATTTGACTCTGGAGCTTCGCATTCATTCATGTCAGTAGATTTCCTTATGAAGCATAGCTTAAGCACTAAACCCCTTAGGAATTGTTATAAGATCATTACCGGTGGAGGAATCATTCCGGTTAGTGATGCATGTAACAATTGTCCTATCACATTATGTGGAAGAGAACTGTATGCTAGACTACTTGTAATGCCAGTGCCCAGTTTTGACATTATACTGGGTATGGATTGGTTAAGTCAACATCATGCCACAATAGACTGCCACAGAGGTAGTGTAATCTTCAGGCCCCCTGACAAGCCAGAATTTGAATTTGCTAGAGGTTCTAGAGAAATGGGTAATAACAAAATTTGTGGAGCCCTAGTAACAGAAGAAGTGCCACTACCTATCATCTCTGAATTCCTTGATGTCTTCCCTGAAGATCTCCCAGGCCTACCCCCAGACCGAGAAGTTGAATTCTCTATTGACTTAGTGCCAGGAGCAGCACCAGTATCTCAAAATCCCTACAGAATCAACAAGAAGGAGATAATAGAACTAAATGAGCAAATCAAAGAACTAGAAGACAAATGCTTCATTAGGTCTAGTGTCTCATCCTGGGGAGCTCCAGTATTATTTGTGCCCAAGAAGGACGGAACATCCCGAATGTGTATTGACTATAGGGCCTTGAATGCCTTAACAATTAAGAATAAGTATCCCTTGCCCAGGATAGATGACTTATTTGATCAGTTGAGTGGAGCTCGGGTCTTTTCCAAGATTGATTTGAGGTCTGGTTACCACCAAGTAAGGGTGAGAAAGGAAGACATCCCTAAAACTGCTTTCAATACCCGGAACGGACACTACGAATTCTTAGTAATGCCGTTCGGGTTGACGAATGCTCCAGCAGTTTTTATGAACCTAATGAACAGAGTTTTTCAGCCATACCTAGACAAATTTGTAGTGGTCTTCATTGATGATATTTTGATCTACTCCAAGACCCCCGAAGAACATGAAGAACATTTGAGGTTAGCATTGGAGACTTTGAGGAAGGAAAAACTTTATGAAAAATTGTCTAAATGTGCTTTCTTCCTAGACAAAGTAGAATTCTTGGGACATGTTGTGACTGGAGATGGAATAGCAGTAGATCCTAAGAAGATAGCTGCAGTAGAATCCTGGCCCACTCCAGACTCTGTAGCTGAGATTAGAAGTTTTCTGGGACTAGCTGGCTACTATCGGAAGTTTGTGAAGGACTTTGCTAGAATTGCGGAGCCCATGACAAAATTAACAAGGAAGGATGAGGAGTTCACCTGGACTGATGAATGTCAGCATGCTTTTGAGGAATTGAAGAAAAGACTGACTTCTGCCCCTATTCTGACCTTACCTTCCGGAACCGGAGGTTTCGTTATTTATAGTGATGCTTCTGGAAAAGGTCTAGGTTGCGTACTGGAGCAGAACAAGAAGGTAATAGCATATGCCTCTAGACAGCTTCGACCACATGAAAAGAATTATCCAACTCATGATTTAGAATTGGCAGCTGTCATTTTTGCTCTTAAATTATGGAAGCATTATCTTTATGGAGAAAGGGTAGAAATATTTACGGACCATAAAAGTCTAAAATATATCTTCACTCAGAAAGAGCTAAACATGAGGCAAAGAAGGTGGCTGGAACTAATGAAAGATTTTGATATCACCCTTCAATATCATCCTGGGAAGGCCAATGTAGTTGCTGATGCTCTAAGCAGGTACCCTATGGCGATGTACTTGACTTTGAACCGACACTTGCTCGAGGACCTGGAAAGCTTAGGTATTGAAGTAATTATCCCAGGAAAAGAGGGCCAAATGATGAACTTGCAGATTCAGTCTACCTTAATAGATAAAATCAAGGAGACTCAGTTTCAAGACGAAAGCCTGCGAAGCCTTCGAGGTCAAGTGCAAGCAGGATTAGTAGAAGATTTCAGAATTCATGAAGATGAATCACTGAGGCATGGCGATAGATTATGTGTACCTCAAGGAGACATAAGAGAAGAAATTATGCAAAAGGCGCAAAGATCGCAATACTCTATACATCCAGGAGCCAACAAGATGTACAAGGACCTGAGGACGCATGTTTGGTGGCATGGCATGAAAAGAGAAGTAGCCAGGTTCGTATCCCGTTGTTTAGTGTGCCAGCAAGTCAAGGCAGAGAGACAAAGACCTGGAGGATTGCTTCAACCACTACCCATTCCGGAGTGGAAGTGGGAACACATTACAATGGATTTTGTTTTCGGACTTCCGAGGACACCTAGTGGAAAGGATGCAATCTGGGTGATAGTGGATAGACTGACCAAGTCGGCGCATTTTCTACCCTTCAAAGTGGGGCTATCTACAGAGAAGCTGGCAGATCTATATATCAGACATATTGTTAAGTTACATGGGGTTCCAGTAAGTATTGTCTCCGACAGAGATTCAAGATTCACCTCTCACTTCTGAAAGAGCTTACAAGCCAGTTTGGGGACTCAACTCAAATTCAGCACAGCTTATCATCCCCAAACCGATGGGCAATCGGAACGTACAATCCAGACCCTTGAAGATATGCTCCGTACATGTGTTCTGGATTTTGGAGGATCCTGGGAAGACTATCTACACCTGGTGGAGTTCTCTTATAATAACAGCTACCAAGCCAGTATCGAGATGACTCCATTTGAAGCTCTGTATGGACGAAGATGTCGTACCCCGCTATCATGGGACGACGTTGGAGAAAGAGCCTTGCTGGGACCAGAGATGGTGATCGATTCAGCTGAGAAGGTAAAACAGATACGGGATAGACTTCGAGTGGCTCAAGACAGGCAACGACATTGGGCAAATAGCCACCGAAGGCCCTTGGAATTTGAGGTAATTAAATTTATGAAATTCAAGTCAATTTAAACGTTTTATTATGGAACTAAGACTTGATTATGACTCTATTTTAAGGTTGGAGAGCTGGTGTTCTTAAAGATTTCCCCGACACGTGGCACCATTAGGTTCGGAAGGAGTGGAAAACTCAGCCCAAGATTCATTGGACCTTTTGGCATTCAGGAGAAAATCGGAGAAGTGGCATACCGTCTGGCATTGCCACCCTCTCTGGAAGGAGTCCATAACGTCTTCCACGTGTCGCAGCTGAGGAAGTACGTGTCAGACCCCAGCCACATTTTGGATCACTCAGAGCTCGAAGTAGGCCCAAGTCTGACTTACCAAGAGCAACCCGTGGAGATACTGGATCGCTCGGAGAAAGTCCTACGGAACCAGGTTACCTCCCTGGTTCGCGTAGCTTGGAAGCACCATTCCCCCGACGAATCCACCAGGAGCGAGAAGACGAGATTAGAGAGCGATACCCCTATCTTTTTGAACCCTGAGGTGTATTTTATTTCCCGGTCTTTCTTTTCGTGCCTTGTTATTCTTAAATTTCGAGGACAAAATTTTTGTAAGTTGGGTAGGTTGTAAACCCCGAAAATTTTCAAATTATTAAATCTTGGATTTTTTCCAATTTTCTGGGAATTTTCTGTAATTAAAATCCAGGTTTTCAATTAATAAATGATTTTTAATTGACAATAAATAATATTAAAATATTATAAAAATAATATTTTTGGGTGTAGAATGAAAATTTTGACTTAGGGTAATTTTTCTGGATTTTTCTGGGCCTCAGACCTATTTTTAAATGCCTAAAAACTAATTTTAAATAATTATTTAATTAATTATTATTATTATTATTATTTTACTAATACCCAGCCCACTGGGCCCGGCCCACCGGGCCCAGCCCGAACCCAAACCCAGCCCGCTCCCCACCGGGTCGGGTCGGGTCTGACCGCCGCCCGACCCGCAAACCCGACCCGGCCCCCCTCTCTCTCCCCCACGACCCTGAGCCCGAGTCCGGCACCGCTCCGCCCGGGCCGCCCGCCGCATCCTCCGGCCTCCCCTCGGCGCACCCCGCCACGTCGACCACTCCACCGCCTCCCTCGGCCTCCCCTCAACCGCCCGCAACCCCTATATAAACCTCCCCCCACCGTCTTTCTCCTCCAGCCTCCACCCTAACCCTCGCACCGCTCCGCCGCTGCTCGCCACCCGCCTCACCGACCGCCTCGCCGACCTCCCAGTGCCTCCCTCCCCCTCTGCGCCGCCCGCCGTCTCCTCCCGCAAAAACCGCAGCAGCAGCACGAGCAGCCCCCACTGCCGCTGCCGGCCGCCCTGAGCCACCGCCGACCGCCAGCAGCTCCGCCTCGCTCCGGCGAGCAGTCCCCCGCCCTCGCCGGCCGCCCAGCAGCCGCCCTCCGCCGTCCTCGGCCGTTTTCCGGCGAAACCCTAACCCTAGCCCTAATTTTGGATTCCGT
Organism: Iris macrosiphon; assembly: GCA_036927795.1. Taxonomy (NCBI): domain Eukaryota; kingdom Viridiplantae; phylum Streptophyta; class Magnoliopsida; order Asparagales; family Iridaceae; genus Iris; species Iris macrosiphon. Next base: position 176,193,791 of record JAYESA010000001.1, read on the forward strand.
GTCGGACACGACACGGACACGTCTCGACCCTGATTTTCGGGTCCCCTTCAGGTACGCGTAACTTTCGCCTCGTAGCTCCTTTTTCAATTCCGCAAATTGCGTTGTGAAGCCTGTATGACTCTCTCGGTGTCCGGACAAACTGTTCGGGACATCGCGTCCTGTGGTGATCGCATACCGCGATCCAAAAACAGGAAAAACCAGACCCTGTTTCACCCCCGGAACTGAGTACGCCCCACCAAACGGACGACTTGGTCGCGTGCGGTCTTCGCAGATACGTACGCACCGTCGATACGGACGTGTGAGATTTTGCGGAAGCTGATTCGGGTGTGCGTGCACACCGGAATCAACGCGTATCCGCGGACATTGCCCCGTATCCGGCTTTTCTGCATTTCACCCTAACTTCGTGCACACTCGTCAGATCGAGACGAAACTTGCGCCATCGGACTCGTAGCGATACGCTGGTCCTGTGGGTCAAGTTTGGTTCGATTCTGAGAACGTTGACGAAATCGCGTGTCGTGGGCCCCACAGGCCCCGCTCGACGGGCGATTTTGTGTTCGGCTCATCGGAATCCAAATCTGGAAGTTCCGTTGGGTTCGTATCAGCGTTCCTGACCTGTTGACACTAAGTTTGGTGAATTTGGAGACCTTTGACCCGGACACGTTTTTCGGTGCAAAGCGGGCCCACCGGCGAACCCCGTTTTGACCCGAAACTGCCGTTTTTGCCCTTGTCTCCAAATTGGACCCAAGGACAGGCGTTTCTAGCTATTTGACATCTTCTGAGCATGATGGTAATGTCTATTTCAGCTTTTGGACTCATCTCTGGACTTTTCCCCCAAGAACCTAACTAATCAGATCCAAACAACAGGCAAGTACCTGCACCTCAAGTTAATCTTTATATATTGTGATAATTAATTCCCTGTCTTACATGTACCCTTGATGATTACACATCGTGTTAGAAATGTTGAACTTCATGTCTTGAATATTGGTAGTTCCTGTCTTATTTTTCATGTCGGGTGGGAGAATACTAGGAGGCATGTAGTTTACCCTTTCCCCTGTCGTGACTGCTAGCTTTTGGTACGCGACTGTACCATCAGCCTGATACTCGATTATTCCTGACTGCTAGCCGCCTATGGCGTTCCTGATTAGCCTTATAAACCCCTACATGCCAACTATGTATTCTAAAAACAAACACAAGTACACACATATAGTTTCTGGTTATTTCTTGCTGGCTATTGTAGTTTCATTTCCTGTTTCATTTATTTCTGTTTCTCATATTCCTGTTTGCAGTTAACTCTGAGATAATAATGTTCTGTTAATGTTGTTTCTCAACATGATAGCCAATATTTAATTGTCATAAAATATTTAGTTTAACCTTGTTGTGCATTGTGTACTTTGCTCCTTTCCTGACTGGATCTGTTGATTTAGGCGATGATGAGGACCTTGCTCCTACTTATTACGGTCCCTATGAGGGGACTGATGATACCTATGAGGAGCCAGAACCCACCCAGGAGACCCCTGCTGCCGAGTAGCTAGTAGTAGCTATCTTTCATTTCCATTCTTAGCTTATTTATCGGGTTTGTCCCCGATTTGAATATTGAATTTCTGTACTTAAACATTTGAATCTGATGTCACATTTATTTTCAGTTGAAATCTTAAGTTTCATTTCTCATTATTATCTTGCCTATGTTGTTGTGAATGAGCTAGTTAGTAATTATGGATTGACCTAGACAGCGTACTACCGCCGACTCTGCGGCGTAGGCTGGACGTACCCACGCACTCGTGCCCGAACTCCCGGGTGCGGGTCGTGACAAGAGCTGCTAGGACGAAGATAAACTCGATGACCAATCTTCCGTGTGTCACGCGTAAGCCCCCCCAAATGGTAGTTTTCCAAAAAAGGGTTATCAAGAGTCTGTGGAGACATGCAGTGTTGACAGCAGCTCAACTGATTAACAGGATGCCCTCGAAAGTACTGGGATAGAAGTCTCCATGTGAGATATTGTAAGAAAATAATAGTGGGATACTCCCGCTGAAGGTGTTTGGCTGCGTATGTTTTGTGAAGAACAAAAGAACAACAGACCGTCTGTTGAGAAATTTGACCCTAGAGCGGTCAAGTGTGTCTTCGTGGCTATTCGGCGATTCAGAAGGGGTACATGTGCTGGAGCCCAGTAGAGAAGAAGAGATTTGTGAGCATAGATGTTCACTTCAGGGATCTTGAGCCATAATACCGTCAAGAGGGGATCTCATCCATGGACAACTCACCTGATATTGAGAGTATGAGGCGAGAGAGGAAGATTGGTGAGAGTTTGGTGATCAATTTAGGAGTATAGTATGGAGGAACGGTTGAGGAGGAGCTAGAGAGTGAAGAGGAACAGGGGAAGGAGATGAGAGGTGTTAGGCCCACGGCTCAGTGGAAGTTATTTATCTACAGCAGAAAAGGAAAGCAAACTGCAGAACCAGTACATATAGTACCAGTGCCAAGTCCCTTGCCTGCGTCCATCTCAACTCCTGAGACACCTACACCACCACCACCAGATTTTTCTTCAGGTGATATCATTCTTCCTACCCCTCCCACACCATTATCAATACGGAGGACCACTCGCAGCAATACGGAAAATCCTCCTGATAGATATAGTTGGGACCTTGCTCAATTTGTTTATATGATAACATCTCTTCTTCTCATGGAACATTCATTACGTCTTTGGATAGTATTATTGTACCTAACAATTGGCAGGTTGCCAAGAACGATCCAAAGTGGAAAACGGCGATACACGAGGAGTTAGGGGCTCTTGAGAAGAACCACACTTAAAAACTGGTAAAACTGCCAGAGGGAAAGAGGGCAGTCGGATGCAAGTGGGTCTTTACTGTGAAGCAGAACCCAGATGGACAGGTTGAGCGCTACAAGGCTCGACTGGTGGCAAAAGGATCTGCCAGGCGTACGACATTGACTACAACGAGACTTTTGCACCAATGGCGAAGATGAGCACCGTCAGGACCCTGATTTCTTTGGCAAGGAATGGTGGATGGAAGCTACACCAACTGGATGTGGAGAATACGTTTCTTCATGGGGATCTAGTGGAGGAGGTGTACATGGAGATACCACCAGGATTCTACACTGATAAGACAGTGGACAAGGTATGCAGGTTAAAGAAGTCCTTCTATGGACTGAAGCAGTCTCCTCAAGCGTGGTTTGACAGATTCAGGAGGGCGATGATAGGGATGGGATATCGACAGATCAACGCTAATCATACTGTATTTTTAGAATGTATAGGGGGTTCTACACTGATAAGACAGCATGACAGGACCAAACATATCAAGATCGATAGGTTCTTCATCAAGGAGAAGTTGGACAGTGGACTACTGGAGCTAGGTCACGTTCCAACCAAGGATCAGGTAGCAGACAGTCTGACCAAGGGACTTAGCTCTGTAGATATAATTAGAGGATGTGACAAGATGGACTTAATGAATATCTTTCGCCCATCTTGAGGAGGAGTGTTGGTATATTAGAATGTATAGGGGGTTATGTCAGATGGAGGGTTGTAAGGCTATATATATATAGCAAGTGATTATCAATAAAAGACAACTCCAAAATATTCTACAAGCTTATTAAAGTAACCCAACCTGAGATATGCAACTATCTTTTAGGGCCTCCACCTGATGTGGAATGAGATGGTCTTCGAAGTCACATGCCCTAATTGACCATATTTGCTCCATCCATAGGTGTATATGCTCCCAGACGAGGAAACTGTCATTGTATGACGCCACCCGCATGCAACGACCACCATCCTTTGCCTCTAGAAACATAGGCTAGTACGTAAGACATCAGTTTCATTGCACATAACCCAAACAGAAAAGAAAAAGAATGATATGTGGGTTTCACAAAACAAGATTAATGTTTCACACACTAATAAAAGAATGTCCCAGATCATCATCATCTCCCATCAGAATATGTCGTTGACAAAACCAAAAATTTCAATGGCATGATGGTGTACAGTTGAATGAAGACCTGATGGTTATAAGTATCCAGATCAGGAATCCAAAATAACATGATGCTTAGTAATTTTGAGTTAGGAAATATACTGTATCAATCTTCTTTTTATAAAATATTTTCTATCAGAAAATAATTTTACTAGAACTTTGAAGATCATGACACTCTTTACTTTAACAAAACACTCGCACATTCATGAGAAAATGAATCCCCCTATGACAAGAAATGCATCACTTTCTCTCTTAGTCCAGCGTTTTTGCGTCAAACTAGAAAGTGACATTCTCATGTGCTTCAATGTCTCTTCGTGACACACAACCTTGTCATAGCAGGAAACTTTAAATGCTAGCATAATTAGAACAAAAGGCGAGATACGAAAGACAAATAAGCTCAAAAAACTGTGCATACCATAGTATACCAGAAGTTTGATGTGACAATTTGTATACATTATCTTTAGCAACATAGAAAAACTCACTAGAATTGTGGGCATACATTGACATGAAGAACCTTCTCCGGGATTAGGCGGTCATTTCGATCACCTAAGCCCAAGTTCCCATAACAACCCCACCCCCATCTATATAGGTTGTCATCTTATGTGATTGCAGCTGTATGTTCAGTTCCAGCAGCAATCATTTTGACAGAAATTCCCTGATATTGATCCAAAAACATGATCTTAAAGAAATATACCATTTAAAAGAACATTACAGCTCCAAAATGACAAGAAATACAGGAATTAGATAAATATGTTTACCTTAAATAATATTAAACAGAACCATAATGCTTTATGTGGTTTCACAAAAAGAATAAATTGAAATTTTAATCACAATAGTTGTGTCTTGTATATTTGGTTGAAACCTCATATCCACCAATTGCTATTTCTTGCAAAGAAGTTTACAAAAAAGTTGTATGGATTGTTAACGAACTAATAAGATAATTTGAGGAAAAAAAAGTATAAAGCTTGGTGTCCAGTTTCAGTGAAGCAATTTTCCAATATTCCAAGGAAGCATTTTTTTCCAATTTTCCAACCTTCTGTCAGATTTGTTCTAAAATGTTGAATCAAAGTTAACAAATTATGATCGACAAAGATCTCATAGCATATACAACTTGCACGTGATCAAAAAAAAATTTGATTAGCCTTCAAGGTGAGTCACAACGAGAACACTTGCATGCATGTCGCCTGATGATAGATAAAGGTATAGACACCACAAACTTTCATCAGCTATATAAGGTGATATGGCATGTGTATATTCACATAAGTGTGCACATTTCATTTCGAAGTTCAGACCAGTTGAAAGTGTAACATTGAAGGAAAAACAGAAGTGGCATATTTCCACAAGAAAACTGACTCAGAGTGGATAACCAAAAGCAGGTCCATGTATAGGTTTATTTTTATCTATCTGCCTATCGTCCTGCATTTAAGAATGAAATAAAGTAATATCATGGTGCCATATTACAAGGATATTCTATACAAAACACTGATTCTGCTGTCAACAAAATCATAAATTACAAATCCAGACACACAAGTAAATCCATACGTATAACATAAAGTTTCACATTCTCAAGTTAGAGGTTATCATTAGAGTTAAAGCTTATTTTGTTATTTTAATATTTATGCTAAACTAAGACTATAATGGGTTTTCAGTCGTTGTATGTCTGACATTAAGAATCAAGTGTTCAAGACTTTCCGTCTTTCCCTATCAAGCAACTATGCGAAAATCAATGTCATCTATAATTGCACTCGAGAAATTTCTTTTCAATGATTCTAACATGATGCTCCCAAACTAACATTATAAAATTTCTACATAGTACATACACAAATGGGAAAAAAAAGGGTATCTGATTTACCTGAAATGCTTCTATTTTTTGTGGTACAAGAGCATTTTCTGTGGTTCCAAGACCAAGTTGCCCATTCTGGTTCCGCCCCCAACTTCATCAAAAGAGACAAATGAAATATTATTCTACAACAAAGATATGATATACAAAGTTTACCATGATAGCATATAGTTTTTTTTTTCCATGATAGAATATAGCTATTATGTAATTATCCTGCCATATAACACTGTGCTCGTAATGGGTCAACAGTAGAACAATTAAAGATTAAACTTACAGTTAATATTACTTGCAAACAGCAACTGCCATTTCTAATAATTTAATGGTTCCTAGAGAGGTTAGAATAGGAGGAAGACATCTTGTACTACTCTCATTATCATAAAAACATTGAACAAGCATGCATAAAAAGAAACCCCAACTTAACAAACTTGCCAAACCAGTCAATTGGTGAGCCGGAATAAGAGAACCAACAGAAGAGACAGCAACAAAGCACTAGATTGGTCTGTGTCAACATTGTTATTTTTCGTGTCCAATTATAGCCCATGATAAGTTACTGGATAAAATAATTGAAGGGCTGTTTTTAAATTGTTAGATGGATAATTGTTTTGTTGTTAAAAAAATATTTCAAGTTCAAGAGAACACTTGAAATTAAGGTTGGAATGGAGATTATCGTAAAAAATCCTATCAATCTAATTCTTATGTACTTTCTATGTACGAATAAGGACACAAATAGAAAATGAACATTACATGGAGAAATGAATGTTCTCTCTTCGAGAAAATGAATAGGCTAAAAATCTAAAAGGAGAACTCTTTAAGATATAAAGGGTTGGAGGTTTCGCACTTGATGTGCTACAAGTCTATGTTAGCCTAGACATAGTATAGGCATCAGATGGAGTAAATAGAGGACCAATGTGACTATTCCTATACCTTCATAGTACATAAGGCGTCGGTCATGGGATGATAATAAAATCTTGATTTCATTGTTATTAAACCTTATTCTGCACACATAGTTGTTGTTGAAATTAGTTGATGATTTTATTGATTGTCTCATTGGCATTATATAGCCTTACAGTCATTAATACAATGATTTAAATCATTATGACAATAATCTCATAATGGAAAATCCTGTGACATATTTTGGCATCCCAAATATGTCCTCAGGATATTCCCATGTGCTTATACTATACTTAAATATGACACCCAACATACCATATCAACACTCCCCCTCAAGATGGGTGAAAGATATTCACTAAGCCCATCTTGTCACATCCTCTAATCATGCTCACTGAGGCGAGTCCCTTGGTTAGTCCATCTGCTACTTGATCCCTGGTTGGAACATGGCCAAGTTCCAGTAATCCTCTATCCAACTTCTCTTTGATGAAGAATCTATCAATCTCGATGTGTTTGGTCCTGTCATGCTGTATTGGATTGTTGGCGATACTAATAGCTGACTGATTGTCACACCACAGCTTCATCTTGGCTCCTTGATCCAGCTTCAGCTCCACCAGCATATTCTTCAACCATAGCAGCTCTGCAACTCCCAAGGCCATAGCTCTGTACTCTGCTTCAGCTGTCGATCTGGCCACCACAGACTGCTTCTTACTCCTCCAGGAGACCAAGTTACCTCCTACAAATATGCAATATCCCGAGGTAGACCTCATGTCATCAGCACAACTAGCCCAGTCAGAATCACAGTAGCCCTCGATGCTCACGTGATTGTTCTTCCTGAATATTAGTCCCTTCCCGGGAGCACATTTCAAGTACCTCAGAATCTGGTACACTGCATCCATATGACCCTTCCGTGGGTCATGCATGTAGCGGCTCACCACACTTACTGCAAAGCAGATATCAGCACGTGTGTGGCTCAAATAGATCAACTTGCCAACCAGTCTCTGGTATCTGTCCCGATCAACTGGTTCTCCAGCCTCAGCATCAATCTTGAACCTCTGATCTATTGGTGTCGCTGCAGGTTTGCACCCCAACATTCCAGTTTCTGTGAGAAGGTCCAGTACATACTTCCTTTGAGAGAGAACAATCCCCTCTGCTTCTCGAGCAATCTCAATCCCAAGGAAGTACCGAAGAAGGCCGAGATCCTTCACCTCGAATTCCTTGCCAAGCTTTCCTTTGAGTTGGGCGATCTCCTGCTCATCATCTCCTGTGATAATCATATCGTCCACATACACCGCAAGCATGGTGATGTGGCCTCCAATCCGACGGAAGAACACAGTATGATCAGCATTGATCTGCTGATATTCCATCCCTATCATCGCCCTTCTGAATCTGTCAAACCACGCTCGAGGAGACTGTTTCAGTCCATAGAGGGACTTCTTCAACCTGCAGACCTTGCCTACTGTCTGATTGGTGCCAAATCCTGGTGGTATCTCCATGTACACCTCCTCCACTAGATCTCCGTGAAGAAACGCATTCTTCACATCCAGTTGGTGTAGCTTCCATCCACCATTCACTGCCAGAGAAATCAGAGCCCTGACAGTGCTCATCTTTGCAACTGGTGCAAAGGTCTCGTCATAGTCGATGCCGTACGTCTGACTGTATCCTTTGGCTACTAGTCGAGCTTTGTAGCGATCAACCTGTCCATCTGGGTTCTGCTTCACGGTAAAGACCTACTTGCATCCAACTGCTCTCTTCCCCTCTGGCAGTCTCACAAGCTCCCAAGTGTGATTCTTCTCCAGAGCTCCCAACTCCTCGTGCATTGCCGCTTTCCACTTTGGATCGTTCTTGGCAACCTGCCAATTGTTAGGTACAGTAATACTATCCAAAGATGCTATAAATGCTCCATGAGAAGAAGGGATATGGTCATAAGAAACAAACTGAGCAATATTCCAACCATATTTGTTTGGAGGATTTCCTGCATTGCTGCGAGTGGTCCTCCGTACAGATAGTGGTGTGGGAGGAGTAGTAGTAGGAGGAATGATATCTTGTGAAGGAGGGGGTATCACCTGAAGGGGGGTTGGTGTCGGTGCCTCAGGAGTTGGGACGAACGCAGGCAAGGGACTTGGCACTGGCACTGTCGGTACTGGTCATGCAGTTTGCTTCTCTCTCCTGCTGTAGGTAAGTAACTCTCCCTGAGCCGTAGGCCTAACACCTTCACCTTCTTGTCCCTTCTCCGTGCCTCCATGCCAAACTTCTAAATCGGTTACCACCAAGTTCTCCATCTCCCCCTCTCGCCTAATACTGGCAGTATTAGGCGTGTTGTGTGAAGTTCCGTCCTGGCGGTAGTATGGCTCATGCTCCCGAAAGTGGACATCCATACTGACAAACTTCTTCTTCTCTACTGGACTCCAGCACACATACCCCTTTTGGGTCGCCGAGTAGCCTACGAAGATGCATTTGACCGCTCTAGGGTCAAGTTTTCCAACTGATGGCCTGTTGTCCTTCACAAAACACACACACCCAAACACCTTCAGTGGGAGTATCCCACTATTATTGTCTTGCAATACCTCACATGGGGACTTCCATCCGAGGACCTTCCAGGGCATCCTGTTGATGAGTTGAGCTGCTGTCAACACTGCATGCCCCCACAGACTCTGTGGGACATTCATGTCGATCATCATACTTCTTGCGACCTCCAGAAGGTGTCTGTTTTTCCTTTCTGTAACTCCATTTTGTGCTGGTGTGTATGCACAGGTGGTCTGATGCTGTATTCCGTGTGCTGACAAGTATTCTGCAAGCGTCCTGTTGGTATACTCTGTTCCATTGTCAGACCTCAGTACCTTCACAACTGCTTTGTACTGAGTCTGGACATGCTTATGAAAATCCCGAAAACAAGCAGGTACATCACTCTTATTTTTTATCAAATATAACCAGGTAACACGAGAGGCACACTCAATGAAAGAAACAAAGTACTTATAACCATTCATAGTGTTAGTAGCACATGGACCCCAGACATCAGAATGTACTACCTCAAAAGCAAAAGTGCTCCTATGACCCGTGCCAACATATGAGCTCCTAGTAAGTTTTCCTAACTCGCACGCATCACATACTAATTTCTCTTTATTTGTTTTTGCATAAATCTCTGGATACAACTTACTTAGAGTATCAAAGGAAGAATGTCCCATCCTCCGATGATGGAGTATCAAGGTATCCTCAGTCCTCTGCTGCAGTCCTTCCATGCCAGCCTTCTCTGCCATAGATACCAATGCTGAGTCCAGTCCTTCTCGATCTAGGTACCACAGTCCCTCATGCCAAGTGCCAGTCCCAAGTCTTCGTCCTATCCCTTTCTCCTGGAAGGTCACCTTAGGAATATCAAAAGAAACAATGCATTTAAGTTGGAGGATTATAGAACTAATGGACAAGAGACTGACTGGAAAGGATGGAGCATGTAAAACATTGGATAATCTTACTGAACCTGTACAATTAACAGTACCCTTACCGACCACTGGCTGGAAAGTGCCATCAACTGTCTGAATGCTGTCTGCTGATGCTAGGTGAGTGTAGGAAGAAAACTCACTAGCATTCCCCGTCACATGTCGAGATGCTCCCGAGTCGATAATCCAGTCTGATGATTTAAGGGAAGAGATAGACGCAAGGGCAAGTGATTCGTCAGTACCTTCTGAAGGATGGGCATACATGGCAGCGTTGCCCCTACCAAAGAATGAGGTGGACGCCTCCTCTGTTCTACTCCTCATGTCTCCCAGTGCCTGGTCCTCCACAGTAAATGTGCCATCAGCTTCTCCGTTCACTTCTGATATCAGGAGGTTTGCCCGATAACCTCCTCGGCCGCCTCGTCTATCCCCTCGACCACGACCACGTCCTCCATTATATCCTCGTCCGCCGAACGGTCCTCGTCCACCACCTGAATCTTCCTCCCTATGTGGTTTGGTACAAGCATACCGATGATGACCCATCTTCCCACAGTTGTAACGCTGCCGGTTATGCTGCCAGGGCTCTCCCTTAGATCCTTTGTTACCTGAGCTGGTGATCGCTAGTGCTGACTTTGCTTCGGGGGGACCACCTGTCCCGGCTTGCTGCCTGATGCGTGTCTCCTCCTGGATCATGGCTGAGATAGCCTCCTCAAGGCTAGGGATCTTTGGTTGGGCTAGAAGTAGGGCCGTCCTCTGTGCGAAAGCCGCAGTCAGCCCTTTGAGGAACTTTATCGTCCTTTCCTGCAGACACACCTGTCTCTCCTTACACTTAGGGTCCCCGCAGCTCGCCCGATCTGAGGAGTGATCATAATCCAACCACAGACGCTCCAACTCTGTAGCATACTCCTGCACCGTCTTCTCTCCCTGTACGGTGTCATCAATCTCCCCCTTTATCTGGAAGACCCGTAAGTTGTTCCCCACACCATCATAGGTCCTTCTCAACTTCTCCCACACATCTTTCACCATCTCAATACCGTCTACTGTGGCGGCAATAGACTGGACTAAGGAGTTGAGAAGCCAGATGTAGATCACCATATGAGTGGACTTCCACTCATCGCGTCCTGTCGAGCCCTCGTCCGGCTCTGTCGTCTCGCCCGTCAGGAACCCCTCCATGTTTTTTTCTGCGAGGGTTCTTCTCACCCGTCGTGACCAACTCAGATAGGTGGCTGGTCCATCTAATTTCAGATCGATGGAGGGAAGCTTCAACTCCGGCGACGTTCGTGTCGTGTTCTCACCAGCCGACGTCGTCAACAACTTCATCAACGTCGCCACCTCTGCAGAATCTAGCTTCTTGATGATCTCCTCCATCGATGCGTCGATCCAATCACGTCACGTCCGCTCCACGACTCACGCTTGTCCTCGTCGTCCGCTCCTAGATCCGAACATGTCCCCCCTTTTTTCAGATCTAGGCATCCCTATTAGGCGCTGCCTCGTGCTGGTGCGGAGGAGGCGGCAGCACGCATGTCACAACCGCCGTCGCAGCAGCAGCAGTCGCAGCAGCCGCAGCAGCAGTAGTAGCCGCAGCAGTAGCGGGACGGGGCAGCAACAGCGAAGAGCGGCTTGCGAAGGGCGGAGAAGAGGAGAGGAGGGAAAAAAAGGGGGGGGCGTGGAAGAGTTCGGTGGAGGAGATCTAGGAAATCCTCCTGTGGGTTTGTGGAAGCTTGGTGACGGCTAGGGTTTGTGGAAACTTGGCTCTGATACCATGTTGAAATTAGTTGATGATTTTATTGATTGTCTCATTGGCATTATATAGCCTTACAGTCATTAATACAATGATTTCAATCATTATGACAATAATCTCATAATGGAAAATCCTGTGACATATTCTGGCATCCCAAATATGTCCTCAGGATATTCCCATGTGCTTATACTATACTTAAATATGACACCCAACATACCATATCAACAGTTGTGCTCACCTAACAGCCACTAATTCCTTAATCCCTCCCCTCAAGATGGTCATAAATAACATGCAACCAAGCTTGAGACGTAAAACACCAGTCATGCCCCCAACCATAATGTAGGTTAAGGGTAACAACGGCAAGTTGCAACATGAGCAAGAGACTAAGTCTCGCACACAGAGCAAGTCTATTGGCACTCCTTAATGTAGCAATTAACTGGCATACATAAAATCAACATTAAGTACCAACTAATGAAACACGGAGGGAAATTACTCACACAGAGCAAGTCTATTGGCAGTCCTTAATGGAGCAATTAACTGACATACATAAGACCAACATCAAGTACAAAGTTATCTTTATTGAAACACAGGGAATTTACTCCCACCACTTTATCTCTAAAAACATGAAGGACCTATGAAGTGTTTGAGAAAAAGAAAATACAACTAAATTGAAAGGATAAATCAAAGCAACTATCATCTTCAAATGAATACCTCACAGATTTTATCAGAATAATACTAAACCAATAAAAGATAAAAGGTTCTGCGAACTAAGTATAAAAGAAGCGCCTGAAGCACTAATCAGCAGATGCAATGACTCGGCAGATTCAGTGCTCAAGCAACTCTCCACATGAGGTTACAAAATTGAATGGATAAGCTAAATGTGCTCAGCAAGTTCGAGTAAGACCCACTAGCTGATCAGATAACTGTGAATAAGACCAATATAACAGCTCAAACTAAGAACATATGCATAGAAACCTAGAACAAGGTAACCCTGATACAGTGTTAATATTTCTACAACTTCATTAAGGTCAGAGAGTTTAGGAGACCTCATATGTTCTTCTCATAATCACAACCAACCTATAGAACCAATAAAAGCTAAAGCGAGTTCAGAAACTATCAGAGCCAGTCAAATGGTCTGTATAGCCGGGAGGATGACAGTAAACCAGTCGATGAGTCTACTTGGACATACTATCATTCTTAACATGATGAATGGCACAAGCATAGACAGAAAGAAGGACAGATGGGGGATAAGACTCATCGAACATAATGAGTCTTCTGGACTAACTTAGACTAATACCATATTAGATGAAAACTGAAATTGTTAATTATTAAAAATGTATTATGGAAAAACATTTTAGTTGAAAACGAAAGAATGTATTCCCACCTAAAATGAAATAAAAATGAAACCAATATAAAGTGTAAAATCAAACAATTGTCATTCTCCAATATTTCAGAAAAAACAAGGTGAAGACTCTGCATGTGAGATAGGATTCTGGATAAGATCCGGGAGTAAATAATATAACAGTACTTGAAAGTTGGAAACTTAGTTTCTTTTGAGTTTCTAGAAACTAAAAAAAGTAGGTTTTCAAACTAAAAATGTTATTTGTTTGCCAAAAACTAGAATAAAGAAACTAGATCTAGTTTATTAGTTTGAACTTTGGACCTTATTTACTAGTTTGGACCACTTTTATAGATAAAAAAACAATAACAGCAGTTGTCTTCTACAAATATCTATATTCATCTTTAGCATTAGTCATAAAGGTGTGTAGCTATCAGATAGAACTATCATCCCTTGATGACGATTAACAGCAGCAACTTAATCAAATCTAATTTGGAGGGACGTGTGGTAGTAAAAGAGTATAAAAGACTTTGACAAATCCTGTTTAGACAACACTCAGTTGTGAGTATTAGATGACTTTGAGCATGAGAAGCCTATAGTTGTTGTCAGGGATAAAGGTACTCAAATTTTTAGTTGTTTGCCACATTTATGATGACTGAAATTTTAATTGTTACAGATCGTGCATCAACTTTGTTGCATACGGTGTCGTTTGGCACGATAGTAAGGCTTCTTGCTTGCATCGTGCAGGATGCTGGTTGGAGTTATGAAAACAGCATCTCCATATATATGGGGTAAGGTTGTGTAGTTCTTGACCCTCTCAAGATTTGAATAAGTTGGAGAGTCTCGTGGCACTTGCACACACCCTTATTCTGCATCAACTTTCTGAGGCAAAATACGACCTTCATTTTCAAAAGAAGGAAAAGAGAACACTCCATGACTCTTACGTGCCGTATTCTTAAGAAGAATAGGATCAAAGTATCAAGCATAAAATAAATACTACAATCATGGGAGTTCGCCTTTAGCAAGAAATCGAATAAATAAGACTCGGATACTAGATCATGCCACACTTGAACCTACCTTGACCTATTAGCCCTATGTTCACCAATTGCCATAGATAGATGGGAACAATGTGGGAAAGGAAGAGGACTTCATGCTCCTTTATGTCACCAAACAAAGGGGAGTCAAGAGATTAGGATTTTCATTTTTGTTTATAAAAAGAGTTAATTCAATGTTTTGTTGTTAGTTGACTCTTTTAAGCATGTAAGCATAGCACTGTTGAAGGGGTTCCTACTTATAAATATCAAATGTATTACTGAAAAATAACTAATGCATGATCCTTAGTTACATACATATTGAAATAAAATTGCAGTGAATTTCTATCTTTAGCAGAGACGCCCTTTCCATGTGAAATGGTCCAAAAAGGCAAAAACATGTAGGCATGGGGGTACACGAGATATAGAAACTAGCAATTCTAGAAATAATACAAAGAGACCATAGAAGAATTCTTAATTATACTGACGAATGATTGTTCAGTTATCTATGATAAGATTCTATTATTTAATAACTGTATAAATATAGGACCATTAGAAAAAGCCTTAAAAACTAGATGTCAATATTTTTGGCCTCAGTCCAATATAAACAGACCTAAAGAATCGAACTACACAAATCTTGGTGGGTTTAACACTAACTTAGAGACTAAAGCCCATTGCAACTGCCTACTACCACTTTCCTTAATCTAAGACGAGTGTTTTTGTTGGATCAAAGATCAGCAGGTGATCCGGGATTTTCGGAGCAGCTCACACTATGGTGGCGGAGGTGCCGTTAGACAAATTCCAAGTTTAAGCATTGCATATTAGCCAAGCTTGAACATAAAAATGAGCTGGATTTCCTTAAATACCTGAGCATTAACACAGAAATTCGACTTGAATGCTAAAAAAAACAAGATCTACAGCCTCTACTTGCAAAACTTGACGAGTATTAGAGTTTATGGACTTGTAGGACTCTGACTAAAGTTTTTATATAATTACTTGGTCTCAAAGAGAGAGAGAGAGAGAGAGAGAGAGAGAGAGGGGGGGGGGCTTAGTTTATAGTCAAAATTTAAAATTTGCAAGTGCTTGTTTTGATACAAAACAAATCCATTCGTGTCCTTGCAACAGATCATCACCTCTTAAAAACACAAAGTTCAAAAGGGAAAATATTCACATAAATGAGAAGACAAACAAAGGATCAGCGGCCTGGAGCACGTGGCTGGCTGCCGGCGGCAGTGAACACGGTATGGGTCTTGTGCCCGTCGGCGTCCCCGGGAAGCGATTCTCGGCGGTCGCGTCGAGGCAGCATCGTGGCCTTTGGAGAAGTTGGTGAGCTCCTTCTCCCGCCATGGATGAATTTGAAGAGCTCATGATGAATTCACCATGAATTGACAGAAATCACACAGAAATTTGGGGAAGAACAGGTGTATTTTCAATAACAAGGAAAAAGCGGGAACAATACAATTTTTGAAATTCAAATGTAAGAAAGACTACAACCGGGTTTTTTCTATTCTCTGTTCCCTCCTCTTATTTATAGAGCTCAGATGGTAATGAATGATGTGGCAATGATGATGTGGAGGCCATCTATTGGAGACTGGTTGTAGAATGAGTTGTAGGCCATCTATTGGCTGCAATCCAAGTAAACATAGTAGAGCTCATATGAACTTGTTGCTTGCCATGCTACTCTGCTATATGGCTTCTATGAGCTCTGATGCTATTTATGCAAGCTTCAAATCTAAGCTTCTGTTGGCCTCTGCGAGCTCTGATACTGAGCAATGCTGAGCAAATGAGCTCTGATGATAGTAACTACTGTTACACTAAGCCTCCCACATACTGAGCCAGTGAGCCTCCACTCCTATGCTCAGAGTCTGGTACTTCATTTGCAGGAAGAAGGAATTGGGCCCGTATCACAAGTAGCAGGGCGGACGCCGATGAGTTCGAGGCGGTTACAGAGGAAACCGAAGAAGTTGGGTGTTGAAATTTTTCCCGAGAGGAGAGGGAGGGGTTCCTCGGGGAGATAGAAAACTAGGGTTGTGGGAATTTGGGAAAAAAAAAAAAAGAGTAGTTCTTTTTTTGTTGGAAGGGAACTAAAATTTGGGAGGAAATTTAAAATTTTCAAATTTTTCGAATTAAAAAAGTTTGGGGCCTATTTGGTTCTTTGCAACTGGTCTTAAAGTGACAAATTATGGCCCTTGATAAAAGCACTACAAAAAAGACTAGAACAGTTCAAATTTTTGACTTGATAATTACAAGTTTATCACTCCTAAAAGTTGCTTAGGACTGTCCATACCAATCTATATAAGTTACAACCATTTGCTTAAGTCTCAAAACATTAGAAAAACCTAAAATCTTCAAATGTTTGGTTCCATCATTCTCTCAAGTTCCAAAACCTAAACCTAAGTAGGAATTGGATTGTTGTGGTCCCAAGTGGAAGAAATTTCTGATTTGGAAGAAAATTCTTTCTTAAATTCGGTATGTTTTCGATAACATACGATGAATTAGTTTCTCAAGCATTCGATTATCACCAAATTATTGAATTGTATTCGACCATTGTAGGAGCCATGCAGGAAATTATCTTCGACGAAAAAATCTGATCATGCAATCCATTAAATCTGCACTTCGCTCCTTCCGACGAACATCCCGGTTGTTCCGAAGCACCTTCGGTAAGTAAAATGACAACCATATTTCGACGTTGATCGTGTTAGGACTATCTAAATTATGACAGTCATATATAAATATAGGACTATCATAATTTATACAGTCCTTTATACAGAGTGGACTGTCATAATTCCTACAGTCCTGAAGATAATATGCTGAACAACATATTATTTTCAGGACTGTAGAACTATTGGCAGTCTAATCAGTACATAGGTCTGTAGAAATTATGATAGTCCTAATTTGGACAGCCAATAATTTGCAAGTTATTAATTTTTAATTTATTTTATATTGGTTATAAGACCTACATTGTATAGATGTTGTGGTACATCCTGCTATTGGGTTTGATGTGGAGAATGTATTCTCAACGGATATTCGCTTTGCATCTCATGAAAAAGCATTAAATTGGTGCAAAGAAGTTGGAAGACAACATAACATAGTCATTGTCATTGCAAGATCGATCAGATCTCGGCCGGGCAAGAAATATTTAGAGCTTGGTTGTGAAAGAGGCGGTGTGTTTAGGCATCATGGGAAGAAAAAATCAATTGTTAAAAAAAAAATCTCTAAGAAAAACGTTGGGACAAAAAAATGTGGTTGTCTATTTAAGGTGTTGATTGTAAACGTAGAAGATGTGAAAGTGGATGTTCGAAGTCAAGAATGGAAAACACAATCATCATATTGCAGAGACACTTATGGGTCATGCCTAAGTTGGACGGTTGAATAAGGATGAGAGAAAGTTGGTTGAAGAATTATTCTTTTTCGGAGTTGCACCCAAACAAATTTATTTTGTCGTGCGACAAAAAGAAGATGTGAATAAGTCAACCATGGGACGATCTACAATACTTTAACGAGAGCGAAATATAATAGTATGAAAGGAAGAATGGCGATGCAACAAGTATTGAAGTTGCATGGCGGGCATCACTATATGGAGTACCATAGAAGACATCCACAAAATAATGAATTATTTTATTATTTTGAGCTTATCTTGATTGCACACACTTGGCCAGGTCCTTCGCAGACGTATTGGCCCTTGATTATATATATAAGACTAACAAGTTCAAGATGCCTCTTTTTCACATTATCGGGTTTACATCTATGGGGAAAATATTTTCAGTCGCTTTTTATTTTATGAAGAGTGAGACAACTGAGGATTACACCTGGGCATTGAGGAAACTACAATCCCTTTACACAGGATACAAAGAGCCCTCTATTTTTGTTACCGACAGAGAATATGTCCTGATAAATATTGTAGATATCGTATTTTCTCACGGGCATAGACTACTATGCACTTGGCATATAAATCAGAATATCCAAGCTCAATGCAAGAGCAAATTTGAAAAGGTGGATGGTAAAATTGACATGCTTCACTTCGAGGAATTCTACATCGATTGGAATCTTGTATGGCGAGCAAGTACCAAAGACACCTACGACACAGCATGGTACATGTTCAAACAGAAGTGGGAGACGAGTAACCCGACATGCATTTCTTATATCAAAGATACTTGGCTATAACCACATAAAGAATATTTTGTCATAGGTTGCGCCTAATTCAGTGCCATCATCGCCCTCCATATGGTTTCCATATCATCCATGGAGATGTGCTCAAGCGGTGTGAAGGGCTCCGCCAACATGGGACTCATTTCTTGGGCCTTAAGACTTTCAAAAGTAGGCTCTTATACGCTTGCACCCATGTCCTGAGCCCCTGAAGTATCAGGTGCAGGCTCTGAGGCCCCCATATCAGGCTCCGGGGAATTCTTCTCTCCTTTTTAAGAGACCACCGAGGCGGCCACTCACCGGGGGTGGTCCTTCTTTTCTTGCGTCTGCAAATTGTCAAATAGACCAAAACCAAGATATTTATATAAATGACTAGGAAAAATTAAACTGAGAGGATCTACAAATACCTCCTCAGCATCCAAAGCAGGCTCCACTTCAAAATCTTTCATTGCATTGGGTCCTACCTCTTCCCTTACGGTCTCCTTCTCCTTCACGAGAGGTCTAGATTTTACTGAGGATCCTTTCTCGGATACCGCCTCGATTCTGGCCTTCTTCGAATATCGGGTATGAGAAGCCCCCGCCTTAGCCTTCCGCTTGGGAGGCAGAGGGTCGTCATAGGGGAAAGTTGTCTCCTCTCCCGTCGAAGTAGCCAGTTCTAGAACCAAGGGCTTGGCAACACTTCTTCGACATCTGACGCATTTTTGCATCCTGAGGCATCAACATGGTACCCTCGATGTAACTTCTATCAGGATTAAAACTAGCCGGCAGAGTATGGGACATGCAATAGTACTTCGTCGCAGTGTAGAACATCTTGGGCACCGCATCGGACGAAGGCAAGTGGAACTTGACTTGAGTGTCGGTAGTGCCATAATAACTCCAGGCCCGGGCCCCATTAAGCAAGCTCCTACTGTAACCCAGTGAAGCACTTGGGTGGCCCAACAGGAATTGGGTGTAACCGAATTATCGAGAAAAATGACTCGACAGATAGGGTTCTACGAAGACCTCACTTCGATTCTGGTACACCAAGTAAGAGGGATGAATGGCTTGAAGCCAATAAAAAATCCTCTTAGGCAGGCGCCGTGCCGCTCCTCCGACAACCTGGTAAGTGTCGTTCCTATCCTCGTCTGTAAATTAAG
Organism: Iris macrosiphon; assembly: GCA_036927795.1. Taxonomy (NCBI): domain Eukaryota; kingdom Viridiplantae; phylum Streptophyta; class Magnoliopsida; order Asparagales; family Iridaceae; genus Iris; species Iris macrosiphon. The sequence continues at coordinate 176,213,317 of JAYESA010000001.1, forward strand.
GCTCGGAGGTGAAGAAGCTCCAGCCGGTCATAAAGGAAAGCTCCCTCCTACAAGCAGGGACGGTGTCGAACTTCCACTTTATTCCTAGATATTTATGGTTCGAGGCATCGGCATTTACCATGTCATCATTAGTCCCAGGGCTCATCAAGGACCCATGGAGTAGGAGAAGCCAACCCATCAAATAATAATAGGGAAGCTCAATTCGGTTGAAATGACCTTATGCTCCTCAAACTTCTAAGCAAAGTTGCGAAGCCCCCGATGGATACAACACACCATCGCCGGTAGAAGAGCCACCTTATGGACAAAGTCCAACTTCACAGCTGGGAGAATTAGGGCACATCTGATTCTTTCTATCATTCCAGATCCGCCTAGGACTACGCAATTGTGCAACCAAAGCATCAGGTATCCCGCCAGCACAGCTTTGGCAGATAGCTTGTGCACATCCATATAAAAGTAGCTGAGCTCCTCGTTGGAAGTCAACTCATCGATGGGTTCCTCTTCCTCATCATCCGTGTAACCCTCAACTTTCTCTTCCTCAGCCGCAGTTGGTTCCCATTGCGCCTGAATTTGATTGGCCACTTCTTGTTCCATCTGCGGAGTCCGAACATGAACCTTCTTGGACACCTGTAAGTTCAAAAAAAGATAGCGAGTCCAGGCCGTGATGTGAGGGGAGGACCCTGCAGACAAATTTTTCTTCTTCTTCGACATCCGTTGGCAGATGCCATAATGATAGAGCAACTCCTGGTACACCACCAGGACCTTTGGGTTCTCTGCCTCCAGCTCCCCGAGTCTCATATTAGTTGTACTCCTTGTAAGGCTCATCACCCCAAGGTAGTTTAGAGACGACATGCATCTTGTGTAACGCCAACCCCATCTCCTCGCTAGGAGTGAAGAATGTCCAAGTATGGCAGTTGTATAGTTCCATCAACGCGACAAACAAGGGGCGGTTAATGGCCAATCCATAGCAGGCCCCCCTTATAGCGAAGAATAAGTCGGACGACCTAAGCTCCTGCTCGTAATGCTTCAGGACCCACAAGGTCAGACGACACCACGATTCACTGTAATGTGACCAGCTAAGGGCCCACAACTGGCCCTTGGGATATGAACCCTTCTTGACAACCTAATGAATGATGGCGCCTGCTGCATAAACACTTACATTTGGCCTCATCTCACTACTGGTGAGGCCCGGCTTCAATCCAACCCCGGAATAGGAAGTTGACTCCTTGATACTATGGAACTCTCACTTGTTATGTCCGATCTCGCAACGGATACTACCCAGGAGGGCCCCTTTCGGCTCAAGAGTTAAAGTCCACTCCATCCGTCATGAACCCATCATCACCCTCAGGTCCGAGAGGGCCAAATGATGGCCGTGGGAAGGAAAAGTTATCTCAGTCCCCTGGAAAGTGAAGGACCAGTCCTCCTTGATCGGCCCCACTTGAGGGGACTCCAATGCATCCTCGAACAAGAAATATGGCTTCTTATAAGAGTGCTTCCCGTCGTTAGTGGGGATCTCTCCTGAGTTGATCTCGCTCAGCAAGAAGGAAGGTGTTTGCTCAATGATCGTCTGCTGACGTTTCGGCAGGAGATCCTTGTCCACCTGATCCTTGATAGCAACTATCAGGGCTCCAAAGTTCATGTTCAGGGGCAATAGGTTTTTTCTAAGGACCAGTTCGCCCAACGGAGTGGTCGACAATATTACTGCAAATCAACCAAAAAAATCACGGTCAGAACTTGCGAAGAAATTACCCAAAGGATAGGTCCCTATGCGGACAAACATAGCCATACAACAGAGAAGGTTATGTGGCTGGGGTACTCATGAGACAAGATTTACCATGCGTCCAGTCAGTCATGCGGCCGAGTCATGTCATGCAACATAGCTCCCCATGAGGTTGGGACTCTTATGCGGCCTGTTGTTATATGTGGCTGAGCTGCCTATGCGGCTACTCATGCGACAGTAAAAAAATTGGCACATAGACGTATCCATGCGTCAAGCTGTTCACAAGTATCTCTGTCAATTCAACCTACCTTCGATGGGACGTTGAACGTCGACAGAAAACGACAGAGGGTTCACCGCAGTGGCATGACCCTTGCCCTTGGCCATAGCCTTGGCCTTGCCCTTGGCGGCGGCGGGGGTAGAGGAAGCTACTTTGGGGGCCATGATAACGAGTAGCAGCGAAGGGGAGAGGAGAAGAAAGCAGAGAGTTTTTTCTTTCTCCTCAGAACCCTTTATATAGTCAAAAACATGCGGCTGGGATAAATGTGGCAGCCATTCGAATCCCAACGCCTAGTTCCGCGAAACGTCAACTGATGGCACAAAAGATGTCCTCAGAGATCAAAATATATCTCCTCATGAGCTGACAGCCTGGCATAATATATTATACGGCAAAGCGGCTATGCGACATGTCACTCCTATGCGGTCGACGCTTCTTATTCAAAGTATTCCAAACTTATCATTTTGGAAACTTTGAAAGGGGTCTTGTAGAAGCATAAAAATGCTACAGGCCGCATAAAGCACATGCCGCATAAACACAAGGACCATGCGACAAAGCCGCATAAACCCGTAACATGGGGCCTGGCTAACAAGGACCAAGGAGCCGCATAAAGCTCTTTTTTGACTCGACAGTCGAAACGTCAAACTATCTGACAAATCAATCATAATGCTCTGAGAGTCGTGTAGATGACAGCTTAGAAAAGACAAAAAAGTCACATCAAGCCATTAATGACTTTGTCAGATGTGCCAAGCCACGCGTCTTCAGCATTATGCGGCCTCGTTGACATGTGGCCACAGTGTCCCAAGCCAGATGAGGGCTCATATGCGACCATAACGCCTATGCGGCAATGGTGCATATGCGACAATGATGACTATACAACAAGGTGATTATGCGGCATCTGATCCACATGATCTTCTGTTACAACCAAAGAGATCTTCACACAGTTGTTGCGGACTACGTGTTCAATTGACCAAGTCATGCACACAACGGGTTAAAACGATCCCGAGATCTCATCAACAAAATATCTCAACCAAACTCACGTTACGGCTTGCCCGCTTCATGCGACTACCGTTACGGCCACATTCTGTTGAAGGAGCCCTATGTGGCCACCAAGCAGGAACATAAGCAACATCCATAGCACGTCCACAGGACGGCTATAAATTACAGGGTACCACACCCAAACAAGAGGCTGGCTGGCTATTAGCGAATTCACACTCGGGCAAGAGAGAAAGGCTTCTACATCAGACCATCCACGGAGTAAAGAGAGTTGCTTCACTCCTAACCCTCCATCGTTACCCCCCAGATCAAAATAAATTTGTACTTAGATTATCTCTTAGGACTCTTTTGTGTACTCTCTAGTTTGTTAATCAGATCAAGTTCGTTTAGTTCTTTTTTATTCCAATGGAAAACACACACCCGACTTGCATATTTACTGTTGTGGTTTTTTTATAGCGCACGCTTGTCATGCCTATAACGTTTGGTTGTATTCCCATATTGTCTTGATTGTGATTGCTTAAATATTGGCTTGACTAGTTCATTCCTGCGGGGAGCATCATATCTAGGATGGATTCTGCAGAATGCCACATCCGAAATTCCAAAATAAAATGCAAAGGTTAATAACTAGTTTCAATAATTAGAGCATTGGGGGAGGATCTCATGGTTGCATGCAGTCCCGTACCCCATAATTATTTACCTGACTGATGGACTTGTTGCATGCCGTCGAGTAGTGCACATTTCCATCTCATCGTTGTGTGGAGCATACTATACTGACTGACTTACTCAGGTTCACCTTTGCGAACTTGGATTAGGTGCACATCTCTCCTGGGGATGGTGTACCCACTATTATTTACTTTACTGTTGTCTGTCGTTTGGGTAGCTTGGACAGACTGCAGTAGAAATTTTAACTTGCATTTGTTAGTAATTAGGACTTGTGATAATTCTAGTTAGCTAAAGTAGCAAGCCGTATTTCTTGATTAGTCATGATTGATGGATGGAGTCCATTTATTATCTTGTCTTACATTGCCTTTCCTGCCTGATAGTGACCCGGCATGGTACACTCCTGATTTTTACTCTGTATGCCAGTTTATTTTATATATGCACATATTTTTCCTTGCCATTATCCCATCACTATACTAGTTCATTATACTTTTCTCTTCCAATTTACTTATATGCTTATGTTCACTTTGCATGATCATGCATTTGTACACCCTGTATGATCCCGTACATGTCACCGACCAGTTTTCTTTACTTGTTTTATGTTTTACTTTCTTGTTCCTGATGCACTTTACATTATACCCGGTTGTTACATGATACTTAGGATATTGTAGCTCTATGTTGTATTGCTGGTTTTAGTTCATAGTTTGGCTTCTTTTGTGGTACTTGCTATTTGGGGTATGATCCCACTAGTTTTGCTTGGCCAGATCTGGTAGCAAAGCCAGAGGATCTTCCTGTTATTCCCGAGGATGGTGACTACACAGAGCACCAGACCGATTGAGTGGGTTATTTTCTTGTTCTCCCACATATTGTACATATTTTTTTGGGACGTTTAGCCCAAGCACTTGTTAGCTCATATTTTGGACTTATTATATCGCCTATTGGGCATGACATGATTAGCATATTCTATACTATAGCTAGAGTTGATCATGTATGACTTACACTCTTTCTAGTTCTTTATTTTGTATTAATAGCTTCATGATTAGCTATGTATATATAGTTTGGGACGCTTTACTATTGTGCTTCTGATGATCAAATTTCTTGTATATTGGTAATTTTTTGCTTGTGATTGAGACACTAGGATTGCCTGACCTAGGTTGACTGATGGCTTGTAGTATTAACCCCCCATGTCTATTCACAGCCGTGACCGTATTTCGGGGTACTGGAGTAGTATGGTATACGTAGCTGACTTTGTCATCCCTCGCTCTCCAGTATTTTGGGCCTGTGGCCTGACAATATCTATCTATTATAATAAAAAAATTCTTCTAGGGGTAGTTAGATACTTATAAAATCTGATATTTGATATTTACACAGCTGTCCCACTACATTGTTCAAAAAATCGATGAGTCCCATATCCGGTCAGTTTTCGCATGTGACTTTCAGTTTACCTAAAATGGCAAATCTTTTCTTTATCAACATGCAACATGCTATTCATGTAATGATGCATTCCTAAAATAACAAATTTAATTAAGATGCTAATGAATACACGTATAGTGACTTTTAGTCTTTCTAAATAAGCATGCAACATACTAATGGTGCTAATGATGCACCGTTCAAAAAATTCATGAGGCATTTCTAAAATAACACATTTAATTAAAATGCTAATGAATGTATGCAGCATGCTAATGAAGGATATCTTATAAAAAGCTCAATTTGTACCGTAAATAATGCACCGTTCAAAAAAATCTATGATACATTTCTAAAATACAACATTTAATTAAGATGCTAATGAATGCATGGTTAAGAATACACGTATAGTGCTTTATAGTATTTTTAAGTTATTATTCAACATGCTAACGGTGCTAATGATGCATTCCTAAAATATAAAATTTAACTAAGATGCTAATGAATGCATGCAGCATGGTAATTAATGCTATTTTAGAAAAAATTCATAAGACATTTCTAAAATAGTATATTTAATTAAGATGCTAATGAATGTAGAATGCTAAAGATTCTAATGTATTCCTAAAATAATAAATTTAATTAAGATGCTAATGAATGCATACATCATGATAATAAATGCTATTTTAGAAAAATCTCAATTTGCAGTGTAAATGATTCATCGTTCAAAAAAATACATGATGCATTCCTAAAATAGCACATTTAATTAAGATGCTAATGAATGCGTGACTAAGAATATATGTATAATGCCCTATAGTCTTTCTAAATTAGTAAGCATGCTAATGGTGCTAATGATGGATTCCTAAAATAACAAATTTAATCAATATGCTAATGAATGCATGCAACATGATAATGAATACTATTTTAGGAAAAACTCAATTTGCACCATTAAAAAAATCTATTAGTTCTGTATCCGGTCAATTTCTTTATTAGCATATAGCATACAACATGCTAATGAATGGATGTATAATTATTAATTTCTTTTACTTTATAAATATTGGTATAAATAGCAATTATTTACTAATATGTTATTTTCTTAAAGAAGTCACAAAAATATATTTCATTGAAAATATTTTAATTTGAAAAAATAACATATTAAACTAAATATATAATATTTTTTGAAATAATTATAAATAATTTATTATGCAATATTTTTTTTTAAAAATATTATACAAAAAAATATTATAAAATAGACATGCAAAACACGTGCACAATTGCTAGTATATCGCAAACTAAAACAATAGTTATGGATACGTAATTAGTTTAACAGATTTCAAACATATCAATAAGAAACAATTAAAGTAGAGATTAATTTGTTATGTTTAACACTTGAATAAATATAGATACGTAATTAGTTTAACCGATTTCAAACATATCAATAAGAGACAATTAAACATAGAGATTAATTCCTTTTGCACAAGAACAGACTTCTGGAACCGGGGTCTCGTACTTCCAACAATAGTAATCATTTAGCTAATTTTGATTCCATGCATTCGAACTTCTCTATGCGATATGAGGGTATAAGTTCACCTAATTTTAATAATAAAATTATAATTGGCAAATCTTATTCCTTTTTCAGTGGTTTTGATATTCAGATCTAAATCTTGATTTAGTCATAATTTAATATATTTGATATGATATAACTAAATTTAATATCTAATCGTAACTCTTGAGGAAAATATCTAATTCAATCTATTAGTTTATGGCATCTATTAACTACGATTTGTTGATTTATCTTATAATATACTTCAAAGTAATATTCTTAGATACAGATTGATAATAACTTAGTAATGAGATTGAAAAATAATGACTTAATTTTATTAGATAAAAATTGACTATATATACACTTACATGAGATTGAGAAGATTTCTCAAATATTTTAAAACTAACTAATCATCTAATCTATCACGATTGAGATCAAATGTATGGAATTTTGGCAATTCAAATTATATACAAATAATCTAAATAGTAAGGTAGTTAGATAATTCCATGAACAGAAATACCTAAGAAATTAATAAATTAATTCCTATAATTCCATAAACAGAAATTTTTATTAAAGAATTAATAAATTAATTCATCCAATACTTATTTTCTATAACAATAGACACATACCCTAGAAATATAATCCAAAATTTAGGATTTATGTAAATTGAATTAATAATTATGTTTAGGATGACTGAATTTAGATATGATTAAGAAAGAAACGTACAGATTTATTTTTATGTTTATAATTATCTTACTAAAATTTTGTATCTATCTGTACGGTCTGGATTTGAGACTATTGATGGGAGATACTTAAAAAAAAAAAGAGTTTTAATTATATATATATATATATATGTATATATATATATATATATATATATATATAGAGGAGAGAGGGATATACATCTCCGATGCATCTTGATCTCTTGATCTCTATATGAAAGGAGTCTGGTTGATGTATCTTGATCTCTTGGTCTTCCATACCTAAGCAGGTAGCAATGGTTAATTATGACGATCGGTGGTCTGAGATGCTGCCGGATGTCTTGGAATACATCTCCGATCGCCTTCCTCTTCGTGAATTCGTTACTTTCCGTGGCGTGTGCAGGAGTTGGCGGTCGGCTCCGTCGGGTCGCTCCGGGATAACCAACTTCTCCAAAGATGCGCCATGGATCATCTTCTACCAAGGCTTCCACCACCAGGACTCGGATGCTGCTGCTTGCTACTTGTACAATTGCCATCTTCCCACCCCCCCAAGCTGGTGCATCTTCCGGTTGCCCCATCTCCGGGGTGCCACCGTAACCCAATCCAAGTCCGGTTGGCTGTTTGCTCGCCGCGGCGGTCACTTCTTCCTGTACAACCCTTTCACCCTTACAAAAATAGACCTCCCGGATCATAGGGTGTACGAAGATCAGGTTTGCGCGATGTCGTCAACAATAACGGCTACTTCCTCCGCCTCCTCCGCCACCGTCTGCTGCTTCATTGTGAGCCGGAAGGACGAGTCGAGCATGGAGGTTAGCTTGTGCCACATTGGTGATTCCGAGTGGAAGAGCCATGCGATGCAGATAAGCAAGGATAAGCTTGGTGGTACTATGTCGGCAGTCTTCGAGGTGAGAGAGGAGGACAGGAGGAGGAGGATCCTCTACATCTTTGGACCTGGTTATAAGTACATGCTATACGACTATACAAAAAAGACCTACTTATTCGGTACTTGTATCTCGACGGAGAAAGCAAGCGCAGAAATAACAAAGATAGTATTCCAGTTCGCGAAGGACACGTATCATGATAAGAATTGGCTGCAGATGTTTGGAGAGGATCAGGAGGAGGAGGGGGAGGGGGAGGGCATCACCGTCTCTACTTGTCCGCTGAGCATTAGGCCCCAGCATTCTATGGGCCCCCCGCATTTTACGGGGTTCGGGTCGAGAACTAGAGTTGTTGCTGCAAGACAAGAAGACGACGATGGATCATCATCATCGAATGCCAATGCCAATGCCAATGCCCATGCCCATGCCCAACTAAAGTCGCTGAAAGCTTCATGGATAGAACCTAAGTTCACATAGCTAACTAGCTAGCTACAAAAGTTACAGTCATTGCTAATTTATTATAAACTTGTAATGGTTAGTTATTACTAATCTAATCTAGCTCCATGAGCCTGCCCTTTAATTTTACTACCTTTATATTATAAATTTTTATAGACTACTTTGGAATACCTTTTCTTTGTTTGTTTGAGTGACAAAATTATTGTCCAAATATCTGCCATATATTTTGAGCATGACCATAAGATATTTGTGTGCATACGTATTCCTTCAACTGCCTATACTTTTGATGGTTTATATTTTTCACGGACTTGAGAAAAGATACAGAGGGCTCGATGTCGATGTGGAGAGACCGGGTGCCTAGGCAAGAACTCCATGAATTGATGTCCATGCTGAGGGCTCGATGCTGAGGTCACAGCAACTTGGCCAGCGGTGACCCTGTTGGCGAGTTGGACAGCGAAATTGATTCAAGAACCAAAAGAAAAAGAAAACCTACCAATTTCATTAATTAAGGAAAAATTTCTTACCAAATGGGAACACAAAATATGTGATACATCTATTGAACCTTGAAGCATTGGTGTCTCTTATATTGGAGCATTTTCTGGTAATCTAACACCAATTCTCACATAAAACTAGATGTTGACGTTAATGTCATACACCAAACACTACAAAAATACACTGTTTTAGCGACGGATAATAAAATGCAATTTTTTGTCATTATTTTAAGATAGCGACGGAATTCTACCGTCAGAAATATTAACGTAGCTACGGATTTTCCGTCGCTAATCCGTCGCTCAAGCGATGGCTTAGCGACGGAATAAGCGACATAATTTCAGCGACGTATTAGTGACGTATAATTTACGTCGCTAAACTTTTTGACTACTTATCCGACATAATAGCTACGGATTATGTGAGCCCAAAATTTGTCAAATTTTTCAGAAGGTTTTGCACATTTTGGGCTCACATAGCTCGTCGCTAATTCGTCACTCCCAGTGACGGATTTGTTGGTGATAATCTTGTTAGTTTGTTTTATCTTGTTAGTTTGTTTAGATTGTTTAGTTGGTTTAGATTATTAGTTGGTTTAGATTGATAAGTTGTTTGTTGAAACAACTTTGATATATTTATTATTTAGTCTATCTCTTTACATCAAATGTTCAACTATATATAGCTGAACATTTCATTCAATAAAATCACCAAGTCTATTCATCCTCCACAAGACTTGTGTCCTGTTTCCTCTTCCCTGGGCTATTTTCCAACATTTGGTATCAGAGCTCGGGTTGAGGAACAGAGAAGCTATGGCAACCAACGACGAGCAAAGCCCCACGACGTCGACGTCATTCACCTTCAAGTACCCCATGCTGACACGGACCAACTACGCGGATTGGGCTCTCTTAATGAGAGTCAACATGTCACGACCCGCACCCGGAAGTTCGGGCACGAGTGCGTGGGTACGTCCAGCCTACGCCGCAGAGTCGGCGGTAGTACGCTGTCTAGGTCAATCCATCTAACTAGTCTAACTCATTCACAATTAACATAGGCAAGATAATAATGGGAATAGAAACTTAAAATTTGCAAACTGAAATAAATGTGACAGCAATTCAAATGTTCAATACAGAAATTCCAAATGAAATCGGGGACAAACCCGATTAAATAAGATAGAAACAGAATAAAAGATAGCTACAACTAGCTACTCAGCAGCAGGGGTCTCCTGGGTGGGTTCTGGCTCCTCATAGGTATCATCTGTACCCTCATAAGGACCATAATAGGTAGGGGCAAGATCCTCATCATCGCCTAAATCAACAGATCCAGTCAGGAAAGGAGCAAAGTACACAGTGCACAATAATGTTAAACTAAATATTATGACAATTAAACATTGAATATCATGTTAAGGGAATTGCATAAAGGAAAGTTAATATCTCAGAGTCAACACTATAAACAGGAAAATGAGAAAATAGAAGTAAATGAGCAGGAAATGAAGCTACTACAATCAGCAAGAAACATAACATGACTAGAAACTATCTGTATGAAACTTGTGTTTGTTTTTAGAATACTTAGTTGGCATGTAGGGGTTTATAAGGCTAATCCGGCCGTCATAAACGGCTATTATTCACGAATAATCGAGATCCGGCTGATGGACAGTCGTGTACCAACAGCTATTATTCACGACAAGGGGAAGGGTAAACTACATGCCTTTCAGTATTCTCCCACCCGACGTGATAACAAGACATGGACTAATATATCCGAGACATAAAAATCCAGCATTTCTGACACTAGGTGTAATCATCAAGGGTACTAGAAAAGCAGGAATTTAACTATCACAATATAATTAGATTTAACTTGAAGTGCAGGTACTTGCCTGTTGTTTGGATCTGTTTAACTTGGTTCTTGGGGGAAATTTCCACAGATGAGTCCAAAAGCTGAAACAGACATTACCATCATGCTCAGAAGATGTCAAATAGCTAGAAACGCCTGTCCTTGGGTCCAATTTGGAGACAAGGGCAAAAACGGCAGTTTCGGGCCAAAACGGGGTCCGCCGTTGGGCCCGCTTTGCACCGAAAAACGTGTCCAGGTCAACGGTCTCCAAATTTACCAAACTTAGTGTCAACAGGTCAGGAACGCTGATATGAACCCAACGGAACTTCCAGATTTGAATTCCGATGAGCCGAACACAAAATCGCCCGTCGAGCGGGGCCTGTGGGGCCCACGACACGCGATTTCGTCAACGTTCTCAGAATCGAACCAAACTTGACCCACAGGACCAGCGTATCGCTACGAGTCCGATGGCGCAAGTTTCGTCTCGATCCGACGAGTGTACAAGAAGTTAGGGTGAATTGCCGAAAAGGCGGATACGGAGCGATGTCCGCGGATACGCGTTGATTCCGGTGTGCACGCACACCCGAATCAGCTTCCGCGAAATCTCACACGTCCGTATCGACGCTGCGCACGTATCTGTGAAGACCGCACGCGACCAAGTCGTCCCGTTTGGCGGGACGTACTCGGTTCCGGGGTAAAACAGGGTCTGGTTTTTCCTGTTTTTGGATCGCGGTGTGCGATCACCACAGGACGCGGTGTCCCGAACAGTTTGTCCGGACACCGAGAGGGTCATACAGGCTTCACAACGCAATTTACGGAATTGAAAACGGAGCTACGAGGCGAAAGTTACGCGTACCTGAAGGGGACCCGAAAACATGGCAAAATTGTGTCCGACACGACACGGACACTGTGTCCTGTGTCCGTGTCCGACACAGGGGGGAAATAGGAATTAGGGTTAGGGTTTGGACTTGGACACGGCCGGAGCTCCGCCGGGCTGTGCGGGACGAGGGCGGTTGGCTCGGGGACGGCCGGCTCGAGGCGGGCGGACTCAGCGGAGGCGGCGGCGTCTCAGCCGACAGCGGCGGCGCCGGGGAGAGCTCGAGCAGCTCTGCTGCGGCAGGCTCGTGGCCGAGCTGGGAGGAGACGAGGGAGGAGCTGGAGGCCGGGAGCGGTGCGGCGAGGCGAGGGCGGGTCACAGCGAGGGGAGACGGTGGCGCGGCGAGGCCTAGGGCGGAGGGGCTGCCGGCGCTAGGGTTTGAGGCGGTGGGGGCTCGTCGGGGAGGGTATATATAGGGGGTGGCCGGGGGTTGAGGGGGCCGAGACGGGCGGTGGAGAGTGGCGGAGAAAGCGGCGGTCGTGGGTGGTGGTCCGGGCAGAGCGGAGCGGCCGGAGGCGACGGCTCCGCCGCGAGACTCGGGGGGGGGTGACTGACTGGGTTGCGGGTCTCGGGTCGGCGGCGGGTCGGGTCTGGGCAGATCCGACCCGACCCGTTAGGGCAACGGGCCGCAGGCCGGGCTGGGCTGGGTTTGGCTGTTGGGCCGGGCTGGGTTCAAGCCCAATGGGCTGAAGATAATAATAATAATAATAATAATAATAATAATAATTAAATAAATGAATAAATAAATGAATAATTAAATAAATAATTAAGTAAATAGTTTTAGGTGATTTAAAATTAGGTCCGGGGTCCAATAAATTCCGGAAAAATTGCCCTAAGTCCAGTTTTCCATTTTACACCCAAAAATATTATTTCCATAATATTTTAATATTATTTATTAACAATAAAAAATCATTTAATAATTGAAAACCTTGATTTTAATTACAGAAAATTCACAGAAAATTCCAGAAAATTGCGAAAAATTCCAATTTGAAATTCTTGAAAAATCTGGGGGTTTACACAACATGCAGGCGCAAGGCCTGTGGGAGGCGATCGAACCCGAGAAAGCCGACTACCGCGACGACAGGATGGCCCTGTCCGTCATACTCCGTGCCGAGCCGCCAGAGATGCTGCGGACACTGGCAGTAAAAGACACTGCCAAGGAAGCATGGGACGCTGTGAAGATGATGCGGATGGGGGTCGAGCGCGTGCGCGAGGCCAAGGCGCAGAAATTGCGCGCTGACTTCGAATTAATGAAGTTCAAGGACGGCGAGTCCGTCGAGGACTTCGCGATGCGGCTCACGGGACTAGTCAGCGACCTGCAACTACTCGGCGATGAAATGGACGACGAGAAGGTAGTTAAAAAATTTCTTCGAGTCGTTCCATCCAGGTACATGCAAGTCGCCATCGCCATTGAGACTTTAGTGGATCTCAAGACGTTGTCAATTGAAGAACTTACCGGTCGTCTTCTAGCCGTCGAGGAGCGGTACGATCTTTGCAGCAACTCCGGCGACACAAGTAGCCGCCTTCTCCTCTCCGAAGAGGAGTGGCTAGCTCGCACGAAGCAGAGGAAGGAAGGCGACGCCTACTCCGACGGTGGCAAAAGTTATGGTCGTGGGCGCGGCAAGCCAAGAGGTCGTGGCCGCGGCAACACGAACTACGGCAACGGCAACGCGTCCGGTGGCACGCACGACAAGAAGGGTGAGTGCCACAATTGTGGCATCTACGGCCACTGGGCGAAGGACTGTCGCAAGCCGAAGCGCGATGAGCGTGCCAATCTGACGCAAATCGACGACGATGAACCAACACTGCTCATGGCCTTGCTTCATGAGGAAAAAGTGCAGATCCATGAAGAGAAGGTGCAACAAAGATTAGAAGGCGATGAGGAGACGTTCGTGACGCCGAGATCGGAGCCCGATGCCACCGCCGACCTGCACTTGGGGAGCGGATCTGGTCTTGAGGTCGCGGAAGCCGACCGGATTTTGGTATATGAGGGTTTGAAGGAGAAGAGTGGTGTCGATGCGACCGAAGAGTCTCTTCTTGTTGCCGAAAGCGGCAAGGATGCGGTCGTGTCCGTCGATACTAAGGTTGAGGAAGATTCAACTCAGTACTATGAAGTTCAACGCGAGTTTTCGGAGGTTTCCGTCCAGCCGGTTGATTCCTGTGCGTCCCTTGAGAAGGAGGTCAAAATAGTTCCCTGGCCGGATGAGGAGTCACTTAGAAAAGATGGCGATGTGGATTTCAAGGCCGTCCATTCGGAGACTGCAAGCACCATCATGTTTGGACAAAGAGCAATGAAGGTGGAGAACATGGTCAAAATAAAGGAGGAATTTGACTACAAAAGCCTTTGCAGGAGCCTCCAAATTGAGATAGATAAGTTAATTGCTGAAAATGAAAGGCAACAGAAAAATTTTGAAGACCAAAATGAAGAACATAAGACGAACAAGAGAGGTAGCAAGGAGGACTTGCTGCTGCTGGAGAACAACGACAGCAAGTCGGGAGGCGACAACCTCGTCGGAGTCTCCGGCGACGACCTCGACGAAAACGAGAACCCGAGGAAGAAGAAGAAGCGCTACCACCACCACACTCCCCAGCAGATACAAGAGATCGAACCGTTTTTTAAAGAATGCCCGCACCCCGACGACTAGCAAAGGCTGGAGCTCAGCAAGCGGCTCAGCCTGGAGACCCGACAGGTCAAGTTCTGGTTCCAGAATCGTCGAACCCAAATGAAGACCCAGATTGAGCGGCACGAGAACGCCATACTCAAGCAGGAGAATGAGAAGCTCAGGATGGAGAACATCGCCATCCGGGAGGCGATGCGCAACCCGATATGTGCCAACTGCGGCGGAGCCGCTGTGCTCGGAGAGGCGTCCCTCGAGGAGCAGCACCACAGGATCGAGAACGCCAGGCTCAAGGACGAGCTGGACGGCGTCTGCGCGCTCGCCGAAAAATTCATCGACAGGCACATCTCGTCCCTGTCCGGCCATATTGCGCTGCCCAACTCTTCGCTCGAGCTCGCGGGCGGCGGCGGCGGCGGAAATGGGGGGTTCGGCAGCATGGGGTCGTTCGCGGTGACCATGTCTTCGGCAGTGACCGAATACGCACCGCCGCTGGGTTTGGGCGCGACAGCTGCGGCTGCGGCGGATTGGTCGCTCGAGAGATCTATGCTGCTGGACATGGTGGTCGGGGCTATGGACGAGCTCGTGAAGATGGCGGCTTCGGGGGGAGCCGCTGTTGTCACTTCTTCTTCGACATCATCAAGTGTAGCGGACGATGCCGCTGCTGCTACTTCTTCGATGATAGGCGGTCAACCACGTCAACCACGCTATCTCCAAGAGGTGTACGACGCCACAACATCGATGGAAGAAGTTGGGCTATGTATGCTAGGTGCGGAGGAGCCTGTGAGTTTTGCCGAAGCCGAGAAACAAGCATGTTGGCGACGTGAAATGGAAGAAGAATTGGCCGATATTGAAGACAACGAGACTAGAGAGATCGCCAAGGATATTGCAAAACGCATGGTGGAAAGCATGAAGGCAATTGCAGCAGTTAAAGCTAACGAGGAGAGAAGAAGACTAGAGTCAGAGCTTGAGCTTGTCTTGGTCGTGGAGAAGTTGCAGGAGCTTCGTTCCATAAGAATTGTCAAGCTGCCGCTGCTGCCGACACAGATACTGCAAAGGATGCTATTGCAACGGCAGAGGTATCACGAAAGACTGTACTTAAAGAAAGTTGAGGCAACAGTAAATCAAGAGCCCTTTAATAGGATAGAAAGTGAAAGCAGCTCAGGCATGGATGTGAACCAAGAGCTCGAAGCGAAAAAATCTGAAGGACAAGTGTCTGTCAGGGGTTATGATTCTGTGTCCAATTTGCCATCTGAGTTCTTCCACTATTATCATGGAAGTAATAATGATATGGGGACACTAATTGAGGTCAGAAGAATGTGGGATGCGTACATACGGCCCGGGGGGAAGCCGGATACCTGGGCACTGGTTTCAGCCACCACCGCCTGCAGATAAGGTCTGGGCATCCTATCTTGTTGGTCCCAAATAAGGTTCATGAAAGTAACCAATGGAGCTCCAATCAGGATCTTGCCTGTTTTTTTTTAGGAAAGCTAATCATTGGACGACTAAAGTTTTTCGAGATGCGCAAGAAGATTCGGGTGCAGAAAGTGAAACATTGATACAACAAGATTAAGGGAGTGATTGTTGGTGATAATCTTGTTAGTTTGTTTTATCTTGTTAGTTTGTTTAGATTGTTTAGTTCGTTTAGATTATTAGTTGGTTTAGATTGATAAGTTGTTTGTTGAAACAACTTTGATATATTTATTATTTAGTCTATCTCTTTACATCAAATGTTCAACTATATATAGCTGAACATTTCATTCAATAAAATCACCAAGTCTATTCATCCTCCACAAGACTTGTGTCCTGTTTCCTCTTCCCTGGGCTATTTTCCAACAGGATTAGCGACGAATTTTAGTGGCGGACCCTAATACATGTTTGGTACATTTGTGTGTCTCAAACGTTTTAGCGACGGAATTATCCGTCGCTAGGTAGTCGCTGACCTGAGATTGTCCGTCGGAAATCCGTCGCTGACCTGAGATTTTCCAGTTTTTTCGTCACTAGTATGTGGCTAGTCCGTCCCTAAAGGTAATATTTTTCCCATAAATTAATTTCTGCTGAGCATATACCTGTTATACATTCACTAATTTCCATACAAATAAATTTCACACAAGTAAATTTCACACAAACTATAAAAATCCACACAAACATGTCCAAATGTCATATATACAATGAACTAATAAAGTAGAGTAATCCAAACATACCACAAACTCTAAAAATACAACGGTGGAGGCGGATGTCACGACCCGATTCCGTGGAATCGTTGGGGCGTCCCCCGAATCGTGACCACCGTACGGGCCTGGGGTTGCGCCCGCACAAGGCTTTAATATTTTGCATAACGAGCACATATTCAGAGTACGCAGATAAATTGAAACACAGATTTGAAACATGGAAAAGTTCTCTTTATTGATAATGAACATCTATTACAAACTCTTGAACGAGTCAGCTAATTTGTCGCACGGGCTTACAAAAGTATTGACTCAAAATGAGATAGCAGTCCTGTACATTACATCCCTTTACTAAACTTCAAAATGATATAGACCTTCGGGCTGGAGGACGGCTTTGCCACGGAGCTGCATTGTGTATAGAGAGTTGCAAGCTCCTGCTTCAAAATGCTTCAAGGATGGCGCGATCAGGATGCGCCTAGAGCTGGACTGGATCGGGAAGACGACTTCGGCTCCTCGCTCGGTTCGCCTTAGTGCAGAGAACATGTTTCAACGAGGGTCAGCATATCGAAACATACTGGTGAAGGCGAGCTAACCCAACTATGCCAATCAACACGTTGTTTTAATGAAGCATGCATATTTTGTGGGTTTCTATCTTGCCTTAGTTCATTTACAAGTAAGCAGCATATAGAATTTACTGAAATGAACTTGTCACCGTTCGGTGACTTTACCTGCCCGTCTGAACCACCTACACAATACTTACCATGCCTTCCCTGCCACGAAGACACAAGTTAGTTTGCAACAGGTTTAAATATACAGTGGATCACTGGCGAGATGCCATAATGGACGATTTAGTCTTGAACGAGGATGGAATGCAGCAAAGATTCAGTAGTGGCTACAAACCATCCCGTCCAGATGCAGTAGACTACAGTGAAGTTTCGTCCGGATCGGATCGGTGCCAGTGCCCCAGCGACCGTCCGCAGGAACCAGTGACCTTGTGCACAAGTTGTCCGTGATCGAATCGGTATTGTTTATTAAGTTAACAGTTCATGCAGTTGAGGCAACACGAGTACAAGACAAGCAGTATTTCATGATTCAGTTGCATAGCCTCGCGGTTCAGTGTATTGCATTCAGGATAAGCTCTTTTCATAGCACAATTTAAAGAAGAGCATACATTCTAACTTGTATTATGCATATGATAAATATTCCAAACGAACAAGCATGCAAGTAAGTAACCGTTCTTAAGTTTGATTGACAAGCAGTATTATCCAAGTCTATTCTCTTTTTATCTTGGTGTCTTTTATTATTACTTGGTATCGTCTGATCGGGGCAACAAGAATGCAAGAGTTTTTGGTGTGAAGACTTGGAAGCAGGGCTAGCTAATCGGGACGGTAGCCACTCACTTAGATGGTTGGAAGGGAGAAGAAAAGAGGCGCTTCAAGACTCCGCTCGTAAGCCGCCTACTTCTCGTTCACCTGCATCACGAACAGTTCGATCAATACCTCTTCCTCTCTTTCCATACTCGGAATTGAAATGCAGTGCAATGAACGAAAACAATAAAATCCATCGAAACCGTTCAAGGAAAACAAACAAATCCGAAAACCAACTCAAAGTACGAAAGCAACAAGCGACATCGAAATCCGAGGCAACAAAAGATAACAGCGAAGAGGTCCCTCCTGACTCTGCCGCTAAGTCGATCCCGGGGGCACGGTCCACTGAATATGGGAATCGATTCCGAAGAAGCAAATCCATAACGAGTACGAGTTCTTGTTTCAATCTATCCCGATCGAACGATACCATCTTGTGTTTCTTAGCCGCGCTTCCCGCACCGGGGGAACGGGGCGCTACATCCTACCCAACTAATTGGAAGTTTTATCCCGAAACTTAGGAATAGAGCCTACCGTTAGGGATTATTGAGGCGTCTCAGTGGGCAGGCAGGAACAGTATGATTTGGATCCCCACAAATGAGGCATTGCCCAAGTTTCTTGTGGCACTTTTCAGCTGTGTGCCCTAGTTTCTTACAATAAGAACATAGTTGCCCTGGGTTTCCTCTCCGTGGACCGTCGTGGTTAGGACGCTTTGCAGCAGTGTTTCCTCTATCGTTGCTTTGGCGTTTGTGATTGTAGGTATGCACAACGCCGGCAGAAACGTGAGGATACTGCGGTTCAAGAGATAGAGCGTGATTCATGACTTTCCGCATTGTCCCGTACTGATGAACGACCACGTGCGCATGGATGGCAGGGCGCAAACCACCTTCAAACCTTCTAGCTCGACTCGCTACATCAGGTAAATAGGCCCTAGCGAATTTGGAGAGTCGGTTAAATTCGGCGGAGTACTGTTTAACTGTCATACTGCCCTGCCGCAGCTGTACGAACTCATTTTCCATCTGACGTTGCACTGGAGGGGGTATAAACTCTTCTTCAAACGCGGCACGAAAAGTCGTCTACGAGATCGCCTCCTCTCCATGGTCAAATTGGAGAGATCGTCGATGCACGTCCCACCAATCGTGCGTGTTGAGGCGGAGCTGTAGTTGGGCGCAGGCGACGCGCTTCTCTTCGGGGACCACTAGCAGAGCGAAGTGGTCTTCAAGTTCGGCCAACAAATCTAAAGCCACAATTGATTCCTCAGTCCCGTTGAATGGGGTGTTTCAGACTTTCTTGAAGTGGCCAAAGTCGAAGACAGTCACTTCCCTCGGCCTTGGAATTTGCGGCGTCTCTACTTCAAGCACGGGCTGTTCCACCGGAGTCGTTGCTGTTGCAACGGAATGGTTGGAAGCCAAAGTCTGAACGATCTGTTGCAGGGTATCTACCTGCTTCTGTTGGACTGAGAATCGGGTCTCTAGATTGCTTTCGAACTTGGCTTGGCGAGCATCATCTCTTTGTCGTTGTGCTTCTAATATTTGCATCACCTGCTCAAGCGGATCGACTTGAGATATACCCTGTTGGCTCCGAGAGCTTCCCGAAGTGACCGAACTATTTTCTTGGCCTTGCATTTTGTCCGGTGCTAGCGCTGCAGATTGCGCTGGTGCCATTCCTTCAAAAGAAGGTAAATTATATTAGGATCATAATGTATTATGGACTTATTTCATGAATGTATCTCATTTTGGCTTAGCGAGTTCAAGAGTTCGCACAGGAATTTGATCGTTAAAGGAACTTTTCCAGTATGAGAGTCTAAGGAACTTGAATCTGTGCTCTGATACCATTATGTCACGACCCGATTCCGTGGAATCGTTGGGGCGTCCCCCGAATCGTGACCGTCGTGCTGGCCTGGGGTTGCGCCCGCACAAGGATTTAATATTTTGCATAACGAGCACATATTCAGAGTACGCAGATAAATTGAAACACAGATTTGAAACATGAAAAAGTTCTCTTTATTGATAATGAACATCTATTACAAACTCTTGAACGAGTCAGCTAATTTGCCCCACGGGCTTATAAAAGTGTTGACTCAAAATGAGATAGCAGTCATATACATTACATCCCTTTACTAAACTTCAAAATGATATAGACCTCCGGGCTGGAGGACGGCTTTGCCACGGAGCTGCATTGTGTATAGAGAGTTGCAAGCTCCTGCTTCAAAATGCTTCAAGGATGGCGCGATCAGGATGCGCCTAGAGCTGGACTGGATCGGGAAGACGACTTCGGCTCCTCGCTCGGTTCGCCTTAGTGCGGAGAACCTGTTTCAACGAGGGTCAGCATGTCGAAACATACTGGTGAAGGCGAGCTAACCCAACTATGCCAATCAATACGTTGTTTTAATGAAGCATGCATATTTTGTGGGTTTCTATCTTGCCTTAGTTCATTTACAAGTAAGCAGCATATAGAATTTACTGAAATGAACTTGTCACCGTTCGGTGACTTTACCTGCCCGTCTGAACCACCTGCACAATACTTACCATGCCTTCCCTGCCACGAAGACACAAGTTAGTTTGCAACAGGTTTAAATATACAGTGGATCATTGGCGAGATGCCATAATGGACGATTTAGTCTTGAACGAGGATGGAATGCAGCAAAGATTCAGTAGTGGCTACAAACCATCCCGTCCAGATGCAGTAGACTACAGTGAAGTTTCGTCCGGATCGGATCGGTGCCAGTGCCCCAGCGACCGTCCGCAGGAACCAGTGACCTTGTGCACAAGTTGTCCGTGATCGAATCAGTATTGTTTATTAAGTTAACAGTTCATGCAGTTGAGGCAACACGAGTACAAGACAAGCAGTATTTTATGATTCAGTTGCATAGTCTCGCGGTTCAGTGTATTGCATTCAGGATAAGCTCTTTTCATAGCACAATTTAAAGAAGAGCATACATTCTAACTTGTATTATGCATATAATAAATATTCCAAACGAACAAGCATGCAAGTAAGTAACCGTTCAAGTTTGATTGACAAGCAGTATTATCCAAGTCTATTCTCTTTTTATCTTGGTATCTTTTATTATTACTTGGTATCGTCTGATCGGGGCAACAAGAATGAAAGAGTTTTTGGTGTGAAGACTTGGAAGCAGGGCTAGCTAATTGGGACGGTAGCCACTCACTTAGATAGTTGGAAGGGAGAAGGAAAGAGGCGCTTCAAGACTCCGCTCATAAGCCGCCTACTGTTCGTTCACCTGCATCACGAACAGCTCGATCAATACCTCTTCCTCTCTTTCCATACTCGAAATTGAAATGCAGTGCAATGAACGAAAATAATGAAATCCATCGAAACCGTTCAAGAAAAACAAACAAATCCGAAAACCAACTCAAAGCACGAAAGCAACAAGCGACATCAAAATCCGAGGCAACAAAAGATTTCAGCGGAGAGGTACCTCCTAACTCTGCCGCTAAGTCGATCCCGGGGGCACGGTCCACTGAATATGGGAATCGATTCCGAAGAAGCAAATCCATAACGAGGACAAGTTCTTATTTCAATCTATCCCGATTGAACGATACCATCTTGTGTTTCTTAGCCACGCTCCCCGCACCGGGGGAACGGGGCGCTACAGCGGAGACGGTGTTATACAATTCAAGTCCAAAAATATGACGGTGTTATACAATTCTACAAAGTCAAATAAATACAATCAAGTCAAAAAAATACTACAAACTCAAAAATCTATCAAGTCGACGATGGAGGCGGAGGTGGCTGTCTGCTAGCCATGTACTGCGTCACAACCATAGCGTTAATATTCTATAGATCATCGGGAGCAACGACAGATGGTGAAGTGGCAGGAGCCGTCGAAGGAGCTGGAGGACCCATCGATGCCGTCGGAGGAGCTGGAGCTGTCGGAGTAGCTGGAGGAGCCGTCGTAGTAGCCATCAGAGTAGCAGGTGCTTGAGCATCACGCGTGTCTATCAACCGTCAGACCAGCCCATGTAGCTCTTGCACAGTCATCATGAGCTTCTCCAGAGACATCACACCCGAAGGAACGCCAGAGCCGGACACTGATGGAGCGAGAGTAGCCGTCGGAGGAGCTCTGGAAAGAACCGACGGCTGTGATGCCAACGATCCGGTACCGTACACGCTGTCGCATTTCCCTCTCCCGATAGCTTGTACCCACCTATCGTTTCTCTCAGTCGGCATACTGCTCTCAGCGCCCCCCTCTAACGTCTCATACGTCTCCTATATTTATTTATATAAATAGGTTTAGAGTTAAGAATTTTAGAGTTATATGTGCTATATTTGATTTTGGTTATTGTATGATATTAGATACTAGATATTGTCATGCCCCGATCTCCCGTAGGCTAATCGATCGTTCCCGCTAGGCGAGAACCACCGCGCCAGTGCTCCCGCGGGACGATCGGTTGACCCATCTGGGCGTGATACCGCACGAGCGTGAGCTATGCCCGTGCAAGGCCGTAGTTCATTGGCTGGCGATAAGAAATCTAAGACACAGAGTCGCACAGATTGTCCGAGTGCAGTGGAATTATAAACGCATAAGCGATTGATAACAAGTTCATTGAGTCGTCAAGAGCAGAAGCATTGAATAACACAAGTATAGAAGTAAGCATTTTCTTTTATTGATATTGAAAAAGTGTTACAGGCGGCGTATAGCCGTGACTACAAGTCGCTCAAGCACTCATTCTCTGAAACAATAAAAGGCGTGCCAAGTGGCTACATTTGTAGAATGATGTATAGGCGATGTTCCAATATTATGTCTTGTATATGTGCTTCAGTTTCGAACGCAATGCTCCAAGGCTTCAGAGTTGAACTCCATGCCTTAGTACGCACGAAGGAGGCATCCGCACCAAACGAGGTTCTCCCGCACCCTGCAAGCAGCCTGGTGGATTATCAGTACACGAATGCACTGGTGGGGAGGCTACTCGCCCGCTCGACAAATCCAAACACGTTCAATATGTTCCGTGCACCAACTATTTAGTTATCTTTCTAGTATTGCCTTAGGATTAATTTCATGGCAGAGATTTAATAGCCTAACTCGTGTGGCAGTGCGTCGTGCGATATAAGAGAAAACACGGCGAGACTTACCAACTTACCATTTGTCCTTCCCTGTCCAAGGCAAACCAAGTTAATTCAAGCACGAGCATGTATAAACATTCAGGCAATACCATATGCAAACACTATGTTGTGAGCGAGATTATGATTCGGGTGCACGAGTTACACGAAACATCAGGTGTGTTGTATACGATGTTCTAGCGCTCTATATGCACAAGTGTTGTTATATCATGACCGTTCAGGAGTTCAGTTATTCTTGATGCAATGCAAATGACTCACACGTGGATAGCTGCTAAGCGAGGATGACTTATCTATATGAACAATTGTCGCTGGCATAGCCATAAAGGACGAGTTATAGTCGCGGGATAGAAAATGATATGCGACGCAGGTAGCGAGCTCCGCCACATGCCATTATCTTCCTCTAACAGATTGACTATTCCATATATTCCGTCCGAATCGGATCGGTCCCGCGGGTGCCACAGCAATCGTCCGCGGAACCCATAAACCTTGTGCACAAGTTGTCCGCGACACGCATTCTTGGTCTTTCCAAATCCATAACATAATTTGATAATCCAAGAACCTTTGTTCTGAACCGAGAATTTGCTCCACGAGTTGGAATTCTGATATGCTTTGACATGATTCTCGTTCAGAGGTAAACTTGATGTGATTATCATTCAAACATAAACTTGACACGATTCCAGATTCAGTGTTCAACTTGCCCTAATGCATTCCCCTGGTGCGGTCAGGATACTTGCAGGTTCATTTTGCACAGAAGAACTATTTGATAGTCTCCTGATTAACTCGAATGCATGCACGATACATATAACGTTCACTAGATTATGGCATAAGTTCATTATGGCATGTGTTGGATTGAGGCCACATTTCAAGTTAACATAAGCAGCAAGCATGCATTTCATAAGAAAACTTAAGCAATTTCGTTGGCTCGGGCCCGAAGGTAAGCCGAGGCGTGAAACCATAAAGGAACTTACCAAGCGATATCATCTAGGGTCGTGCAGTATAAACATGTGAACAGTGCACTACAGAGTATACATAATTTATATCATTCTAACCGAGGCATAGCGGAGTCTGGTTGCACAAGGAAAATGTAGCATGCAAAGGGTCTGTATATAAGCTATATTTTATTTCCATGTTCTAGCACAAGCAATAAGAGTTGGGATTATTCCCTTAGCAAGGTGCGTTGTATTCTTAAGTAACATGTATCGTTCCATATTTTAAGTGTGCTGGCTAAGCAAAGACAAGTTCACCGTAGCCACCCACCTTAGCGATGACTCGCCTCGGTCGAGTGATACTCCGAACGAGCCTCTGAAAGCCTAAACCGAACTCCTGAAGGGACAAGTCTGGATATCCTTTGACTCAAACTAGTCTTCTCGCTGAAACAAAGCTGGTCGGGACAGTGCACTTCTGCCGTTTGAATCGGCAGTCCGCTTGAGCGGAACGGGGTGTTACAGATATCATATTATATAATTTAACCAAGGTTCAAAGTATCGAATCTGGAATCAGTATCGGACCATTCCTTAACTCTAAACCTATTTGATTTTTAGTATTTTTAAAATTGAATGAAATAGTAATCACCCTTGTGGATTAATTTACATGCGATAGATAAGTTTTTTCTCTTTTATATGCTTTTGCAATCTTAATATAATCTAATATAACTTCATAAACCATTAGAATGGATAAAAAATTAACCTAGAAACTAGAAAATATCATAGTTTGACTGTTTGACCTAGAGTTGACCTAGTTTGACTGTTTTGACATAGAAACCTAGAATCTAATTAAATTATAAAAATAATCTAATTAAATTGATAAAATTTTATAAAGATAACTTACATATGATTTGGTGGCCCACTAATCTACGAGCTTTCCATCCTTCTTTCTTTTGTGGGTCCGTTAAAAAATTGCTAGAAAGTCGACGGTCTTGGGTCTTCTCCAGCTCTGACGGTCTCGTCGCAGTGTAAAAATTAAGCAATTAATAAATAAGCAAAAAAAATTAGAATTACAAAAAAATGATCTAGCAAATTTTTTCAATACTAACCATCAGTCGAAAATGCTCGACGGTCGGAATAGATCCACCAGTATGGAGACCACCCTTAGCATGGGCAACCATCACCTTCTCACACTTGGCCTTGTAGGTCGGGGTGTCCATCTTCTTCTTCATCTATTCCCAGTACTCCGCCTTCATCCACTCATTGCAATGATCCGGTCCAAGTAACGCCAGCGCCTTCTTGTCATTTATCATATCTCTCAACCTCTTGCTGGCGACGGTCTTCTAGCACATTCGGATATTACTATCTCTATGATCCGGCCACCAGTACAACCTCTGCAAATTAGAAAAAAAATTTGTATCGTTGTAATCAAAAAATTATATATTATTATAAATAAAATTTATATACATACCTCGAGCTTCTCCAGCCAAGTGAATCGTCGATCGAGCGGAATGTCACTAAAGTTGATATAAGGGCCATCAAAGTAGCTCCGCATAATCTCTCCTATATCATTCCCAGCCTTGATCGGGAGGAATCTGAAATAAGTAGATAATATACAATTAGAATAAAAAATACAAAATAAATGTATGAATTAACAAAGAAATGCTTACGTCGCTCCATCAGCCCATAGCTCAGGACGAGAGATATTGGTTGGCCGCTATGGTAGAGTAGGGGGGTCTACAAATCCAGGACGGTCGACATATACTCCATTTTCCACAAGAAGGCCTGAAAATAGATTTTCTCCTGTGGGAGCAACTAGTGGAGTAGCCGATGTAGTAGTGCCGGTAGTGGCTGGAGTAGAAGAAGGGGTAGCGGCTGATGGCAATCCGGAAGATGGAGTAGCTCCTCCTACTGAAGAACGAGTATATGGAGGGGATAAACCATCTGTCGTATCTACGAACTCGTCCTCAGGTCGTGAGCGATAATATGGGGTAGCCGGCGTAGTGGACGGAGGATGCTGAGAAGATGATCTTCTCTGAACCTATAGCCGTCCTCGTCCTCGTCCCGCCATACTATAGATAAATCTGCAGCAAATAAAAAATGATGTCATCAAATAGATAATCATAAAGTAATACATGGTGTGGTAAAATAAGTAAATACTAGTGTGATGATAAAATAATTAAATAAATATCTAAGCTAATGCATATGTATGTACGTACTAATCTTCTTTATCTTCCGAATCATCATCGTCTTTGGAATCATTTTTCGAATTATTTTTCGAATCGTCTTCATCTTCTACTTCTTCATTTTTATTTTCACTTCCACTATCACTATCATCTTCATCTTTCAATTCTTGTTCCTCGCTCGATACCTCCATATGAGAGTTCTCTTCTGTATGAGGTAAATCTTCTATATCAATCTCTTCGTCAACTCTATCATCCTCTACGGTAACGTCAACCTCCATACCATCAACACCGGCCAAACTCATATATGCAAGTTGAGGCATGACCACCTCATCATCTTGGTATGCTAGATCCCTAACATTATATGTGTTTCTAGCTTTAGTTTTGCATACAGCCTACCAATATTTATTATTGCGTCGTCGACTATGATAGCTCGTATAATACACTTGAACCATTTGACTAGCCAACACAAATGGTTCAAAACCTACATATCTTTGAGAAATTTCCCAACGTCCGCCATGAAATCACATTTAAATAGAGTATTTGAGAAATTTCTCAACGCCTGCCATGAAATCATCTGTCAAACCAATCATACTCTCATGTCGCCGATTGTACATCCCCGATCGGTCAACTAAGTATCGACTCATTGATTTTGTATGTACAATATATTCAAACAATATGGATTAGATACAAGATGAGTTAGGATATTTGCTAAAGGATTAGTTAGTTATGATACTTGATAAAGAAGTCTCATAAAGAACTAAATGAGCTATTGGAAAGACCATATTTGAGCATTTCTCTGTGTTTTACAAGTATCAAAAACCATAATTCCTCGACACTCATCCGAATGTGGGCGATACATGCCATAGCATAGTAAGGTTGAAACTACTAATTACTATTCATATTAGTACCCTGAAGTGATAATCGATACTCATAGTAATGGTCCGATACCGATTTCGATACAAAGACCAATACTCTAAAATGTTAATAATTCATTATAGGTTAAAATTAGTGATAACTGTATCGATTTTAGGGCCGATGAATAAATCGATATCGATACAAATTTTTAAACGTTTATTTTCGATATTCTAGGATACGCTGAAGCCTATGTATTAAGAATTACGTACGTCTAAGGATACACATATAAATCAAAATAATTATATATGTAATATTCAATTTGTCAATCTTCTTCTAAGTTAATTATAGACACATACAATACATATTACCATTTTCGTGTCCTAATTATACTCGTGTCAATTTGTCTGTATTTTTTCGATACGTGTGTCCGTGCTATAAATCGATACAAATTTTTTTTTGTAGAGATGCTCCCTCACGAGGTCCTTTTTGAATGGTATATTATGATATTTGACACAATGGCACTTGATGAACCTCTCATCCATGAAATAAGGTTGACCACTGGCGTATTTGAGAAATTTCTCAACGTAGTTTGCATTATCGGCGATACCGATCCGATATAGACCAAAATCCGATATCGACGATTCCAACATTCAAAGTCTCTTTTTTGGTCAATTCGAAAAATAAAATTGATAAAATAAAGGCCAATTAGCAAGGGTGTAAACAATAAGGTTGTAAAAGCATGTAATAGAGTATTTCCAGTATATCTGTGTCAATGTCTATGTTCTAGTGTCCGTGTCCAGTATCTCGTGTCTACGTGTCCAGCACCATAAATCTTGTATGCTTAATAATTAACCAAAATACGAATGAGGGTTAGGTTAGAGCTTACCTTCGACGGAGGAGGAGGGGATCTGACGGAATGTGGACCGGAGAGGGGGTCGAGGAGAGGGGGGGCGGAGGGGGGGGGGTTCGAGGTGGGGATGGAGGCGGACGAAGGGGGGCAGAGAGGGGGGGTTCGAGGAGGCGGACGGAGGGGGGCAGAGAAGGGGGGTTCGAGGAGGGGGTCGTCGGAGCCGGGGGGAGAGGGTGTCGAGGAGAGAGAGAGAGAGAGAGAGAGAGAGAGAGAGAGAGAGAGATTAAGAATGGGGGAAAATGAAACGCGTTCTGGAATTTTAAGTTTTCGATATTTTCGTCGCTAACGTAACAACGACGGATTAGCGACGGTTGTTGACGAAAAATAATATAATTTTTTTACATAAATAAATTAGTCGTAATTTCGTCGATGACTCAGCGACGGATTATTTTTCGCCGCTGAGATCCGTCGCTATTTAACAATATTTTTGTAGTGAAACCTTGGGAGGAAATATCCGACCAACAGAATGTATAGACAGAACAATAACACCAGAAGGTATTTAAATAGAATGTCATAAGGTATTTTAAATAGAATGTCATGATGGAAACCAGACTTTCATTTATGAAAAAAAAAAATTAAAAAACAACCACAAAAACAATAGGGATTACCAAATCTGGACACATGAGAGAATCCCTATGAAATTGTAAATACTACATCAGAAAAAGATAGTATAGGTAGGACTAGACTGCCTGCCAAAAACCAATATCATATCATCCTAAGAAAATTAACTTTTCTATATATTAATTGGAGAACTATTAAATAAAAATGTTACAAACCTTCTAAAACACCTTTGAATCGTTGCAAAAAATAATTTATTTCTACACTTTGTAATGTTGTCTTTGTAGTGATAGTAGTCACTAGATTTATTCATATGCTTGTATGTGTTAGGAAATATCTCAATGACTACAGTTTTTGATTGTTTATAAGCAAGAGAGAATATTGAATTCACTATGTTGACATAAATATTGGTAGTGATATTTATCCAATCAAAACTATAAGCTGAATTTTTTTAGACTACTTTCAAATGTTGACATAAATATTGGTAGTAGTTACTCCAATCCAATTAACACAGCAACATGCTTCATTCGTTCATTTATGTTAGTAAGATCCATCATAAGCGATACTAGTTGATCCATTCTATAAGTCAATAAATCCAATTCGTTTCATACATTCAAGAAGCTTCGTACAAGTTTCGAAGAGAGAAGAATAAAAACAAAAACATCCATCATAACAACAGTGGAAGCCAACTGAACTGTTCTCATTAACAACATGAAGCGAATGAAAATACAATTAATAAACAACAATATTTCTGATGATTGGATCAATATCACAAACAGAACGAGATGAGGGTTTTCCTTCTTTACAATAGATAGTAGTTTCTCAATTGAGCGAACCTATTCAAAATTTTCAACTGTCATACCCAAAATTACAAATTATTTTTACAATGTCATCATGTAACAAATGACAACGTGAACACACGAGGCACCAAGTGGAAATTAATCATGAAATATAAGGGGACATGGTCTTTTCCTCTAATAAGAGGTGAATATACACCTTTCCTGAATTTATATCATTACATGAATTTCCAATGTGAAACTATGCCAAAGTACCCCAGGCACGTACAAAAGGTATGACAAATGGTTCATCAGCAAGATAAGTATAAAAGAAAAAAATTCACAGCTACGTCCGCTTGCTAATGATACAAATTACAGATAAATATTCATAGATTACACGGTTATAACCATCCCATCATGAGAATTAGGTTAATTTCTGTTGAGGAAGATTTTTGCTTCACCATCAACATTTTTGCCCATGGAAACACTGGCACTTGATTTGCATACTATGTGTATGTTATCTGGAGTTTCCTGTATCTTCTCTATTTATGTCGCAGGCCTTAGCTTCTCAAGCTGGTAGAGATTATCTGTATTTAGCAATGTATCAAAATCACTCAAAAGTTTTCTGTGTTGTGAAATTCAAGTCTTCATCAATGGAGGAAATGAATGAAAACACGCAGAGAAAAATACTAAGAAGAGGAAATAAATAAATTATAAACTTTATCTTGCGTACCACAAGAAAACTTCAAAATCATTTCTCACAAGAGTTCCCTTATCCTGAACGATGCTACGGTTGTTATTTCACCACTAAAAACAATAAATTTCCACTTCCCAACTGCTTACCACTTTCAAATGTTTCCAATTAAGACAAACAGTTTAGAAACTAGACCAATGAGCATCTCAAATTTCGGTATTAAGCAAACAAGTACAGGCATTACTGTAACCACCTATTTCCATTAGAGGGGTATTTTAGTCATTTGGTATTTATTGTGAATTATTATTATATTTAATGTTTATTATTAATTGCTATTGTATTATTTATTATTTATAGTATTATTGGGCCTTTGCATTAGCTAGTTAGTTTGAACCTTTGCATGGACTTAGTTAGCACCGAACAAGTAGGCACATGGCCCAACCAATTAGTCATGACAAGGTTAATAATTAATTAAGTTAGTTAGTTGAGGATAGAATATTCCTTCCCATTAGCATGATCCATTCCTAATTAATTAGAAGAGACTTGGAGAACACATAAGAAACCACTAGAATCCATTAGAAACATGTAGAAGAGCCTATTGGATCTTTCCTCCACCCAAACCCATGCCCAATAGGGGCCAGCCACTTAAAAGGAAGAAGAGAGAGAAAGTAGATCACCAATTCATTTCATTTCATTCATAATTTCATTCTTCTTCCTCAAGCAACCCATTCACCACCAATTTCCATCACATCCATACTCAATTTCTCTCATTCTCTTCATCGAAATAGCACTAGGAGCTTGGATTGCTAGGAGCGTTGGAGAAGGAGTTTGGCGAGGAGATCGTGTCCACATCGTGTCCAATTGGCTTTACATTGGGAATCCATCTCCCAATTGATAAATTCTGAATTTTCTCTTCTAATTTGAGTTTTAAATCATGCCATTTGACTCTTAGGAACACCCCAATGGCATATGACTACCTATAGGATGAAGTTCTAGGCCTAATTGTTGTGTTTGGACCTTAGAAACCAGAAGCGAGAGCGGAGACGGAAGCGGGAGCGGAGAAGCGCCACTACTTAGAAGATTCTAAAGTTGGAAACGTGATAGGAGTGTACGCTTATAAATTTTTAATGTTTATTAATTATTATTATTATCAAAACTCATAAATATCTTAATATTTATTATAATTTATAAAGTTCAGTTCAAAGTTACATAAAGATCATTCGCACGTTAATTTTTTATGATGTCAAGGGAATAAATCTTTAGTTTCTTGGTACTTTGATAAATGTGTATTGAAAATTTTCTAATTTCTCCCCCAAAATTTATGTTCTCTTTTAAAATTTTGGTCATATTATGGGAAGCGATCATATCGTCGGAGAAACGAGCTCTCGTCTCCGGAGAAACGAGCTCCCGTCATCGGGAAAAGGAGCTCCAAACGAGCTCCCAAGTAAGAAACGCCGAATCGAAGGTTCTTACTGAGATTCGTTGACCTCCGAGGAGTTTCTGGCTTCTAAGGTTTGGACACTTCTTGCATAGGTTTTTGTATGCATTTTGGGGGAACTACGAGATTGACACATCAAGTGTGTGTCATGAGACTAATCTAGCCTAATTAGACTTAGATTGGGGTTGGGAGACTAGCTACGTGCCCACAATTGGGCACGAGTAGACCGTATCGCGATACGGTGTGATACGGAACTCCAATTTGGGGATTTTGTGCATTTGAGTTCTAATTCTTTGGTAGCAAGTTCTAATAGTTATTATTAACTATAATTGATATGTATATTTGGTTATATTTGGGTATTGTGGGTTTTGACACTTTAGTTGGGGGTGTATCAATAGTCGCTCATCTAGTGTTTGTGGTTTTGACACTTGCATTGTTAGGTGGATGTGTTAGAATGATGTGATATATATAGTTGTGTAGATTTGTATTATGTATGGGTACCTGTGGGGGTGTTTGTGCACATGCAAGTGTAAGTATGGTGAAAATGCCAACTTGGTTGGTGTTTTATCCCTCTGTTTGCAATTACGGAGAACATCTCATGTTCTACCCAAATTAAGCAAAGTTCTCCCCTACATATGCAATTTTCTGATTTTAAGAATTTCAATTCCACACAGAGAAAAATTAAGGAATTAATAAACAAACACATATTGTTATCCCAAAACTGAAGAAGCATTTGTTCAGTCAATAATCACATTTCCTGATCACCAAAAACAATAATCCATCAGAAAAAAGGCCCATGACAGGCCTATGTCAGCCCACTTTTCATACATCCTGTGCCTGCGATGTGTCCCGCCTATTTATATGTGTAAACAATACCGAAGAGAGAGAAACAGAAACCAGACAACCTCCAGTTTCTTGGCAAGACTCTGCTTATTGCCATTCCATTCCATTCTTCTTCTTCTTCTTGATTTTGGATTCAAGATGTCTGATAACCCCCAAGATGATCCGATGTCGTCAACACCGCCAACCCCGTCTTCCACTGAACCTCAGAATGATGATCCGGTGTCGATGCCACAGACGAGCTCGTCTCCTGCTGAGCCCCAGAATCATCAGGTAATTTCCAACTTGACTCTTTTTGTAGCTCTTGATTCTTTCTTTTATTGCTCAATTGCGTGTTCTTGATTAATTTGTGTGCTTGTTACTTGTGTGAAATCTTTCAGGGTGATGACGTTCAAGATACTACTTCTAGACTTGACCACTTACCAGCACCGGCAACCTCGTCTTCTGATGAACACCAGAATGATCAGGTTTCCAATTTGGCTCTTTGGTAGCTCTTGATTCTTTCTTTTATTGCTCAAGCTCATCTTCTTGATTTATGTTATTGTTCCATGCATGTGTCAACCCTAAGGACAATGATGACGAAACTGTTGTTTATTCGCTTATGCACTTAACATCGAACGTGAATCAGCATAGCAAAGATGGTGAGGACGACCAAGTAAAGGTAAGCATGACATAATCCACGAAAACAAATAGATTTCCCTTGTTTGTTTTCGTAAAATGTAGCTAGCCTTTCTATTCTTGTTCCTTCCATCTAGTTTGCCTTTGGTAAAGGATTGCAACAATGTAGGGAAATTGTCACTAGATTTCGTAATGATTTGATGCATCTTGATTTTTTTTTCCTTCATTGCTCAAATTTCTCCTTGATATTTGTTCTTGTTCCTTATGTGAACTCTTTCAGGATAATGATAATGGTGATGAACGAGTAGAGGCACCGTACGGCAGTGAAGTCCAGGAGCTTAGAATGGAAGTCAACAATCTATACAGCTACATAAGAGGTTTACTTGATGAGCCGGTGGAGGACCATCCCTCAGAGCCTCTGGTTGTTCAAGTAAAGGAATGCTGCAAGAAGCTGAAGCAATTTAAAAGCAGCACAGATCAGCGTATAGAAAAGATTCAGAAGGGCTGTTTGGAAAATATTGAGAGGTATACAAAATTTATTCAAACCTCTCCAGAAAAAGAGATATCGGAGCTTAAATCGAATTTTGAGATGGCGAATCTCGAAGCGAGCATTGCCAAGAAAGAGGCTGAGGAGCTTAAATCGAACTTTGAGAAGGCGAGTCTAGATGCGAGCAGTGCCAAGAAAGAGGCCAGCGAGCTTTCTCTGAAGCTGCAGGACAGTAATAAAAAGCTGAAGGATGCTAAAACTTCGACAGCAGGTCAGAAAGAAAAGGGTTCGCGCCAGGCCAAGATTATTAACCAAATAAAGAACTCAAAAATCAGATGTTATTTTGCCACAGCAGCAACCCAAGGATGATGCTCACAAGGTCAGCATATTGGTTGATCATAAGAGAATTCGTGAAGAGCTTGATACGACCATATTGTAGTTAGAACAGGCCAAGGAGAGGCCAAGGAAGAGGCTAAGAAGCTTCTGCTGAAGCTTGAGGAGAGCGATGCTGAAAGTGCTGAAAGTTCGATCACAAGTCACAGGATTTTGCAGCAGGACTGTGTTATCAATGAAATAAAGGATGCAGTATCGCATATTAAGTTCCCTCCGGAAGTCATTTCCAAGGATCTTCCTAGTAAGGTCAGGTGGTTGGCTCTTGATCATAAGAGAACTTCCGAAGATCTTGATGCGGGCAAGTTGAAGTTAGAACGTGCGCTTGATGATACTGCATTTCCTAAGGAAGAAGGCAAGGAGCCCGTAGATAAGGTCAAGCAGTTGGTTGACTTCCACCAGAAAAATAACATTTGTGCCTTCTTATGGGATCCTAAAGTAACAGAAGGACTTCTCAGTAAGATGTGGGATGATGCATTACCTGATGTTGCTGAAGTACTCAAAAGGTCAAATAAGAAGTTTGTGGCAAGTCTGTCTGATACAATCAGTTTTCCGGAATGGATGGCTAACGAGGAGGAAGATACAGACCCTGAACCATCTTCATCAGCGACTGTGACACACGAGTCCAGTACAGAAAATGCGGTAAGTTTTATAATCTGATTATTCAAGTCTTATTTAACTCTCTTTTTTCTTCCTTATGTACTAAAGTTTTGAGTTAAGATCATTGGGTTGTCAAAATAGAACTTAAAGTTGGCATAGCTTTTCTTACTAGTATCATAGTTAATCAGAAATAGCCATATATTAAGTGGCGAGGTTGTTACTAGAGTAATTAACCATACTAATAGAACAGATTTAGTGACACATAAAATATACTATTTTATGATCTGATTTTTTTTATTTTTTATTTTGGAGAGGAGTCATGGTGTTGATGCTACAGGTGGCAAGGATATTCAGTTTTGAGTATAAAACTGGATTCCTAATTAATTTACATGTCATACTACCTATGTATTGTGATATACTCATCTCAACAAATTGAATATTTATTTTTTAACATTATCCTTAGTGTATCTTTTGTATCCTTGCAAGTAATAATATGGTCAATTTAAGTGATTTTTCTGTACCGAATTTCAGTTATTGAGGTCTTTCAAATATTTGAGTAATTAGCTTGAATTTTACCTATATACTTCTTGTGTAATGTGTTTTATGTTTTAGATGTTGAAAACTTGATAATTTAGTGTTCTTTGACACGGGGAATATGGCGTGGACTAATCCACATCGCTTATATACTTAGCAGGGCAATGGACAGTCTGCACCTACTGTGACCCAGGATGGGACTACAGTCAGTTTTATGTGCTCCTTCTGTACTGAATTTTAGTTATTGAGGTCTTTCATATTTTTGAGTAATTAGCTTGAATTTCAGCTATGTGTATGTTTTTATGTTTTAGTGTTCTTTGACACGGATTGTATGGCGTGGATTTATTCACAGGGCTTGTATACCTTTGCAGGACAATGGACAGTCTGCACCTTCTGTGAGCCATGACGGGACTACGGTCAGCTTAATGTACTGGATTTCAGTATTGTGGTCTTTCATATATTTGAGTAATTAGCTTGAATTTCAGCTATGTGTATTGTGTTTTATGTTCCATTCGTTGACATTTTGATAATTTAGTGTTCTTTAAACGGGCAATATGTCATGAACTAATCCAAAAGGAGTTGTATATTTTGCAGGGCAATGGACAGTCTGCACCTACTGTGAGCCAAGACGGGACTACGATCAGTTTTATGTGCTTCTTCTGTACTGAATTTTTAGTTATTGGGGTCTTTTATATATTTGAGTAATTACTTTGAATTTGAGCTTTGTGTAATGTGTTTTATGTTTTAGTCGTTGACAAGTTGATAATTTAGTGTTCTTTGACACGGGGAATATGACATGGACTATTCCAAAGGCTTGTATACTTTGCAGGGCAATGGTCAGTCTACACCTTCTGTGAGCCATGATGAGACTATGGTCAGTTTTATGTGCTTCTGTACTTAATTTCAGTTATTGAGGTCTTTCATATATTTGAGTAATTAGCTTGAATTTCAGCTATGTGTAATGTGTTTTATGTTTTAGTCGTCGACAACTTGATAATTTAGTGTTTTTCAGCACGGAGAATATGGCGCGGACTAATCCACAAGGCTTGTATACTGTGCAGGGGAATGGGCAGGCGACACCTACTGTGAGCCCAAAGAATGGGACCATGCCTCCATCATAGCCAAATATATGGAAGGCTACCATTTC
The DNA here is from genome assembly GCA_036927795.1 of Iris macrosiphon. Lineage (NCBI taxonomy): Eukaryota > Viridiplantae > Streptophyta > Magnoliopsida > Asparagales > Iridaceae > Iris > Iris macrosiphon. The sequence goes on from JAYESA010000001.1 coordinate 176,249,309, forward strand.
TGCGAGGGAGTTGAATATTTGTAAAGAGACTTGGGCTTCTGACTTGTAACGAGACTTGGGCCTCATTTTAAGTCCAGCCATGGTTATAGGACAGTGTAGAATCAGTTGTTATATGATGGACACTTATGTCATTTATCATAAAACACGAGAGCCAGTAAGCTCATGCAATTATGCAGCCAAGGAGAAAGTCTGACACATGGCTAGTCCAGCAATAAATGCCTTCAACTAATTGATTCTTTTTTACTTTCTTTGAGTGGAGCGTACTTCGTGAATTCTTTTTCCTTAACTATGTTGTCTTACAAAGATGCAAAGGTCTATCAACAAATTTGATTCACGCCAAATACTTGGAAGAAAATAAAGAAAGATAAATCAACTTCCTAACTTATGGCAATAAAATTGGACACCATGTGCATGCAATACATACTTGTGGATTACACACGAACCTTATTCCATCCCCAGCCATAGAGCCGTCCGTCAGATGTCAGTGCCATTGTGTGCCTTCAACCTCCGGATATCTGAAGAAGAAGAAGAAGAAGAAGAAGAAGAAGAAGAGAAAATTAACTCGTACAAGCAGTGTTTATTTTTTATAGATCTGTATTACATGAATAAACAAGTTTATCTATTAGATATTAATTGTAATATAGATTGAAGCCTAGTTACAACAATTAGAGCAAATTACTCATTACAAAACTTGGCAGATCAATAGATCCCTACTGAATTGGACAAGATGAAGGGTCATAGGCTACCATGAAAAGTAGAAAGGAAACTCATAGGATTCATGGATATAAATCCATTTATAAGCATGATTAATCATTTCTGTTACAAAATTTTCATTTATTGGAAAAGCTGCTCATGAATTGATGGCAACTCGTAGTGTTTGGGAAAGAGGGAAGTGGGAGGAAGAAAAAAAATTGAGGGCATTCACCTGAAGAAGAAGAAGAAGAAGAAGAAGAAAAAAAGAAGAAAAAAATTGAGCGAAAGGTGGAAGAAAAATTACAAGTGAAGGTGTCTGGGAGGGGGGAGAGGGGAGGGGAAGGAGAGTAGAGTAGAGAAAGAAAAGTGACAAAAAAAAAAAAAATTATGTGGGTCCTACTGAAAAAAAAAATATATATAGAATAATTTAATAAACTATTTCTCGTATAAATTATAATATAAAAATTTTAATGACTAAATAAATAATTATATATTTATCCATATACTAACAAAAAATTATTTTTAAACTATTTTTTCTATTTTTTTTTCATTCAAACAAGTAAAAAAATTAATTTTACCTTTATTTTACTTCCACCTCCATTTTACTTCCCAAAAGTTCCCACTGTCGATCCGATATCGGATATCGGCCGATACGTGACCGATACGGATCGTACCGTATGAAATGCAGAAAAGAAACATAGAATCAAGGGAAAAAAAACAATAATTGAAAACTACAACAGAAAAAGCAATAATTGATAAAAAAAAAAATTTGTCTATAAATTATATGGAAACCACAGAAAATTTACCTCTGATTTCTTCTCCACCGCCGCGACGCCGTCCGTGCTCCGCCGCCCGTGGTCGTGGATGGAGGCGAGGAGGGGGGAGGCCGAGAGGAAAACCAAACACTTTCCGTTTCTTCATGGTGACTAAGAACTAGTGAAGACGGGAGGAAGAGACGCCATATGGGAGGAGGCACTGGACAGAGCCCCTTGGCATCAAGAGGGTTTCTACTCGGTTAAAGAGAGAAACTTTCTAGGGATAGGCTGATAGAGACCGACATAAAGCAAAAAGCTGACACAAGTCAGTCATACCATTACATCGGAATATTAAGACGAGAACTAAGACACATGACCAGACCCTTTTTTTTTTTTCCAAAAAATTTACTGTTACGTATTAAATTTTTCTAATTTTTGAAATAGAAATATTGTCCGCCAACAATATTCACGAAAAACGCAATAGACGTATACGTAGACCAAAAAAAAAATTAAAGTGGACCCAAAAACCCAAATTCTGCCAACATTGTCGGCTAAAATTGGTGGGGAGCAAATTTCAGCCAATTGTGTTGGCGGAAATTGGAAATGGGAACTCACGGGTGGTTTTATTTGGTTGGTTTTGTTTTGTTTTGTTTTGTTTTGTTTGGTTGGTTTGTTTGGTTTGTTTTATTAGTTTGTTTTAATTAGTTATGTTTTGTTTTATTTATTTAGTTTAGTTTTGTAATTAAATTAAAAAAAATTATTTTAACAAAATAAAATTAAAATAAATTAACAGAAAATATATTTTGTTAATTGGTGGGAGGCTAATTTATTTTGTTAATTTTCTGTTTTATTTAAGAAAATATATTTTAACGAAATAAAATAAAAATAAATTAACAAAAAATTTACTGTATCGGAATTTCAAAATTAAGAAAAATTAAAATAAATTAACTCAGTTGGCGATATGTATCGAAATTTCAAAATATCCCAAATTTCTATCCTTATATTTAATTAATATAAATTTATTATTGGTACAGTAAATATTTTGTAAAAAAATCGAAAATAAAATTACCGAAAGCAAAATTTGGAGGTCGAAACAACTTTTTTTTGAGATTTTAAAAAAAATTGAAGTCCGTCAAACGGTGAAACGGTTTATCCCGAAGTACTTTTCCATACGGTTATTTTGGCACAAACTGGGTCTTGTTTCGATCTCCCAGTTAAAAGTTATGATACTTTAAAGTTTTATATTTTTGTCTGTAATATGTACGTCTTACTTCGGATGAAAATTCTCTCTACACGAATTGTGTTACTTTTGTCGAAAACATACAAATCGACCTATTGTGTGACGAAAAACGATTTAAAAACAAATAGTTATGGCCGTTCGAAGTCTGTTCGACGGCAGACATAATATTTGTACGGTAGATTTTTTTTTTATGTTAAACTAAATAAAAAAAATCAAAATCCAAAACAAAACTAAATAGGAAAAAAATAAATAAAAATATATATAACTAATTGAAAAAAACTAATAAAACAAACCAAATAAAACCAAACCAACCAAACCAAACCACGCAACTGAACCCGTGGGCCCACATGTCAATTTCTGCGAACACTGTTGGCTGAAATTGTCCCCCTCCCCCCCAATTTCAGCCAACGGTGTTGGCGAAAATTGGGTGTGGGGGCCCAAGGGTGGTTTTGTTTTGTTTGTTTGGTTGGTTTTGGTTTGGTTTGTTTTATTAGTTTGTTTTAATTAGTTATGTTTTGGTTTTATTTATTTAGTTTTGTTTGTAATTAGATTTAAGAAAATTTATTTTAACGAAATAAAATTTAAATAAATTAATTGTAAAGAAAAATTAGGGAAAAAAAATGGTTTAGTTTATTTAGAAAGTTGTAAAGAAAAATGTTATTTTAAGAAAAAAGGCTATTACAATGTTTGATAAGAAAAAAAAAGTAAATAAAGAAAAAAAAATAATAGATCGAAAAATAAAAATTTTAAAAAGTATTTATTTGTATCATCTAATTTTATGTTTATTTTAATGATTTAGTTTTTTTTTATATGAAAAAAATGACTGAATAAAGAAGAAAGACAAATAATAGATCGGAAAATAATTTGGTTTTTATTTCGTTAAAATAAATTTTCTTAAATCTAATTACAAAACTAAACTAAATAAATAAAACAAAAACATAACAAATTAAAACAAACTAATAAAACAAGCCAAACCAACCAAACAAACCAAATCAAACCAACCAAATAAAATCATCCGTGGGCCCCACACCCAATTTCCGTCAACACAGTTGGCTACTAATAAAACAAGCCAAACCAACCAAACAAACAAAATCAAACCAACCAAATAAAATCATCCGTGGGCCCCACACCCAATTTCTGCCAACACAGTTGGCTGAAATTGGCCCCCCACCAATTTCAGCCAACAGTGTTGGCGAAATTTGGGTTGTGGGGTCCACTTAATTTTTTTTAATAATTTTTTTTTTGCCTACTTGTACGTCTGTTGTGTTTTTCGTCAACATTGTTGGCGGACAATGTCTTTATTTCAAAAATTAGCAAACTTGTTTTGTTTGCATGAATTTAAATAAATTTATTTCACTACAGTAAATTTTTATTTTTTTTATACTTTAATATATACTTTAACATTTATATGTACAAGACCTTGCCAAACTTGCATACAGTGCCCACAAAGTGGACATGTGTCCACAAAATGGACCTAGACCAGACCTGGAGAACGCCAATACATACCAGGCCACAAACTTGGACGTGTCAAATAAGAAATGGTATTATACGATTTTTTCGTTTAAAGTAATAATATTTATTAAAATTATAAAAAAAGGGAAAAGTTGGGAGAATTTGCGTGGAGGAGGATGACCCGCCAACTGAGTTGGCGGGGTGCTGAGTTGGAGAGCAACTCGCCAACTGAGTTGGCGGGACGCTCTCCTCGAGAGGCCGCTCGCCAACTCAGTTGGCGGGGCATGCTGAGTTGGCATAGAACCGTTGCAATCTGCTCGCCAACTGAGTTGGCGAGTAAGGATCCGTTTTTCGACCTTTCCACAACGGCTATTAACAACAACGGCTATTACATTCTCCCTCTATAAATTACCTATCTCAACCAAATCATCTCACACTCAATCTACTTCCTCTATTTCCTCTCTTCCCTCTAGCAAAGTCTCCAACACTCTCTCTGTCTCTCTGCCTGCAGCTAAAGTTCATTTGAGTTTTCTGTAGCAAAAGTTCTCAACCGTCATGGATCGTAGCGTAAGAATTGTATGCTCGCACGACGGTAAAGTAAATGGGTTAAATTACGAAGGAGGAGAAAGTATAATTTTTTCAACTTATCCGAATATTAGTTTTGAAAATATACGTAATCATATTATTGAACGTTGTTCTATTCATTATGATTTTATTCTGAAGTCTATTTTTTGTTTTAATTGTTTTTTGATAGATAGTGAAGATGCATGGAATTATATTCTTGAGATTAATTCACAATCACGGTATATAAAAATATATGTTATTAAAGTAGCAGCAACCTTAGATAGTAGAAATAATGAATATTTTTCTGAATATCAGCATGTTAGTTCGGGTGCTAGTTCTTCTTGTCACGCCCCAGTCCCAAAATACGTAGGACCAGGAATACGTGACACGCCAGCTACGCATTCGACCAGACTCTGATCTGACTCGAATACGTATAAGCTGTAATATAAAGGGCACTATCTAGATATTCCATAAATGTAAACCTCTATGTCTCAATCCACAATGTACATCAGTAAACAAGAAAAAGCTATATGTGCTAAGGTCGGCCACCCAATAACACACTAACTCGAATAGACTCGAGAAGAAGTATGAGTCTACAAAACTAGACTACAACAGCAGATGAATAATCAATGTAAAATAACCATAATGCCAGTAGATATAATGTGAGTACCTGGTACCATGCTCGCAAGATATGCCACTCCATCAGCAACTCCAAATGCTCCGTAATCATCTATGCTGCAAAACTGGCAGGGAACCAGGTCCTCAGAGGGACGTAACAAGGTACAGAAATACAACATGCCTAGTAAACAGAAAGTACAAGTGCACGACAGGGTACTCTAACATAACCAAACAAGTGTGACACAGTTTAAAGATAACGTTCGACGCGTGGGCCGTCCAAAGTAAAACCGTAGCTCCGGACACGGAAACACACGGCACGTACCACAGCTCCGGGCAAAGAGTCACACGGGTGAAACAGCTACACTAGATACAGGTATCACTACAAAATACTACATATATATAAGCGCGTGCAGAGTAGCCCAAACGTCTAGTAACTGTCTTCCCCTTCCCAAGCGGTCAACGATTGTGCGTTGAACCTGAACCTCTAACTACAGTCTCGACACAAGGAATTTAACTCAACAGACGCGACCCTAAGGTCGTCCCAGTCTCTGGTCATGATGTCAGTATCAGGATACAGGAATCTGGCACGATCACAGTGTATGAGTGTGTCCTGGGGTATCGATGTACTCAGGTACGTGCATCGAGTTGCTATGAAGCATCTAGTAATTATTCTAAGACGTTAAGTCGAATGTCAACACCCGGTTGTGAACCGGACACGGAATATCGAACATCAACATAAATACGCGCACGAGTACATAAAGAACAACAATATCTGTAAACTGAAATACAGGATGGCAAGGTACACTTGCCTGCGTGCGGCTGCTGATGACGGGGATCTGGTACCGCGTCCAAGTCCTCAGGTGTCACCACCCCATTTCCAGAGCCGGGTATTTTTTTATTATTTTTAATTTAGTTAATTGTGGATTATTTATAATTAATTGTATTTATATTTAATTAGTGATTGCATTATTTTTTATTATTTTTATTTTGATTGTTTTAGGATTTTGGCTAGCCTGGACCCATGTCAGACCCTAGTGGACCCATGTCCGACCCAGCCCACACCCTTGTGAGAATTATTTTGGGGCTTAGAATATTTATTTTATTTTTAGGAAGTTAGTTGGAGAGATTTGGAACTAGTTTGAGTGCTTTTGGAGCCCCGAAACCCAAAACCGAGTTACGGGAGGGCATTTTGGTCATTTGGACTTAGTGGAACCCTTTATTAAGTGGCCGGCCCTATTTTTCTCCCCCCCACACCCGTGAACCAGCAGCTCCCTTTCCCCCCCCACTCTTCTTCTTCACTTCTTCTTCTTCTCCACTCATTTTTCTTCTTCCTTTCTCCTTCCTACTTCAAGTAAGTCCATTTTTCTTCCCTCCTCTTTCCATTTCTTCTACTTGTGTTAACCCTAACCCTAGATCTTTTCCTAACCTAGGTGGGTAGAGCCTAGATTTGGTGTTGGAGCTTGGATTTGAGGCTTGGAAGCTTGGATTGGAGGATTTGGAGCATTTTGGGGATTTTTGCTTGGGATTCCAACTCCCAAGAGGTAATCCCTAAATTTCCCCTTGTAATTACTCTTTTATGGTATAATTAATATTTTAGAACCTTCCTAGACCCTTAGGCTACCCGTGGGAGGAAGTTGGAACTAGTTTGGTTGGGTTTAGAGACTTTAACACTAGGTTTTGTGTCAATTTCGGGTGGAATCCGAATTTGGCCCAATTTTTGGTGATGCCCTAGGTTAGACGGACCTAGGTAGACGTTGTCGGGTGTCTTGAGGGTGAGTGCGTGTCTCCGTTCGGACACGGGAAGCCGCATCGCGGAGAAACGGGAGTTTCGGGCGAAATTGGGGCTTTTCGTCGTCGCCGATTCTAAGTGCGTGTGCGTTTCCGCCACGGGCCTAGAATCGACGCGGGAGCGCATTTTCTAGGATCTAGGCATCGTGTAGAGCGCGTGGGTAAATTTTGGGCCGATTCCGAGTTCGTTTGGTGTGCGTTTCAGGAGGTTTTCCGAGCCGCGCACCACGTGTTCGTCGAAATGACCGAACGGCCATTTCGACTCGGTTTCCTCGTTTCGGGCTTGTGCGCGCGTTGGGTTAGTATCGGGGAGTGTGTGCTAGAGTTTTCGAGCTATATTTTATATATTTTTAGGTGTTTGGGCGTGTCGGGATCGTTGGGCGTGTGTGGGGCGTGTGGGTTGTGTGTTGTTGTGTGTGGTGTTGTGTTAGTGTTAGTGTCTATATATATATATATTTATATATATTTGTATGTGTGTTTATGTATATATATGTATGTGTGTGTAGATATATGTTAGAGTGTGTTGGTATATAGATATTAGTATATATGTTAGTGTGTGTGTGTGTAGATGTATAGATATATATATTAGTGTATATATATATATATAGATATATGTGAGTATATATGTAGATGTGTGTTTATTTATATATAGAGATATGTGTGTGTGTATTTATGTGTGTGTGTGTGTTGATTTGTGTTTGAGTGTGAGTGTGTGTTAGAATGTATAAGTTAGTGTGTATATATATCTATAGAGTTATATATATATGTATATATATATATGTATATATATATAGGGGTGTGTGTGTGTATGTGAGATGAGAGGGGGGGGGGGGTGCCCAGCTGAAACTGAACTGCAGCAGCAGCAGTTCAGCTGCAGCAGCAGCTAGCTGCTGCTAGGAGAGCAGCAGCAGCAGCTCCAGAAGGAGCAGCAGCAGCAGCACAGGTAGGAGCACAGTAGCAGCAGCAGTTTTAGGTAGCAGCAGCCGCAGTACAAGCAGCAGCAGCAGCTAGCAAGAGCAGTGTGCGAGAGAGAGGGGTATGTATATATATATAGATAGATAGATTGTTAGATAGGTAGATTAATGGATTGATAATTGGATAGGTAAATGGATAGATAATTAGATAGGTAGATAGCTAGTTAGATAAATAGGTAAATAGATAGATACATAGATATAAATAGATAGATAGATATATGGATAGATAGATACATGGATAGCTAGATTGATAAATAGATATATATGTAGATAGTAGATAAATAGATAGATAAACATAGATAGTTAGATAGATAATTACCTAGTTGTTTAAATAGATAGATAGGTATTGGATAGATTTAGATAAATAGTTAGATAGCTAGATATATATAACTAGATTGATAGATAGACACATAGATAGATAGGTAATAGAAGGATAGATAGATATATAGTTATATAGCTAGCTAGCTAGGTAGATACATAAATAGGTAGATAGATGGATATCTATATAGATAGTTATATAGTTAGATAGGTAAATACCTAGGTATAGATATATATATACCTATAGCTATATAAATATATCTATAGATATCTAGAGAGAGAGATAGATAGATTTATATATAGATATCTATATATAGCTAGGTAGATAGTTTAGATATCTAGATATAGATATATTTATATATTTATGAGGAAGATAAGGTAAGGTATGTGTAAGATAAGGTAAGGTATTGGGTATAGATATATAGGTATATGCCTACATGTATTAGATATCTATATTTTAGCCTAGATTATAGCTAGATATATATGTTTATGCATAGTTAGTTAGCTAGAGGGGTAGTCGGGTTGAGTTTAGAGCGGTATCTCAATACCTTGAGATACCGAGGTATCTCAATACCTTAAGATAATCAAGGTATTGGGTTTCGAGCGGGGTATTTGAGCATTAGCCTAGGAAATGCTTTGGAGTGATTTTTATATGCTTATGTGTATATATTTACGCGTGCTAGCATAGGTTTTAGCGGGTTTAGGCGGGGTGCGTAGCCTAGGTTGAGGTATCGGATACCGAGGGTATCCCGGTATCTCAAGGAGGCGAGTTTGAGAGTTTTCTAGCTTAATGAGCTCGGTTTGACCTAGAATTTCAGGAGCACCCTAGTTTGACCCAGACTTGACCGTAGTTGACTCGGTTGACCGCCAAAGTCAACTTTTGACCTAGTTTTAACCTAGAGTTGACTTTTTGGACCCAGAGTTGACTTTTTGACCCAGATTTCACCGGTTTGACCCGTTTGACCTAGAACGATCCTAGAAGCCTATTTTTAGTTATTTTATATCTATTTAACTCATTAGAACCCTGTTTAACCTTGCTTTTTGCATTAGGTCCTTGCGACACCAGTTCGGATCGCCAGTTGCTCAGGACGTCAGGCGAGTACATTCTCTGATAGTTTTCATTATTTGATGATTATTATGATTCAGCTTCTAGTATAGTATCATCTGATTATTCTGGCACAACACGGGACACTGATTGATATTTCTGGATTCATTTACTTGCGACACGTACATTTCATGTTTCTGGCCTCTATTCTGGAATCACTACTGGCATCACCTACTGGCATCACTACAGGCATCACTCATGTTCAGGCTGGACTCATCTTGATTTGCGTGTCGGGTCTTGGATCCACTTGTATTAGTCGGGGCGGGGAAATACTCGAGTAGACATGTAAACATTCCTATCTGGCATCATCAGGAATCACTCCCTCTGGTCTAATCTGGAATGATAGCAGCCGCGCACCCAGTGCGCGGTGAGCCGTACTTACCCCTAGCCGTTTACATGTCGAAACAAGTATTTCAAAGACACCGAGTTCATTCTTTATAGTCTGGACTCTCATGCATTTCTTGACTTGTCTCACTTACATGTTTCTGGACTTGACTCACTACATGTTTTTCATGCTGGACTCACTACACGTTCATGTGCACGGACTTGATCTTAGCTTAGATTTCCTGTATATTGCAGTTATTACTATCTTGCTCTGATACCCATGCATCTTTACCTTTATGCACCAGTGATTTATATATTTCTTGTTTCATACTTGCTTCATTCTTCTTGCTACTTGCTATGACTGTTTTATAGTTTTTATCATTTAAATGGAACTGCTGTTAGAGATGTACTTGCTCCAGTCCTGACTGGACATATTTTTCAGAGTATCCGGAGGATTGGTGTCCGACGTTTTATGGACCTGAGCCTGTCGATGGTGCAGACAGGGACCCTCTAGTTTAGAGGTGATTTCCGGGTTGGTAGCCGGGATCACTAGGATCTTGTTGTTGTTTTTATTAGCTTTTAGCACCGGATTTGTCTCCGGTTTTGGATTGAGACCTTGTTTGTATATTATTTTGGATGATGTATTGTTGTATTATTATTATTATTGATGTTGTGGTTGTTGTAGTAGTAGTTGGTGGTTAGACTTTATAGTTGTTAGTCTTCTTTGTTATCTATCGTGCTTAGATTCGTGATTGAGTACTTGAGATTATCTTTTGATATTGCTCCTCCGTTTGGAGTTGAGATCTTGGCAGATTATATATATTGATTGTGTGGTTGCCCTCCTTTTGGAGAGGTCATGGCCGATTTTTTTGTGAGATTATTATCTAGATAGTTGACCTAGACAGCGTTCTACCGCCGATTCTGCGGCGTAGGCTGGACGTACCCACGACTCATGCCCGATTTTTCGGGTGCGGGTCGTGACACGTTTTTGGTGGCGGCCCATGCAGGTCTCGATTCGCAATTAGTGCGATGTCGTGGTGGTACAACAACTTAGTTGTACTGCTGCGAGCCTGCTATAGGATCTAGGATCTAGGATGAGAGTGTACTCAATCACGACTAGGAACAATTCCAATCTAATTATTCTGAAATTGCTTCTTTTGAAATATTACTGTCCTTTCTTGATGATATCGTATCTTGCGCCGTATTGACTTCTTTTGATCTGTGTTCAGGATGCCTCCGAAGACACGATCCCATCGTACCGTTCCAGCAGTTGCCTCGGAGAGGTCTGCTACCTCTCGTCCAGCTCGTATTCAGGCAGCTGCTACCGCTCCACTCACCACTCCTGCGGTTGAGGGAGCCTCTGTTTCTCTCGGGGATCCTTCTCCACTTATCGATCCGAGGACTACCCCAGTCGTTCCGGTGGTTCCTCCACCACTTCCTGCTCCAGTAGATGCCGCGCAGTTGTTTGCGTTCTTCAGGGAGATGATGGATGCGCAGTACCGTCAGGTGGATGTGATGAGGCTGGGCATTGAGAACGCCCACCAGGTGGCCATGACGGCAGTGGATAGGGTGGCACAGAATCAGCCACAGGCAGATCAGATTCAGCTTCCGAGGCCGGGTAGTATCATTGACTTTCAGAGGATGCGGCCCAAGGAGTTCCGTGGTACAGAAGGGATCCTGTACGCGGATGACTGGATAGAGCAGATTGAGGGGATCTTCAGGCTGGCGCAGATTCCAGACAGCATGCAGATAGAGGCAGCGGGCAGTCAGATGTTCGACCTCGCCTTGACGTGGTATCGCACAGATACGAGGATCGCGGCGCCAGGGCTTACTTGGGAGGCTTTCAAGAGGCTTTTTAAGGAGAAGTTTTTCCCAGATGTGGCGCTCAGTGCTTTGGAGAGCCAGTTTGAGGCACTCGTCCAGGGGAGCATGACGGTGGACGAGTACGCAGCGGAGTTCTGCCGTTTGGGCAGATTCGTGGATGGCTTGAGTGAGGCAGCCAAGGCGAGGAAGTTTCGCAAGGGCTTGGTTATGGCGGTCAAGTCTTTGACCAGGAGCGACCGCGAGGCAACTTTCGAGCAGATAGTAGGAGATGCTCAGAGAGCAGAGGATGACTTGGAGCTCAAGTCCAAGAGAGGCAGGGATGATTCAGGCAGTGCCAGTGGTAGTGCGGGACCAGCTAAGCGTCCCTATGTGCAGAAGGCAGCGCAGCAGGGTCAGGATCAGAGGGTGCCCACTTGTGCCTACTGCAGGAAGGCAGGACACACTTGGAATGTTTGTAGGAGGAGGCTGAAGGTGTGTTTGTTCTGTGGATCCGCTGCTCACCAGATGCGAGATTGCTCCACTGCACCTCCATTGGGTGGAGCACAGGATCAGAGAGTTGGAGCTAGGCCATCTGTGGCACAGCATCATGCCCCGCACCAGCAGAGGGATACACCCCAGCAGGGCAGGGCTTATGCGTTGACGGTCGAGGAGGCCGATGCTACGGATGTCGGGTTAGCAGGTCTGTCTCTTGTTTCTTCTTCCTGTCATTTCCATTCCTTGTGGTGTGCTTCATTAGTACCTGTTAGATTTTCTTGTGCTGTGGTAGATTGTGTAGTAACCCTGATTGAGACTGTGATAACACGACCAGTAGGACCCTGATTTTGCATATTGTTTAGGTAGAATTTCTTGACTGTGATTGTTGGGGGTTTGACCTAGAGGAGTGTGATTGACTTTAAATTTCGAGGACGAAATTTTCTAAGGAGGATAGGCTTGTCACCACCCCATTTCCAGAGCCGGGTATTTTTTTATTATTTTTAATTTAGTTAATTGTGGATTATTTATAATTAATTGTATTTATATTTAATTAGTGATTGCATTATTTTTTATTATTTTTATTTTGATTGTTTTAGGATTTTGGCTAGCCTGGACCCATGTCAGACCCTAGTGGACCCATGTCCGACCCAGCCCACACCCTTGTGAGAATTATTTTGGGGCTTAGAATATTTATTTTATTTTTAGGAAGTTAGTTGGAGAGATTTGGAACTAGTTTGAGTGCTTTTGGAGCCCCGAAACCCAAAACCGAGTTACGGGAGGGCATTTTGGTCATTTGGACTTAGTGGAACCCTTTATTAAGTGGCCGGCCCTATTTTTCTCCCCCCCACACCCGTGAACCAGCAGCTCCCTTTCCCCCCCACTCTTCTTCTTCACTTCTTCTTCTTCTTCTCCACTCATTTTTCTTCTTCCTTTCTCCTTCCTACTTCAAGTAAGTCCATTTTTCTTCCCTCCTCTTTCCATTTCTTCTACTTGTGTTAACCCTAACCCTAGATCTTTCCCTAACCTAGGTGGGTAGAGCCTAGATTTGGTGTTGGAGCTTGGATTTGAGGCTTGGAAGCTTGGATTGGAGGATTTGGAGCATTTTGGGGATTTTTGCTTGGGATTCCAACTTCCAAGAGGTAAACCCTAAATTTCCCCTTGTAATTACTCTTTTATGGTGTAATTAATATTTTAGAACCTTCCTAGACCCTTAGGCTACCCGTGGGAGGAAGTTGGAACTAGTTTGGTTGGGTTTAGAGACTTTAACACTAGGTTTTGTGTCAATTTCGGGTGGAATCCGAATTTGGCCCAATTTTTGGTGATGCCCTAGGTTAGACGGACCTAGGTAGACGTTGTCGGGTGTCTTGAGGGTGAGTGCGTGTCTCCGTTCGGACACGGGAAGCCGCGTCGCGGAGAAACGGGAGTTTCGGGCGAAATTGGGGCTTTTCGTCGTCGCCGATTCTAAGTGCGTGTGCGTTTCCGCCACGGGCCTAGAATCGATGCGGGAGCGCATTTTCTAGGATCTAGGCATCGTGTAGAGCGTGTGGGTAAATTTTGGGCCGATTCCGAGTTCGTTTGGTGTGCGTTTCAGGAGGTTTTCCGAGCCGCGCACCACGTGTTCGTCGAAATGACCGAACGGCCATTTCGACTCGGTTTCCTCGTTTCGGGCTTGTGCGCGCGTTGGGTTAGTATCGGGGAGTGTGTGCTAGAGTTTTCGAGCTATATTTTATATATTTTTAGGTGTTTGGGCGTGTCGGGGTCGTTGGGCGTGTGTGGGGCGTGTGGGTTGTGTGTTGTTGTGTGTGGTGTTGTGTTAGTGTTAGTGTCTATATATATATATATTTATATATATTTGTATGTGTGTTTATGTATATATATGTATGTGTGTGTAGATATATGTTAGAGTGTGTTGGTATATAGATATTAGTATATATGTTAGTGTGTGTGTGTGTAGATGTATAGATATATATATTAGTGTATATATATATATATAGATATATGTGAGTATATATGTAGATGTGTGTTTATTTATATATAGAGATATGTGTGTGTGTATTTATGTGTGTGTGTGTGTGTTGATTTGTGTTTGAGTGTGAGTGTGTGTTAGAATGTATAAGTTAGTGTGTATATATATCTATAGAGTTATATATATATGTATATATATATATGTATATATATATAGGGGTGTGTGTGTGTATGTGAGATGAGAGAGGGGGGGGGGGTGCCCAGCTGAAACTGAACTGCAGCAGCAGCAGTTCAGCTGCAGCAGCAGCTAGCTGCTGCTAGGAGAGCAGCAGCAGCAGCTCCAGAAGGAGCAGCAGCAGCAGCACAGGTAGGAGCACAGTAGCAGCAGCAGTTTTAGGTAGCAGCAGCCGCAGTACAAGCAGCAGCAGCAGCTAGCAAGAGCAGTGTGCGAGAGAGAGGGGTATGTATATATATATAGATAGATAGATTGTTAGATAGGTAGATTAATGGATTGATAATTGGATAGGTAAATGGATAGATAATTAGATAGGTAGATAGCTAGTTAGATAAATAGGTAAATAGATAGATACATAGATATAAATAGATAGATAGATATATGGATAGATAGATACATGGATAGCTAGATTGATAAATAGATATATATGTAGATAGTAGATAAATAGATAGATAGACATAGATAGTTAGATAGATAATTACCTAGTTGTTTAAATAGATAGATAGGTATTGGATAGATTTAGATAAATAGTTAGATAGCTAGATATATATAACTAGATTGATAGATAGACACATAGATAGATAGGTAATAGAAGGATAGATAGATATATAGTTATATAGCTAGCTAGCTAGGTAGATACATAAATAGGTAGATAGATGGATATCTATATAGATAGTTATATAGTTAGATAGGTAAATACCTAGGTATAGATATATATATACCTATAGCTATATAAATATATCTATAGATATCTAGAGAGAGAGATAGATAGATTTATATATAGATATCTATATATAGCTAGGTAGATAGTTTAGATATCTAGATATAGATATATTTATATATTTATGAGGAAGATAAGGTAAGGTATGTGTAAGATAAGGTAAGGTATTGGGTATAGATATATAGGTATATGCCTACATGTATTAGATATCTATATTTTAGCCTAGATTATAGCTAGATATATATGTTTATGCATAGTTAGTTAGCTAGAGGGGTAGTCGGGTTGAGTTTAGAGCGGTATCTCAATACCTTGAGATACCGAGGTATCTCAATACCTTAAGATAATCAAGGTATTGGGTTTCGAGCGGGGTATTTGAGCATTAGCCTAGGAAATGCTTTGGAGTGATTTTTATATGCTTATGTGTATATATTTACGCGTGCTAGCATAGGTTTTAGCGGATTTAGGCGGGGTGCGTAGCCTAGGTTGAGGTATCGGATACCGAGGGTATCCCGGTATCTCAAGGAGGCGAGTTTGAGAGTTTTCTAGCTTAATGAGCTCGGTTTGACCTAGAATTTCAGGAGCACCCTAGTTTGACCCAGACTTGACCGTAGTTGACTCGGTTGACCGCCAAAGTCAACTTTTGACCTAGTTTTAACCTAGAGTTGACTTTTTGGACCCAGAGTTGACTTTTTGACCCAGATTTCACCGGTTTGACCCGTTTGACCTAGAACGACCCTAGAAGCCTATTTTTAGTTATTTTATATCTATTTAACTCATTAGAACCCTGTTTAACCTTGCTTTTTGTATTAGGTCCTTGCGACACCAGTTCGGATCGCCAGTTGCTCAGGACGTCAGGCGAGTACATTCTCTGATAGTTTTCATTATTTGATGATTATTATGATTCAGCTTCTAGTATAGTATCATCTGATTATTCTGGCACAACACGGGACACTGATTGATATTTCTGGATTCATTTACTTGCGACACGTACATTTCATGTTTCTGGCCTCTATTCTGGAATCACTACTGGCATCACCTACTGGCATCACTACAGGCATCACTCATGTTCAGGCTGGACTCATCTTGATTTGCGTGTCGGGTCTTGGATCCACTTGTATTAGTCGGGGCGGGGAAATACTCGAGTAGACATGTAAACATTCCTATCTGGCATCATCAGGAATCACTCCCTCTGGTCTAATCTGGAATGATAGCAGCCGCGCACCCAGTGCGCGGTGAGCCGTACTTACCCCTAGCCGTTTACATGTCGAAACAAGTATTTCAAAGACACCGAGTTCATTCTTTATAGTCTGGACTCTCATGCATTTCTTGACTTGTCTCACTTACATGTTTCTGGACTTGACTCACTACATGTTTTTCATGCTGGACTCACTACACGTTCATGTGCACGGACTTGATCTTAGCTTAGATTTCCTGTATATTGCAGTTATTACTATTTTGCTCTGATACCCATGCATCTTTACCTTTATGCACCAGTGATTTATATATTTCTTGTTTCATACTTGCTTCATTCTTCTTGCTACTTGCTATGACTGTTTTATAGTTTTTATCATTTAAATGGAACTGCTGTTAGAGATGTACTTGCTCCAGTCCTGACTGGACATATTTTTCAGAGTATCCGGAGGATTGGTGTCCGACGTTTTATGGACCTGAGCCTGTCGATGGTGCAGACAGGGACCCTCTAGTTTAGAGGTGATTTCCGGGTTGGTAGCCGGGATCACTAGGATCTTGTTGTTGTTTTTATTAGCTTTTAGCACCGGATTTGTCTCCGGTTTTGGATTGAGACCTTGTTTGTATATTATTTTGGATGATGTATTGTTGTATTATTATTATTATTGATGTTGTGGTTGTTGTAGTAGTAGTTGGTGGTTAGACTTTATAGTTGTTAGTCTTCTTTGTTATCTATCGTGCTTAGATTCGTGATTGAGTACTTGAGATTATCTTTTGATATTGCTCCTCCGTTTGGAGTTGAGATCTTGGCAGATTATATATATTGATTGTGTGGTTGCCCTCCTTTTGGAGAGGTCATGGCCGATTTTTTTGTGAGATTATTATCTAGATAGTTGACCTAGACAGCGTTCTACCGCCGATTCTGCGGCGTAGGCTGGACGTACCCACGACTCATGCCCGATTTTTCGGGTGCGGGTCGTGACACGTTTTTGGTGGCGGCCCATGCAGGTCTCGATTCGCAATTAGTGCGATGTCGTGGTGGTACAACAACTTAGTTGTACTGCTGCGAGCCTGCTATAGGATCTAGGATCTAGGATGAGAGTGTACTCAATCACGACTAGGAACAATTCCAATCTAATTATTCTAAAATTGCTTCTTTTGAAATATTACTGTCCTTTCTTGATGATATCGTATCTTGCGCCGTATTGACTTCTTTTGATCTGTGTTCAGGATGCCTCCGAAGACACGATCCCATCGTACCGTTCCAGCAGTTGCCTCGGAGAGGTCTGCTACCTCTCGTCCAGCTCGTATTCAGGCAGCTGCTACCGCTCCACTCACCACTCCTGCGGTTGAGGGAGCCTCTGTTTCTCTCGGGGATCCTTCTCCACTTATCGATCCGAGGACTACCCCAGTCGTTCCGGTGGTTCCTCCACCACTTCCTGCTCCAGTAGATGCCGCGCAGTTGTTTGCGTTCTTCAGGGAGATGATGGATGCGCAGCACCGTCAGGTGGATGTGATG
Organism: Iris macrosiphon; assembly: GCA_036927795.1. NCBI lineage: Eukaryota > Viridiplantae > Streptophyta > Magnoliopsida > Asparagales > Iridaceae > Iris > Iris macrosiphon. The sequence goes on from JAYESA010000001.1 coordinate 176,267,066, forward strand.
AGGCTGGGCATTGAGAACGCCCACCAGGTGGCCATGACGGCAGTGGATAGGGTGGCACAGAATCAGCCACAGGCAGATCAGATTCAGCTTCCGAGGCCGGGTAGTATCATTGACTTTCAGAGGATGCGGCCCAAGGAGTTCCGTGGTACAGAAGGGATCCTGTACGCGGATGACTGGATAGAGCAGATTGAGGGGATCTTCAGGCTGGCGCAGATTCCAGACAGCATGCAGATAGAGGCAGCGGGCAGTCAGATGTTCGACCTCGCCTTGACGTGGTATCGCACAGATACGAGGATCGCGGCGCCAGGGCTTACTTGGGAGGCTTTCAAGAGGCTTTTTAAGGAGAAGTTTTTCACAGATGTGGCGCTCAGTGCTTTGGAGAGCCAGTTTGAGGCACTCGTCCAGGGGAGCATGACGGTGGACGAGTACGCAGCGGAGTTCTGCCGTTTGGGCAGATTCGTGGATGGCTTGAGTGAGGCAGCCAAGGCGAGGAAGTTTCGCAAGGGCTTGGTTATGGCGGTCAAGTCTTTGACCAGGAGCGACCGCGAGGCAACTTTCGAGCAGATAGTAGGAGATGCTCAGAGAGCAGAGGATGACTTGGAGCTCAAGTCCAAGAGAGGCAGGGATGATTCAGGCAGTGCCAGTGGTAGTGCGGGACCAGCTAAGCGTCCCTATGTGCAGAAGGCAGCGCAGCAGGGTCAGGATCAGAGGGTGCCCACTTGTGCCTACTGCAGGAAGGCAGGACACACTTGGAATGTTTGTAGGAGGAGGCTGAAGGTGTGTTTGTTCTGTGGATCCGCTGCTCACCAGATGCGAGATTGCTCCACTGCACCTCCATTGGGTGGAGCACAGGATCAGAGAGTTGGAGCTAGGCCATCTGTGGCACAGCATCATGCCCCGCACCAGCAGAGGGATACACCCCAGCAGGGCAGGGCTTATGCGTTGACGGTCGAGGAGGCCGATGCTACGGATGTCGGGTTAGCAGGTCTGTCTCTTGTTTCTTCTTCCTGTCATTTCCATTCCTTGTGGTGTGCTTCATTAGTACCTGTTAGATTTTCTTGTGCTGTGGTAGATTGTGTAGTAACCCTGATTGAGACTGTGATAACACGACCAGTAGGACCCTGATTTTGCATATTGTTTAGGTAGAATTTCTTGACTGTGATTGTTGGGGGTTTGACCTAGAGGAGTGTGATTGACTTTAAATTTCGAGGACGAAATTTTCTAAGGAGGATAGGCTTGTCACCACCCCATTTCCAGAGCCGGGTATTTTTTTATTATTTTTAATTTAGTTAATTGTGGATTATTTATAATTAATTGTATTTATATTTAATTAGTGATTGCATTATTTTTTATTATTTTTATTTTGATTGTTTTAGGATTTTGGCTAGCCTGGACCCATGTCAGACCCTAGTGGACCCATGTCCGACCCAGCCCACACCCTTGTGAGAATTATTTTGGGGCTTAGAATATTTATTTTATTTTTAGGAAGTTAGTTGGAGAGATTTGGAACTAGTTTGAGTGCTTTTGGAGCCCCGAAACCCAAAACCGAGTTACGGGAGGGCATTTTGGTCATTTGGACTTAGTGGAACCCTTTATTAAGTGGCCGGCCCTATTTTTCTCCCCCCCACACCCGTGAACCAGCAGCTCCCTTTCCCCCCCACTCTTCTTCTTCACTTCTTCTTCTTCTTCTCCACTCATTTTTCTTCTTCCTTTCTCCTTCCTACTTCAAGTAAGTCCATTTTTCTTCCCTCCTCTTTCCATTTCTTCTACTTGTGTTAACCCTAACCCTAGATCTTTCCCTAACCTAGGTGGGTAGAGCCTAGATTTGGTGTTGGAGCTTGGATTTGAGGCTTGGAAGCTTGGATTGGAGGATTTGGAGCATTTTGGGGATTTTTGCTTGGGATTCCAACTCCCAAGAGGTAAACCCTAAATTTCCCCTTGTAATTACTCTTTTATGGTGTAATTAATATTTTAGAACCTTCCTAGACCCTTAGGCTACCCGTGGGAGGAAGTTGGAACTAGTTTGGTTGGGTTTAGAGACTTTAACACTAGGTTTTGTGTCAATTTCGGGTGGAATCCGAATTTGGCCCAATTTTTGGTGATGCCCTAGGTTAGACGGACCTAGGTAGATGTTGTCGGGTGTCTTGAGGGTGAGTGCGTGTCTCCGTTCGGACACGGGAAGCCGCGTCGCGGAGAAACGGGAGTTTCGGGCAAAATTGGGGCTTTTCGTCGTCGCCGATTCTAAGTGCGTGTGCGTTTCCGCCACGGGCCTAGAATCGACGCGGGAGCACATTTTCTAGGATCTAGGCATCGTGTAGAGCGTGTGGGTAAATTTTGGGCCGATTCCGAGTTCGTTTGGTGTGCGTTTCAGGAGGTTTTCCGAGCCGCGCACCACGTGTTCGTCGAAATGACCGAACGGCCATTTCGACTCGGTTTCCTCGTTTCGGGCTTGTGCGCGCGTTGGGTTAGTATCGGGGAGTGTGTGCTAGAGTTTTCGAGCTATATTTTATATATTTTTAGGTGTTTGGGCGTGTCGGGGTCGTTGGGCGTGTGTGGGGCGTGTGGGTTGTGTGTTGTTGTGTGTGGTGTTGTGTTAGTGTTAGTGTCTATATATATGTATATTTATATATATTTGTATGTGTGTTTATGTATATATATGTATGTGTGTGTAGATATATGTTAGAGTGTGTTGGTATATAGATATTAGTATATATGTTAGTGTGTGTGTGTGTAGATGTATAGATATATATATTAGTGTATATATATATATATAGATATATGTGAGTATATATGTAGATGTGTGTTTATTTATATATAGAGATATGTGTGTGTGTATTTATGTGTGTGTGTGTGTTGATTTGTGTTTGAGTGTGAGTGTGTGTTAGAATGTATAAGTTAGTGTGTATATATATCTATAGAGTTATATATATATGTATATATATATATGTATATATATATAGGGGTGTGTGTGTGTATGTGAGATGAGAGAGGGGGGGGGGTGCCCAGCTGAAACTGAACTGCAGCAGCAGCAGTTCAGCTGCAGCAGCAGCTAGCTGCTGCTAGGAGAGCAGCAGCAGCAGCTCCAGAAGGAGCAGCAGCAGCAGCACAGGTAGGAGCACAGTAGCAGCAGCAGTTTTAGGTAGCAGCAGCCGCAGTACAAGCAGCAGCAGCAGCTAGCAAGAGCAGTGTGCGAGAGAGAGGGGTATGTATATATATATAGATAGATAGATTGTTAGATAGGTAGATTAATGGATTGATAATTGAATAGGTAAATGGATAGATAATTAGATAGGTAGATAGCTAGTTAGATAAATAGGTAAATAGATAGATACATAGATATAAATAGATAGATAGATATATGGATAGATAGATACATGGATAGCTAGATTGATAAATAGATATATATGTAGATAGTAGATAAATAGATAGATAGACATAGATAGTTAGATAGATAATTACCTAGTTGTTTAAATAGATAGATAGGTATTGGATAGATTTAGATAAATAGTTAGATAGCTAGATATATATAACTAGATTGATAGATAGACACATAGATAGATAGGTAATAGAAGGATAGATAGATATATAGTTATATAGCTAGCTAGCTAGGTAGATACATAAATAGGTAGATAGATGGATATCTATATAGATAGTTATATAGTTAGATAGGTAAATACCTAGGTATATATATATATATATATACCTATAGCTATATAAATATATCTATAGATATCTAGAGAGAGAGATAGATAGATTTATATATAGATATCTATATATAGCTAGGTAGATAGTTTAGATATCTAGATATAGATATATTTATATATTTATGAGGAAGATAAGGTAAGGTATGTGTAAGATAAGGTAAGGTATTGGGTATAGATATATAGGTATATGCCTACATGTATTAGATATCTATATTTTAGCCTAGATTATAGCTAGATATATATGTTTATGCATAGTTAGTTAGCTAGAGGGGTAGTCGGGTTGAGTTTAGAGCGGTATCTCAATACCTTGAGATACCGAGGTATCTCAATACCTTAAGATAATCAAGGTATTGGGTTTCGAGCGGGGTATTTGAGCATTAGCCTAGGAAATGCTTTGGAGTGATTTTTATATGCTTATGTGTATATATTTACGCGTGCTAGCATAGGTTTTAGCGGGTTTAGGCGGGGTGCGTAGCCTAGGTTGAGGTATCGGATACCGAGGGTATCCCGGTATCTCAAGGAGGCGAGTTTGAGAGTTTTCTAGCTTAATGAGCTCGGTTTGACCTAGAATTTCAGGAGCACCCTAGTTTGACCCAGACTTGACCGTAGTTGACTCAGTTGACCGCCAAAGTCAACTTTTGACCTAGTTTTGACCTAGAGTTGACTTTTTGGACCCAGAGTTGACTTTTTGACCCAGATTTCACCGGTTTGACCCGTTTGACCTAGAACGACCCTAGAAGCCTATTTTTAGTTATTTTATATCTATTTAACTCATTAGAACCCTGTTTAACCTTGCTTTTCGCATTAGGTCCTTGCGACACCAGTTCGGATCGCCAGTTGCTCAGGACGTCAGGCGAGTACATTCTCTGATAGTTTTCATTATTTGATGATTATTATGATTCAGCTTCTAGTATAGTATCATCTGATTATTCTGGCACAACACGGGACACTGATTGATATTTCTGGATTCATTTACTTGCGACACGTACATTTCATGTTTTTGGCCTCTATTCTGGAATCACTACTGGCATCATCTACTGGCATCACTACAGGCATCACTCATGTTCAGGCTGGACTCATCTTGATTTGCGTGTCGGGTCTTGGATCCACTTATATTAGTCGGGGCGGGGAAATACTCGAGTAGACATGTAAACATTCCTATCTGGCATCATCAGGAATCACTCCCTCTGGTCTAATCTGGAATGATAGCAGCCGCGCACCCAGTGCGCGGTGAGCCGTACTTACCCCTAGCCGTTTACATGTCGAAACAAGTATTTCAAAGACACCGAGTTCATTCTTTATAGTCTGGACTCTCATGCATTTCTTGACTTGTCTCACTTACATGTTTCTGGACTTGACTCACTACATGTTTTTCATGCTGGACTCACTACACGTTCATGTGCACGGACTTGATCTTAGCTTAGATTTCCTGTATATTGCAGTTATTACTATCTTGCTCTGATACCCATGCATCTTTACCTTTATGCACCAGTGATTTATATATTTCTTGTTTCATACTTGCTTCATTCTTCTTGCTACTTGCTATGACTGTTTTATAGTTTTTATCATTTAAATGGAACTGCTGTTAGAGATGTACTTGCTCCAGTCCTGACTGGACATATTTTTCAGAGTATCCGGAGGATTGGTGTCCGACGTTTTATGGACCTGAGCCTGTCGATGGTGCAGACAGGGACCCTCTAGTTTAGAGGTGATTTCCGGGTTGGTAGCCGGGATCACTAGGATCTTGTTGTTGTTTTTATTAGCTTTTAGCACCGGATTTGTCTCCGGTTTTGGATTGAGACCTTGTTTGTATATTATTTTGGATGATGTATTGTTGTATTATTATTATTATTGATGTTGTGGTTGTTGTAGTAGTAGTTGGTGGTTAGACTTTATAGTTGTTAGTCTTCTTTGTTATCTATCGTGCTTAGATTCGTGATTGAGTACTTGAGATTATCTTTTGATATTGCTCCTCCGTTTGGAGTTGAGATCTTGGCAGATTATATATATTGATTGTGTGGTTGCCCTCCTTTTGGAGAGGTCATGGCCGATTTTTTTGTGAGATTATTATCTAGATAGTTGACCTAGACAGCGTTCTACCGCCGATTTTGCGGCGTAGGCTGGACGTACCCACGACTCATGCCCGATTTTTCGGGTGCGGGTCGTGACATCAGGTCCCGCAGTACCTAGAGATGAGATATAAACCAAAATCAATACTCTATTCTACGACAGACAGGGATGCTACAAACATCTACAACTAAACTCAGTCTCAGCTATGACTCACTGGGACAAGACACTAGGGGGTTGACCACAGTTGACTATCGGTACGATAGTCCATCAACTAGTCCTCTTTACACTCTCCTCGATAAATCCTCATTCCGACCATATTCATCACGTGGTTCAGTATCAGGTGTGCTCACTCCCTGACTGTATTTACTTAGTAGATATCAGGTCTTCCTCAACCCTCAGGATCATTTCACCCACAAACTCTGCTCAACCCTACAGATCACCATGCTCATAAATAAATACGTTGAACCCTAAAGCTCATTGTCTCTTCTTCCAATCTATATTAATATACTGATGACGATTAAACCTCCAAGTTCACCATTAGACTTTGACCTCAAGTCATCATAATTATCATTCATCTTAAACCACATTGTTCAAGTACTATACTAGGCTAACCATATTTACGCCAACAATATATAAATCAAACCCTAACAACTATATCTTCATATAATCCTCGAAATACCACAATCTATATAATCATCATACTTAACCCTAACTAGCATATCACTTAACCACAAGATACATGGGCTACACTACAACTCCATATACACCAACATTTATTTCACATAACCCTAGCTAAATCCACACATCCATATATAAATCATACTAAATAACATGTTAATATATATTCTGAAATTTAAACAAAGGGAGAGAAGATCGTATACCCTGTCGTGGGCTTCGTCGGCCGGAGGGGGTAGACCGTGCTGGTGGTGGTGGTGAGGACTGTGCTGGAGGTGGCGGTGAGGACTGTGCTGGAGGTGGTGGTGATGAGGGAGTGCACAGTGGTGGTGGTGATGGGTGGTGCTGGATGGTGCACAGCCGACCGTGGTGGTGGGGATGGCTGTGTACAGCTGACCGAGGTGGTGGGGATGGCTGTGTACAGCTTGGTGGAGGTGGAGATGCTGTGTACAGCTTGGTGGAGGTGGGGATGGTGAAGAAGAAAAGAAGAAAAGAAGAAGAAGAGTGGCTGTCGGCTGAGTGAGGAAGAGGGAGGAGAGAGAGTGAGGTGGGTGGTTTCCAAAGTCCCTAGGGATTAGGGACGGCCTAGGGAAGAGGAAAGTGTAGGAGGGATTAAATAGGGGAGTGTGTTGAGTGTGTGGTGAGGATTGAGTGTTTTAATTTGAATGGAGGGCCTTGATTATTCATGATGGAGAAGTACATCCAAGGGAGAGAAAGAGTGTGTTGTGACCGGTCAAGAGAGGGAGAGTGGCTTCTTCATTTGCCTTAGCCAATGGGACGGTGGTACCTATCGCTACATTTGCAAATAAGTCCCTTAAGTTCGGGAAGTTGCACAAACACATAAAATGACGTGATAATTATGGCAAAAATTGCGTCTAATAATTTGTATGGCGAGGGGGTAGTGTGGGTGAGGCACGGGTTTAATTAAATGGGCATTGGGATTAACTTGGAGATTAAAGTAGGATTTACAAAGTTGGTATCCCCGATTTAAATAGAAATAAAGTGTCCCGCGAATTTAAATTAATTGGGGGCACTTGGGGTCAAAATCCAGAAATGACGCAAAGGCCAAAAATGGTGGAGGCTTAGAGTCAGTCTTGGACCCTTTAGTTGGTCCGGCCCAACGGGTTAAGTTGGTATCCCAAAATTTAGGGTAACGACACAGGTGTCCGACACGGAATTAAATATGTGTTACGATTTCGGAATGTTGCACAATTAATTTAGAGCACACAAAAAAATTAATATTAAAAGACGGAAAAGTCCAATGCCTAATTTGGCGGGTCAGGTCAGAAGTACAAAAATTGAACGGAATTTATGGGCTGATATTGGGCTCCGAAAAATTAGAAAAAGATAGGGCGCGCCAAGGGTTTAAATTAATTGAATTAAATTCCAGATAAAATATCTCAACGCTAAACCTCAACATCTGCTATCAATTTTTTTCCAAAACTACTCTAACTACCTATAGAATAAATCGAGGGGGTTTACACTTCTCAACAAATAGTTTCATTTATCCAAGATGGTCATTCATCAGATGAATCTAACCATGGTGATGATAGTGACAACGACGATGGAAATAGTGATGATTTAGTTGAAAATGTAGATTATACGGTAGATGATGATGTTGTAAAAGCTATCGCTGATGAATTATTTAAGGGACAATCATTTCCTAGTCGTTCTCACTTTAGAAGCTTTATAAGTAATTTAGCAATTAAATATAATTTTAGTTGTTCAGCTAGTGTTATGAATAATGCTCGTGGAATTATATATAGTTGTGATCAACCGAATTGTAATTGGAGAGTATATGTCAAATCTATTGGAAATTGCGATATAGTTAAAGTTAGTACATTAGAAAATCGTCATTCTTGTTTAGGAAGACTTAGTACAGGACGTCATCGACTAGCTACCGCTTCATGGATTAAGACCATGATAATTGACATTATTAGAGATAACCAGTCATACAGTCCATCACAAATTGTTAAAGATATATATAGGGAGCACCGTATACAAGTTAGTTATTCCAAAGTATGGAGAGCCCGAGAGACAGCATTAGCTGAGATTAATGGTAGTTATGATGAGGCATACGCTAGTCTTGAGGAGTATTGTTATAGAATTATGGAGACAAATCCAGGTAGTACATATTTTATTAAAACTGCCGAAAACAATAGCTTTCAACGAAGTTTTATTTGTTTTAAGTCATGTATTGATGGATTTTTAAGTGAATGTTTACCAATTATTAGTACTGATGCTACATTTCTTTCGTCTAAATATCAAGGTATCTTATTTATTGCTTGTGCTCACGATCCTAACTATCAATTATATCCTATAGCTTATGTTGTTGCTGAAGGTGAGAATAATGATTCTTGGTCTTGGTTTTTAAATTCTCTTAAAATATCTTTTGAAAGTTGTTTTAATGATTGGAGTACAATTTCATTTATATCTGACAAGCAAAAGGGATTAATAAATGTTGTTCGTGCTATTTTTTCTGCATCTTCTCATTTTTTTTGTATTCAATATTTTAAGCAAAACATGAAAAAAGTTACAAAAGAACCAGTATTTCAACGCTTGTTAGACTCGCTTGCTAGATCATATAATAAAACGGATGCAGAGAGTGTGTTTGATATAATTAAAGCCGAGAACATAATGTTGTACGATTGGCTTATTGGTGTAAACGATGAAAGTCGTCGATTTGAACATTGGATAACATCGTATGCTACTTGTCCTAGATTAGATATTAACACTTCTAATCTTGCTGAATGTTTCAATAGCTGGATTAAGAAATTACGAGATAAGCCAATAACAATACTTCTCGATGGTATTAGAGCCAAGATTATTACACTTCATGACAATCGTAGAAAGTTTGGTGAAAATATAGACACAGATTATTGTCCGAAGATGTTAAAAAACATGGCTTCTATTATCAAAGAGAAGAACCACCTAGAAATATTAGCTATTGATAGTTATAAGTTTGAAATAATAGACCGGGCAACAAGTAGAACCTATATTGTTAATATAACTGACAGATCTTGTACATGTTTTAGATGGTACCATACTTATATACCATGTATACATGCATGTTTTGTTTGTAGATATTGCAATATTAGTATTGATAATTTTTATCCTGCAGTATTTTCGACGGAAAACTTGAAAAGTGTATACGCACCAAAAATGGAGCAAATTCCAGTTCCCTACGAGATCCAAGCTCCTTTGGTAAGAGGACAAATTGGGATGCCAGATGTAAGATGCAAAGCCGGAAGACCAAAGAAGAACCGCATCAAACCCCGGGATTCATCGACAAGAGATCTACATTGCAGTAATTGTGGTGCTATGGGACACAATCGAAGAAGATGTACTAGTCAACCGAGAGAGTAAAATAGAATTGTTCAATACCCAAATATTGTAATAAAAAATCATTACAAATCATACAAAAATTGTAATCATACAATGTTACAAATTATCTACTAATCCTCGTCCTCGTCTTGTTGAGTTTGGGTAGGCAGCGGTGCTGATGGAGTCGAAATGGAGTAGAAAAAAATTGTGTGAATATCTGGTAGCTTTCATCTCCAGTAGTCTGGTAACTCAGACCCGCTCCAGCATACTGGTAACTAGGGCCCGCTCCAGCATACTGGTCACTCGGGCCCGCTCCAGCATACTGGTAACTCGGGCCCGCTCCTGCATACTGGTAACTCGGGTCCGCTCCTGCATACTGGTAACTCGGGCTCCCTCCAGCATACTGGTCACTCGGGCCCGCTCCAGCATATTGGTCACTCGGGCCCACTCCAGCAGTATCCCGCCGCCGACGACGAGAGTGTCTCTGTCGTACTAAGCCGGTCGGATAGTTCGGTGGAAGACGGGATTGTACTGGAGGCATTTTCGGTTCCCGTCCAATACCCAGATGCTCAACACGAGTCACAAGTTCCTCCATAAGACGCCGACTGTCTGGGGAAAGGTTTCTATGAGGTCGTTGTAAATATTGCCGGTATACACCACTCTAAAATTTGAAACTTGTAAATTAATATATTTATCATATCTATATATATGTATTTTTGAAAGTATAATGAAGTCATACCAAATCATGCATTCCATCGGCAAAAGCACGCAGAGTAGAATCGTCTACGGATCTACTCTTGAACCTTTGCTCCTCGTAGTGGTATACTCGGTTGCTCATAAGAGGGCATCCCCATCATTGCCTATAGTCCAGGCTACCCATGTCTGCAAAATGTAAACAAAATTTTAGCAAACTATTTACACTAAATCAATACGAATAATGAGTAACTTATAACTTACATTCCTCAGCAGAATTTAGTCTGGGAGACATGTCCCTCACACTATAATTCTCGAACCGATTATTCCAGTCAGCAACGAGACCAATGATTCGTTGTAATGCATTTGATGTCTCATAACCGACTGTCGGTGGATCATCGAGAATTATTGGGGCCATTCCGAATTGCCGAAGAACACGGTCTGCCGGATGGTACATGGTAAACCGATCATATATAATATGACATCTATGTAAAGTAAATGCATATGATGTCCTCTTGATTTCTGGAGCATCAGGTTCACATGAGTACGGTAACCAGGTTACCTATTTAAAGATATTGTATCAATTAGATGTGATGTTTATCTACGATCAAAACTTAAATAATTTAAAGATATTTATTGCATATTTAAAAATTACCTCATTATACTGCAGTGTATAAAATTGGCTACGATAAAGTGATACAGTCATGTATTGGTAGTGTTGATAATCCACTACGTCTGTAGGCCAGCGCATAGCAACTGAAAATACTCCAACATCACTGAGAATGCTGGTAACAGGCCTACCAATATAGAAGTGCTCGTAGGACCAGAACTATAAAACAAAAATATGACATTAGTACAAACACAATTTGCTTATAAAATTACTCTAACTTTTTAAGGTCTTTCATTCATACCTGTATCAGTAAAATACATCCACAAATACTCTTGCGATTGGATCTGACAAATTCTGTCAGATTGGCGTATAAAAAGGCAAGAGTAGCAGCTCCCCACGCATGCTCAGTAGGTTTTGTCAGATCATCCAAGAATGGTAGAAGCTGTACATTTACCATATTTCCCAATGCATCAGAAAATAGAATTGCACCACATAAACAGAGCAGATACGCTCTAGTGCAACGAATGACCTGGATATATTAAGTGTTATATAGAATTGCACCACTAAATTAAGTCATAAACAAATTTACTAATAAAAATACATACCCACATTTCATCTACATCAACCACCCCATCAATAGTTTGATGTAGGTCCATAAAGTTGCCACGGAGCCATGCAAATTTCACAAAATTGTCGTCTTTTAGACCTGATGGAGGGCTAACACCGAGATACCTCCTGATCAGATCAGATCCTTTTAAGTGCGGATCAAAATATATAGCGTTACCTTTAATAGGTAACCCTAGTATATTCGCCACATCAAAAAGGGTGATCGTCATCTCTCCGAATGGGAGTTGGAAAGTGTTGCGTTCGGGCCACCAACGCTCCGCAAGGCTTACAACTAAATGAAGATCGTGGATTAAATATCTAACACGATCTATATAGTGGAATCCAAAGGATTCCACCAAAGCCTTTTGGACCGAATTTAGCTCCCACGTACGATAATTCCTTTCGGCCCGCCAATGTACATGGATCCGGGTTCGTAAACCAAGATCATGGTCGTATAACTATAAAAAACATATGCATTATATTTTGTGTATAAATTAATAAAGTTGACAACTTGTAATTTCAAAAATTACCTCGCTAGTAAATATCTGAGTAGAAATGTGGTCTTCACGTTGCTTAATAATAAGCTGGGTAGTCGGTCCGCCAGGAATACGACCGTCATTGTGGGTAGCCATCTCCAAAAATCTAGATTATAAGATGTGTGTGAGGAGGAGTGTGTGAGGAGGAGAGACTTGCTGTGAGCAAGGAGTAGGAGGAGTGTGTGAGGAGGAGAGACTTGCTGTGAGGGAGGAGTGTGTGAGGAGGGAAGTTGATGTGAGGGGGGTGTTTATAGGGAGGGAAGGGGAGGGGATGGGGGGGGTCTCCGAGGGAAGGGGTGCGGTCGTGGGTGGGTAACCGAGGGGGGAGCGGTCGTGGGTGAGTAACCGAGGCGTCAGGGGGAGAGAAGAGAGCGGCCCGCCAACTGAGTTGGCGAGCGGTCTCTCGTAGACAGCGTCCCGCCAACTCACTTGGCGAGCGGCCTCTTGAGGAGTGCGCCCCGCCAAGTCAGTTGGCGAGTGGTCCCCCTGTCTGCTAATACCCCCAACTTTTTCCTTTTTTTATAATTATATTATATTTTATTACTTTAAACGAAAAAATCCGGATATTATATCAACATGTGTTAAGGAAATTGGATGCTGCATATATTATCCATAAAAACAATAATAAATAGTACGCCGCATATGTCAAAAAATATACCATATATTGATTTCAATATATATATACACACATATATATACACACACATATATATATATATATATATATATATATATATATATGCAAACACTAATAAATACTATGATACATTACAAAAAAAAAAAAAACGTGCCATGTATGCAAACAGTAATAAATATGTCAATAAAACTGCATCTAAAAAAAATGTCAATAAAACATAGCATACATGCAAAAAGTAATAAATTATGTATTTGTAAATAAATAAATAAATAATGCAAGTGATGATAAATAGCATACTGCATATGTTAAGAAACTATGCTATACATGCAAATAGTAATAAATAGTATGTTATATATGTCAAAAAAAAAATGGGACATATATGCAACCAGTAATAAGAAACATGTTGCATATGTCAAAAAAACAGAAAATTTGCTATATAAAAAATATTTTTAAATTAATTAACTAAAACGATACAATTTGTAAAAAATTTGAAATCACGAAAGCTTTTACCATCTCTGATGACGAAAATATGAAATAATATTTTTTTTTTATATTTGTCAAATTTTTGCCAACTGGGTTGGCGAAACCCAAATTTTCGCCAACCAAGTTGGCAAAAATCTGACAATGATTTTTTTTTTGGTTTTTTTTATTAGGTTTTTTTGTTGGTTTTTTTTGTTAGTTTTTTAGATAGTTGGATTTGGTTGTTTTTTTTTGTTGATTTTATAAATAATTAACCAATAGATTTTCTAACGATAATTTAAAATTAATTAAAATATATTTTCAAATATTAGATATCACATCTATTATCATTCAAAATATAATTTTAGAAATAGCAACCGTTTGATTATTATCTATACTAATTTGTTATTATATATACTAATATAATTTTAAAATTTTAATTATTATCTATAGTAATTTGTTATTATCTAACTAAACACATATTCAAAATTTAAAACATATATTTATGAAAAATCTTAATTAAAATAGATATCACAATTTAACAATTAACAAACTAATTATTTATTATATATATAATTAATTATTTTAAATAAATTTTGTGTACAAATAATAATAAATTATCTTTTAGTTATATGAAAAAAAATATAATATTGATAATAATATTAATCAATAGATTTTTTTATCATTCATATTAGTATAGATAATAACAAATTAGTATAGATAATAAAAAAATTCGAAAATAAAATTACCGAAAGTAAAAATTGGAGGTCGAAACAACATTTTTTTGAGATTCTAAATTTTTTTGAAGTCCATCAAACGGTGAAACGGTTTATCCTGTAGTACTTTTCGATACGGTCATTTTGGCACAAACTGGACCTTGTTTCGATCTCTCAGTCAAAAGTTATGATACTTTAAAGTTTTAAATTTATATTTTTTTCTGTAAAATGTGCATCTTGCTTCGGATGCAAAAAATTTCTACACGAATTGTGTTACTCTCATCCAAAACATACAAATCGACCTATTGTTTGACGAAAAACGATTTTCAAACAAATAGTTATGGTCGCTCGAAATCTGCTCGACGGCAGACGTAATATTCTTACGGCATAACTTTTTTTTTTGTTCAATGATAGCATATTTTGTTTTGGATGTTAAATTTTATTTTTTTTCTAATTTATTAAAAAAAATATTGCTAGAACAACTTTTAAAAAAAATAATTAAACCTAAATAAAACTAAACAAAAGCATTTGTTTTAAAACGAAAAAAAATCAGAAAAAAACCAAATCCAATTATCCAAAAAAAAATCATAAAAAAACATAAAAAACTAAACAAAAAAAAAACTGTCAGATTTTCCCCAACTTGGTTGGCAAAAATTTGTCAAATATAAAAAAAATTCACATTTTTGTCATCAGAGATGACAAAACCTTTCATGATTTTAAATTTTTTAAAAATTATTTTGTTTTAGTTAATTTGTTTTAAAAAAAATCTGTACAACAAATTTTCTGGTAAAAAAAAACATGTTATATACAAACAATAATAAATATACCATAAACACATCCAATTACTATATATATATATATATATATATATATATATATATATATATATATATATATATATATATATATATATATATATATATATAGGGTAAACGGTATATGAGCCATGCACACGTGGACCAATAGGAATGGATTCATACATTCTATGTGCACACATGTGCACTAGTATACTCCATTCCTATTGGTCCATATGTGCATTGGCTCATATAGGAATATGAGCCTATGGCTCATATCCATTTTTTCCATATATATATATATATATATATATATATATAGTTTAACATATTACTTTAATTGTATGTAACATTTTTTATATATGTAATAATATTATTCACAATACTTAAATAATGCATATATGTGTAACTATTTTTTCTAAAATTTTTACTAAATTATTAATAATTATTTAATATTGACTATATTGTCGATACAAAAAAAATTGAGACTCCGATCCGATACCGTCGATACTGCTGATACCGATACTTATACATAATGTCCGATATCGATACCGATATTTTGAAACTTGCTCTAAAGCTAGTTATCAGTATATCTCCTTTGGTGATCAGCGTAGAAAGATTCTAATTGCCAACTAAAAGAACGAGAAAGTTCCAAAAATAAAATAAATTGGGACTGGTGTAGTTTGAGTTGTAAATCATGTATGCAATCGTATCAATATTTCCTGAGAAAACAACAACCTAGCCTATGACAACAAAAATCTGTAACGAAGTTTCTTGAGACAGCCAACTCTCTTGATGTACTAAGAATATTTTCAAGAGATATACTTACTAAAAAATCAAGCATAGAGAGATACAATATTATAGGTAGAATGTACCATGTACGAATATCAGCAAATTCATATTTTGCACTGTCACGCCCCGATCTCCAGCAGGCAATCGGCCGTCCCCGCTATGCACGAATCACCGCGCCAGAGCTCCCGCAGGATGATCGCTTGACCCATCTGGACATGATGCCGTACGAGCATAAGCCGCGTCCGTACAAGGCGGTGGTCCATGCAGGCGGTAAGAGGTCTAAGCCACAGAGTCGCACAGTTTGTCCGAGTGCAGCAGAATAATAAACGCATAGGCGATTGGTAACAAGTTCACAGAGTTGTCGATAGCGGAAGCATTGGATAACACAAGTATAGAAATAAAACAAACTCTTTATTGATATGAACAAGTGTTACAGGCGGCGCTAGGCCGAGATTACAAGTCGCTCAAGCACTCTCTCTGAAATAGTAAAAAGCGTGCCAAGTGGCTACATTTGTGGAATAATTTATAGGCGATGTTCCAACATTATGTTATGTATATGTGCTTCTGTTCCGGACGCAAAGCTCCAAGGCTCCAGAGTGAACTCCACGCCTTAGCACGCACGAAGGAGGCATCCACACCGAACTAGGTTCTCTCGTACCCTGCAAGCAATCTGGTGGGTTATCAGTACATGAATGCACTGGCGGGGAGGCTTCTCGCCCGCTCAACAAATCCAAATACATAATATAGGTTCCGTGCACCATCTATTTAGTTATCTTTCTAGTCTTGCCTTAGAATCAGTTTTATGGTAATGATGAATAGCCTAACTCATGTGGCAGTGCACCGTGCAATATGAAGGAACACGACGAGACTTACCAACTTACCATCCGTCCTTTCCTGTCCAAGGAAAACCAAGTTAAATCAGGCACGAGCATTTATGATGAAATCCAGGGGCAAATAGCATATGCAAACACAAGTGTAGTGAACGAGATTATGTTTCAAGTGCACGGGTTATAAGAACTTCTCAAGTGTGTTGCATTGAATGTTCAAGTGCTCAATTTGTACAAGTGTGTTATACTCAAGACCATTCAGGTGTTTCAGATATTCTTGATGCGATACAATGACTCGCACGCGGATAGTCGCTAAGCGAGGATGACTTATATATATGAACAGGAGTCGCTGGTATAGCCATAAAGGATGGGTCATTGACGAGAATGGAAAGCAATAAAAGTACATGGTGCGTTGCAAGCCATCCCGCCAATACAATGGACCCCAGGTCATCAACGGGAATAGAAAGCTACGAAAGTATAAGGTGCGCTGCACGCCATCCCGCCAATACAATGGACCCCCTAGCGAGAATGGTGCAGCGGGAAGCGCACACGCCATCCTGCTATACAATATGTTCCATCCGGATCAGATCGGCCCTGGTGCCCCGAAAATCGTCCGTGAAACAAGATCCGAAGATCACCTTTTTCAAGTTGTCTGCGACATGCAAGTTTGGGTCTTCCAAATTCATTACTTGACAAGACAATCCATGATTCATCTTCTGAATAAGCATTGCTCCATGAGCTGTGTTACTTGATTTGCTTGACATGATTCTCGTTCATTGTACAACTTGCCTTGATGCATTCCCCTCGTGCGGAGACTGCCTTGGCGACCTAACGATCCCGGATACTTGCAGGTTCAATATTGCACAGAAGAGCTATTTGATAGTCTTCTGGCTAACAAGATGCATGCACGATACGCGATAGTGTTACTTGATTGTGGCATAAGTTTCATTATGGCAAATATTGAATCGAGACAACAGTGCAAGTTAACATAAAAGCAGGCAAGCATGCATTTCATATGAAAACATAAGTATTTTCGTTGGTACGGGTCTAAGGGTAAGACGATGAGTGAAACCGTAAAGGAACATACCGAGCGACATATCTAGGGTCATGCAGTGTAGCAAGTGAACAATGCACTACAGAGTATACATATATCATTCTACCATAGGCATAGCGGGGTCTAGTTGTACAAGACAAAGGTAGCATGCAATGGTCCAATTATAAGCAAAGTTTTATTTCCATGTTCTAGCACAAACAAATACAAGTTGGGATTATTCCCTTAGCTAGGTGCGTTGTGTTCTTTATTAACATGCAGGGGGTGATTCACCTAGCGACTAGCATATATCATCCATATTTTAAGTGTGCTGGCTAAGCAAAGACAAGTTCATCGTAGCCACCCACCTTAGCGATGATTTGCCTTGGTCGAGCGATACTCCGAGCGAGCCTCTGAAAGCCTAAGCCGGAACTCCTGAAGGGCCAAGTCTGAAAATCCTTTTGCCTCAAATGAGTATTCTCGCTGAGCAAAGCGGGTCGGGTCATTGCACTTTTGCCATTTGAATCGGCAGTCCGCTTGAACGGAATGGGTTGTTACATTATACACCACTCAGAAAAAGTCTCGTCCTCGAGACTTCATGAGCGCATGCCATTCTAATGCATCATCGAATCTATCCCAAGCGTAGCAATTGGTACCACTATATCCGTTAGAACACAATCTCCTACTCATTCCTTATATCGTGTAGCGTGTATGCTGGGTCGGTCTCATTGAATGACTCTATCGTTCAATCCACGATCTGACTCGGTCTTTATTGCGCCTTAGCGCGAAACGTATAGCTTAACGCGGGGTCTATTATAATCCATCTTGAAAGATGATCTAGGGCTGAGGCAAACTTATACAAGTTGTTATACTTATTCAGGCAAATATTCACTTGCACTCGCATTCGAGATCAGCATATCGCAAGTCTGGATCGTACACATATTCCAAGTGCACCTCAAACATATGCATGCCAACCAACTTAGCGATAGCGAAGTCTTAGCACTCGAGTTTCATGTATCATTGAGTCTCGGATCGTGCACACGTTCAAGGCATCCCTCAAACATATGCATTCAACCAAACTTAGAGATAGTGAAATCGGACAAGCTACTTGCGAAAATCTCAAGGGTTCTCGTTTTATGAATCACAAGGATACTTCGACATGGTCAATCAAATTTCCAAGTTATTTCCATTCCAACTCAAATCAAGTATTTGCACTACCATTAAGCACGATCTATTTGGTCTACCAACTGGCGTCCATCCGTTCGGGTCAATATAGCATACGTTATCATTCCCAGTCTAACTCTAAGTCTTGCTGCCCTAGTTCTATAGCTTTGTTCAAGCAATATGCTAAAGTCGGTCGCACAAGTTCATTCACTCGGCATAAGGTCGTCTGCCTAATTACTAGGTCAGCTCACAAGGTCATAGGTACAAGTTTAAGCACACGATTCATCGTATAATTTTGTCGTACGATGCTTGCCCCAAAACCTAGGGTCAAACCATTGTTCATTAGCATGGGGTATTCTATCCAAGCTCATTTTACTCAGATTTCTAAACATCGAGCACGGATCATCCTACTCTCAAATCATGTTCGCTTGTACAGGGGTCGAGTCCGTTCAGGCAATTCCTCATAAATCTAAGTTGCAGGACAAGCCTAGTAATTTGCATAGTGTATTTTCTCAAGTATGTTTGATAGAATCCTTATCCATTCCAAGTCTAGACCACCAAGACAAGATTCAATTCTAAATCTTAGATTTATATCTCCAAGTCGTCTAACCTGATTCATGTATCCGTTCACGAAACCATCAAGCTTGATTTGTTCCAGGTTCTATGCTAACTTATTCCTGAAACACTTTCGATTCACTGGCATTCCCAAATCGTCTCATCATATCGAACTAAAATTCAAGACGATCATTCAGTTGTCACGCTCCAGTCTCTTGCAAGTTTGATCACCCTCGTTGGATGTGAGATCACCATGCCAACGCTCCCGCTGGATAATCGTCCCAATTCAGACATGCCACATGTACAAGCATAGAGTTACGCTCGCATAAGACAAGAACGTCGAACAATATGATTTTTATTGAAACGATCGAGACATCCTTATCATTTTACTTTGCTCCATTCAAGTTAAATATAAAATCTATCAAGTCATGTCTGTTCATGCAGTGATTATAATTCGTCCAGCAAAATCATCCAACTTTAATGTTATCGTTCAATAAAACCATAGTCTACTTCTATCATTCCTCAAGCAACTAGTTTTAAATATTTAAGCCCAAGTCCATCCATTTTCGATACGTTCTATTCATCGAGTTCGCTTGGAATAATCACCGAACATGTTCCCGTGAGTTCGATCATCCCCATCGTACATAAAATTACCACACCGACACTCCGGCAGGATAATCGTTCTCGTTGGGACTGATTTCGAGAGTTATCTTTTCGAACTAGATTTCAAGATCGTTCTTCCAAACTCCAAGTCAAATTTGTTATCGCTTATCTCTTTCATCGAACCACAATATTTCTTTCTCTGGCTAACTTCTATTCGAGCGATATTGTATTCAAGTTCAATCCATTTGTTTCAATCCGAAATTGCTCGCATGATTTTCCAAGTTTCCAACAAGTTTCCTTAACCGAGCTATCAATTTTCCATTTCCGAGAATTCCTTATTCGATATAAGCCTTATCATTTGTTCAAAACAGTCTTCCAATCGTTCAATTTAACTATCGCACGAGACCTCTGAATCTATTTGAATATTTCTAAATTATCCATATAGCACTCGAAATTGAGTCACCCAATCCAATCCTCAATCGATGTTCGCCTCAATTGCTAGCATATCCACCAAGTCGTTCCTTAAAATTTTCTGCACGATATATAGATATCGCCTGATAAATCTTAGTCTCTTATATATATTTTGGTTGATTGTCAACCAACCAAACCATATCTGATTTGTATCATCTGACACGAAATACCGTTCGAGCTAATTTCCAAAATCCAAGCACGATTTTTTATATTCGCCTAAGCGAAAAATCTGATAATATTTATATCGGTTGCCATTCTAAGTCTGACTTGTCTTATTTCTGAACGATATCCCAATCTTGTTTGTAACTAGCTTGCACAAAAGGGTCTTGGCACGCGATACTAAACACAACTTAGCCGAAAGGATGTGTGCATAGCTAACCGTTTCGATCGATATTCTATTCCGCACACTAACCAGTTAGGTAATCATGTATAGGTATTCGGGTTCGCACATGACTTACAATTCTAGCACAAGTCTAATCCAACCAATCCTAACTCAGGTCGGCACAAAGGCCTTCGTATTACGATTATGTACAAACAATCACATCATTCACATGCACTTTTGAAAGTATTTAGACTTACAGTTTGGAACATCCTATTAGGTTAACGAGAGAGTGTATGCACATAATCCACGAACGAGCTTTCAAAACTGAGAAAATTAAAATAAAATCCAAAGGCGTATAGCCATGCTCTGATACCAATATGTCACATCTCGATATCCCGCAGGCAATCGACCGTCCCCGTTAGGCAACATTATCACCACCCCAGCTCTCCCGCGGGACGATCGCTTGATCCATCTGGGCTTGATGCCGCACGAGTGTAAGCCGTGCCCGTGGAAGGCCGTGGTCCATGCAGGCGGTAAGAGGTCTAAGCCATAGAGTCGTACAGTTTGTCCGAGTGCAGCGGAATAATAAACGCATAGGCGATTGGTAACAAGTTCACAAAGTCATCGATAGCGAAAGCATTGGATAACACAAGTATAGAAATAAAATAAGCTCTTTATTGATATGAACAAGTGTTACAGGCGGCGCTAGGCCAAGATTACAAGTCGCTCGAGGACTCTCTCTGAAACAGTAAAAAGCGTGCCAAGTAGCACATTTGTGGAATGATGTATAGGCGATGTTCCAACATTATGTCATGTATATGTGCTTCTGTTCCGGACACAATGCTCCAAGGCTCCAGAGTGAACTCCACGCCTTAGCACACACGAAGGAGGCATCCGCATCGAACGAGGTTCTTCCGTACCCTGCAAGCAATCTGGTGGGTTATCAGTACATGAATGCACTGGTGGGAAGTCTTCTCGCCCGCTCGACAAATCCAAACACGTAATATAGGTTTCATGCAGCATCTATTTAGTTATCTTTCTAGTCTTGCCTTAGGATCAGTTTCATGACAATGATGAATAGCCTAACTCGTGTGGCAGTGCGCCGTGCAATATGAAGGAACACGACGAGACTTACCAACTTACCATTCGTCCTTCCCTGTCTAAGGAAAACCAAGTTAAATCAGGCACGAGCATTTATTATGAAATTCAGGGGCAAATAGCATATGCAAACACAAGTGTAGTGAACGAGATTATGTTTCAGGTGCACGAGTTATAAGAACTTCTTAAGTGTGTTGCATTGAATGTTCAAGTGCTCAATTTGTACAAGTGTGTTATACTCAAGACCATTCAGGTATTTTAGATATTCTTGATATGATGCAATGACTCGCACGCGGATAGCCGCTAAGCGAGGATGACTTATATATATGAACAGGAGTCGCTGGCATAGCCATAAAGGACGGATCATTGACAAGAATGGAAAGCAACAAAAGTACAGGGTAAGCTGCAAGCCATCCCGCCAATAGAATGGACCCCGGGTCATCAACGGGAATAAAAAGCTATGAAAGTACAAGGTGCGCTGCAAGCCATCCCGCCAATACAATAGACCCCCTAGCGAGAATGGTGCAGTAGGAAGCGCACACGCCATCCTGCTATACAATATGTTCCATCCAGATCGGATCGGCCCCGGTGCCCCAGAAACCATCCGTGGAACAAGATTCGAAGATCACCTTTTTAAAGTTGTCCGCAACATGCAAGTCTGGGTCTTCCAAATTCATTACTTGACAAGACAATCCATGATTCATGTTCTTAATGAGCATTGCTCCACGAGCTGTGTAACTTGATTTGCTTGACATGATTCTATTTTAGTGTACAACTTGCCTTGATGTATTCCCCTGGTGCGGGGACTGCCTTGGCGATCTAACGGTCCCGAATACTTGCAGGTTCAATATTGCACAGAAGAGCTATTTGATAGTCTTCTGGTTAATAAGATGCATGCACGATACGCGATAGTGTTACTTGATTGTGGCATAAGTTTCATTGTGGCAAATATTGAATCGAGGCAACAGTGCAAGTTAATATATAAGCAGGCAAGCATGCATTTTATATGAAAATATAAGTATTTTTGTTGGCACGGGTCAAAGGGTAAGACGATGAGTGAAACCGTAAAGGAACATACCGAGTGACATATCTAGGGTCGTGTAGTGTAGCAAGTGAACAGTGCACTACAGAGTATACATATATCGTTTTACCCGAGGCATAGCGGGGTCTAGTTGTACAAGGCAAATGTAGCATGCAATGGTCCAATTATAAGCAAAGTTTTATTTCCATGTTCTAGCACAAGCAATACAAGTTGGGATTATTCCTTAACTAGGTGCGTTGTATTCTTTATTAGCATGCATGGGGTGATTCACTTAGCGACTAGTATGTATCATCCATATTTTAAGTGTGCTGGCTAAGTAAAGACAAGTTTATCGTAGTTACCCACCTTAGCGATGATTCGCCTCGGTCGAGCGATACTCCGAGCGAGCCTCTGAAAGTCTAAGCCGGAACTCCTGAAGGGCCAAGTCTGGAAATCCTTTTGCCTCAAATGAGTATTCTCGCTGAGCAAAGCAGGCCGGGTCGTTGCACTTTTGCCGTTTGAATCGGCAGTCCGCTTAAACGGAATGGGTCGTTACATGTACTAGCTGAAGGCAGGTGAGTAGGTATTCATCCAGTTTCTAACAAAGGTTTTAAGTTATGCGAGAACCGACACATTTTGGCCGTTTCAGACCAGAATAGGGGATCCGAAACAAATCGATTCAAAACCACCGAAACAATCCCGAATCTGCTGAAACCAATAATCATAGGAACGTTCCTTGGTCGGCATTCTTGAAAATGAACTGTTGGTTGTTGAAATAATATTCAAGCATGCTATGTTGAGAATATGTTACCATAATCATCCAACCCTTCTCCCGATATCTTAGGGGGAGGGGGGTTGACGAGTCAAAGAGGAGAGAAGATGAGGTTTTGAAGCCATAAGCAAGGGGATACGGTGTGATCCGAATCAGAGTTGGTCCATGAGGTACAATATTAGACTGGGTCCATATGCCTTAAAAGGGAATTCTCATGTTGTCACATCCCGCTTCCCAGGATACAGTGAGCCAGGTGTTTGATGATAAACGAAAAAAATTGAGAGTAGGTTTATACGAAACCCTTTCTTTGTTTACAAACAAGAAAAAAAAAGAGTACAATTAATCCTATACGAGGATGTTAAGTACAAAAAATAATTCTGGGGAAAAATTGCTATAGGAGTCTGATCTGCGGTCGATCACTTTGTCCCTTGGACCACACGAT
Organism: Iris macrosiphon; assembly: GCA_036927795.1. Lineage (NCBI taxonomy): Eukaryota > Viridiplantae > Streptophyta > Magnoliopsida > Asparagales > Iridaceae > Iris > Iris macrosiphon. The sequence continues at coordinate 176,290,987 of JAYESA010000001.1, forward strand.
GACGAAGAAGTGCTATAGAAGAAAAAGGAGATTCAAAGATTACAAGAGGGATTGAACTCTCGTTGCTAAAGTCGTCAATCAACACTCTCTATATGTGCTCTCTCTCCCTCCTTTCCCCTGTCTCCTGTGACCGAAAGTCTCTATTTATAGAGCTCGGTCACAGTAACTGACCAGTCGGCGTAAAAGCCAATTAGTGGAGAGAGTTGCACCTTTTACGCGGCGGTTATAATAACTGCTACCCACGTTTGAATGATCTCCTGAATCCGCGTGTGACGCGTGTTCCATTATGAGGTAATGCGTATAATCGCTCATCGAAGATCACGGCATGCAAGCCACGTAGGTAACTGCCCCTCGCGTAGAGATGGTTGGCATAAAAGCCAAATAACTGTCTCGTTAGCGTAAAAACCAAGTAGATGTCCTGTTGGCGTAAAAGCCAAGTAGCTGTCCTGTTGGCGTAAAAGCCAAATAGCTGTCTTGTTGGCGTAAAAGCCAAGTAGTTGCATAATAGGTAACCAGCGTAAAGATAGCCAATTATATTTCCTTGACTGAGGTCTCGAGCGTATTCTGGGCCAAATAACCTTATCACGTACCTTTGCAAATATAGCCAGAATTGGCGTATTTCGAGGAGATAGCATACGGCGTACTCCTATAGTTGAAAATAGCCTGGTTGGCGTAACATGCAAGGATGGTGACGTGAGCGTATTAGCCCTAATTTTAGCTCTCCTAGTCATTGAAAATAGAACAAAATCTCGTGCATTAAATGCAGAGGTCTGCCCCCATCTCGCGCATTAACTGCAGATATATGCCTCGAGTTCTGTACGAAAAATAGCTTTTGACGTGGCGTCAGATTTCGTCTCATCTTGAGCGTAAAGGCTCATTTCTGCCTGTGTAAAATAGGCAGCGTATTCCTTTAGTGCTTAAAAATGACTTGTATCAAGGATATGTCACTAAACGACAACCTGGGCCTCTGTGCAGAATCATCATTACAGCCGTCCTCTCGATCGTCGTGCAGTACTCTTTGTCAGGAGTCAGGTTTACTATTTTGTCTGACAGGTTCATTCAAGGAATATGAAGTGTTCCTCGTACAACTTCACGCTGCATTAAAAGCAGACATTGTTTACGCCGGAGTGTAGCAACCTTTTTACGCCAAAACAGCCTGTAAGTGCTGCCTTACGCGGGTTGTTTTGGAGCTCTGTTCTACGCTGGATAGCGTTGAAGCTCTGTTGTACGCCAATAGCTCTGAAGTCATATTTTATGCCACACAGTGCTGGAGTTCTGTTTTACGCGTGCTTCATGTATATTGGGGGTTTTATGCGTATAATTTCCAGCGTATTTTTTATACTTCTATAAGACCCCCTTCAAAGTTTTCAAATTCCTTGTAATTTGAAATACTTTGAATGAAGCATGAAACGGTCAAATTTGACTCATTCTGCGAGGCTGATTTCTCGGCGAATTTTAGGAATTTGTTGGGATTTGGTATGTTCTCTTCGGCCTATATAAAGGCAAACGAGTGAACATGTCTTTCCATAATTTCTTCACCAAAATAAATGGTTGCCGAGATCCATTGGGCTGACCCGAGGAAGAAGATCATGCTCTTCCAGCATGTAAGGAGCCGTAAAAAGAGGCATCTTCGAGCAAATATCCTCTGCAACGATGGATCATGGAAGGATATCATAGCTTTCTTTGCTCGGGATAATCAGCATTTTTATATGGCGGTTCGTCCAGGAGATAGGAAGGGTCTCATCGGACCACACAGCTTGCTAGCTGTATTTTCTCCTATTATGAAGCTGGACGTATGTAGGCAGTTTGGCCCTGTCTTCGAGTATTGTGTTGGGTCTGAATCCCTAACACAATTCTAGGGCGTGTCTGCCATGGCGTATGGAGGGTGGGCTTGAATAAAATAGGCCCAGTTTTGTATCCTCCCGCCACTAATCATTTTCTTGTTCATCGGCCGCAGAAGCCGATGAAGTGCCGTAGAAGAAGAAAAAGATCTCCACCAATATGAGAACCTGGCACAACAGATTCCCAGCGTGATCTTTTAATGAAAAATCCTTTGTAAAAAAAGATTTCCATCATATGTAATCATGAAAATGAAAAATCCTTTGTAAACTGGATTTTTATCATATGTAATCATGATTAATAGACTTGTCTTCTTTTACGCGTTGCTGATTTGCCATATTTGCTGTGAGAAAGTATGATAATGTGCAGCTTCGACACGTCTGGGTAATTTTATGCTGACTCTGATAAACGCTTATCTGGTCACGTTCCGTCTTTTACGTGTAACGGAAGATGCGTAAAAAGCTCTTTAGTATTAAGTTATCTTGAAGATCCAACTGTCATGCTATTTTTGGACGAGGAGTCGCATAGAATTATGAACTGTCACTTCTTTGATACGAAGAAATTCTGTTCAGACCATCATCTTCAAGAATGGTTTCCCCGAAAATCCCTCAAAATAGGGCAAGAAATGTCCGACGAACAGGCCATACTTGAACTTAGATGTAAAGGATTCTGAATGGCCCAAAAAGAAGAGTCATCTTCCATGCTGACGTCTGTGTGTTTCAGGCACTTGGAATGTTTTGTAGCCAAAAAGGAGCATTTTCTGCAAAAACCCTTGTAATTGACCTTCTGTAGCTTTTGAGCTAAAATCATAGATCTGTAGCTTCCGAGCGTAAAAGCTTCTGAACGTAAAATCGTAGATTTGTAGCCTCTGAGCGTAAAACTATAGATTTGTAGCCTCTGAGCATAAAACCATAGATTTGTAGCCTCTGAGCGTAAAATCATAAATTTGTTCTGCACGTAAAATCTGGCTCCGTTACGCAGCATGACTGTCCGTCTTCTTTTTCAAATGATAGGCTAACGTGGTCCCAAATTGTAAGCCCCCTGATTTTTAGAAATATTAATTTGGATTTTCTGGAATTTTCAGGAATTTTCTGATGATTAAAACCTAGGCCTTTGTTGATTAATGATTTTTAATGGAGGTTAATTAATATTAAAATATTATAAAAATAATATTTTATGGTGTAAAATAGAAAACCGGACATGTGGTATTTTTCGGTGAATTTATTGGACTCCTGAGTAGAGTTTAAAGCCTTTAATACTATTGGAATTATAAACCGAACCAAACCAAGCTCGAACCAACCCAGGCCAAACCCACCATAGCGGGTCAGACCCGAACCGCTGAAGAACCCGACCCGCATGGGAAACCCTAGCCGCCGGATTTTACTGTGCAAAGCCTATAAATTCCTTTCCTCGGCGTTCGTGCCCAGCCCTAGCCGCCGCGCCGTTGTCTTCTCCCAACTCGTCCCTGCCGAAACCCTAGATCCACTCCGACTCTCCTCACGCCGAGCCCGACGCCTCATCACCCAACTCCGGCGCCGACGATCCAGTTCTGAACCGACGCCGCCTCGCTCATCTCCTCAGCCGACCAACTCCCCTTCACCGCAGATCGACGTCGAGTCCGCCAGACCCTGCACTTGACCCCGACGCCGCTCGTCGACCAAGCCGCCGACTTCACAGCCGGCCGACTGACCGATCCCGACCCTCGTCGCAGAAGTCGAAGCCCAGCCGGTCGACGTTCACCCCGCCCCCTGCCGACCGGAGCAGTTGCTGTCCGACAGTTCTCCGGCAACTCCCTGAAGCCGTGACCGGACACAGCAATTCGTCGGACACGGAATTGACGCTCGGACGCGGAAATCAGCGTTCACGGAGCTCTGTTCAGGTACCGTTTTCTCTCAACTCGCAGCTCCGTTTTAGATTCCGTCAGTTGCTACGCGTAGAATGTATAACCCTCTCGGTGCCCGTGCAACTCGCTCGGTGTATCGCGTCCTGTGGTGATCGCACACCGCGATCCAAAAACAGGAAAAACAATACCCCGTTCCACCCCGGAACTGAGTGCGCCCCACCAAACGGGACGACTTGGTCGCACGCGGTCTTTACCGAACCGTGCGCGTCGATGATACGGTCGTGTGGGATTTCGCAGAAGTCGATTCGGAGGTGCGTGCACCCCGGAATCAGTGCGTATCCGCCGACGACACCCCGTATCCGACTTTTCTGGAATGTGCTGTAACTTTGTGTACACACGTCGGATCGAGACGAAACTTGCACCATCGGACTTGTAGCAATACGCTGGTCCTGTGACCCAAGTTTGGTTCGATTCTGAGAACGTTGACAGAATCGTGTATCGTGGGCCCCACAGGCTCCACTTGACGGGCGATTTTGTGATCGGCTCATCGGAATCCAATTCTGGAAGTTCCGTTGGGTTCGTCTCAGCGTTCCTGACTTGTTGACACTAAGTTTGACAGATTTGGAGACCGTTGACCCTGACACGCTTTTCGGTGCAAAGTGGCCCACATGTGGACCCCGCTTTGACCCGGAAATGTCGTTTTTGCCCCTGTGTCCAAATTGGACTCAAGGACAGGCGTTTCTAGCTATTTGATATTTTTTTGAATCTAATGGTGATGTTTATTTCAGCAACCGGAGTAGTACCTGCAGATCACACTGAGACCAGAGCTACAGTTGGAACCAGGACCCCAGGCAAGTGTACCTTGCCAAACTTTGCAGTATTGTTCCATATTTTTCTTGCTTCATTATATTGCTGTGCATGCTTAACCTAGGACCGTGTGACGTACTTAGCGTTCGATTATTAGTCGGGTGCCAACATCATACGCGGTGTTGTGTACTGTCATCTAGATATGGACATCCGTGACACTTTACATTCTCGTACTTGTCTTATCAAGTACACTATACCCCAGGACACTTGACACTATTCATGAGACAGGATCTTCCTGAGATATTCATGGTGATTCTGTATAGGATGCAGGACTTGACATTGATATTATACATGGACATTAGATGACTTTTTGCATTAGATATGATTGTGCGTGACATGGACATGGTGCATCGTGGACATGAGACGTGTGATTACATTAGGTGGGGAGAGACACACAGGCTACAGGCTGATCATATATATATCTTCTATTATTGTGAGGCGCAAGACTCGGACGTCGAGCTTGGCCCATTACCGGTTATTACCGCTACCGGCTCTCCGACACAGAGCTTGTAGTGGCTTCGGCCTGAGCACTAGTGATGCTCTCACTTGCATTTCACTTAGATGGTTATATATGTACCCTATTGTTCATTTCTTGCTGCACTGCATTATTTATTTTGGCTTGTATTTTTTGTACCTTGCTGTCCCCTGAGGACCTGGATCCGGATTATGTCCCCAGGATTAGTAGAGGAGATCCAGACAGAGTTATACAGTACAGGAGCATTAGCAGGAGCAGAAGCAGGAGCCTACATTGGAGCAGTACCAGGATCAGAGGACGAGATCGTACCAGAGGACTTCTCCTTAGTATTGTCTTGAGATACTCATTTATTTCTGTTCTAGTTATAGTTATTTTATTTCCAGTCTATTTCATTGATGTATCAGACTTGTTCTCGGATTGTTCTCCGAGACACTTTGATTATGATTTGTCAGTTTATTTATTTACATTATTCTGGCATTTGATCTGTGATTATCTGTTGTGGATGAGATTAGTATAGACTGTGACTTGTACCACTGGATCTACTTATTGTTATATTACAGCTTAAGTATGCCCTGATGGATCCATTAAATTGGGTTGTCCATCGGTGCGTACTGCTGGCCATTATCACGCGTCCGGTCCCTCGGTATTTTGGGACTGGGGCGTGACATGGTTTTTGTGGTGGCCCATGCAGGTCAACGACTAAATTGTTCGGTTTTAACTTAGGGACCGAGCAAGCCTGCAATAAGAATAGGATAAGTTTTTAGGATCTCATCCACTTGCTTGAAACGTTCTTGACATCTATATCGGATTCGAATTAAATTCTTGACTTACATCCTGCCTTGATTTCTGTACGCCTCTTATAGTTTATTTTGATGCAGAGCAATGGATTCACAAGCACGCGACGAGACTCATCCAGAAATACCACAAGGTGCTGTGATAACCAACGGAGATGAAGTGACACCAGTTAGGGAAGGTCCATTATCACAGCAAGCAAGTCAGCATACCTCGAGAATCCAGCGAGATGACGTTCCACCATTGACGCAGTTGGCTCCACCGACGCCTACCGTTCCACAAGGGCAGGCTATGGACGAACAACAAATGTTTCGAATGTTCTATGCAATGATGCAAGCCCATCAGAAAGTTCAGGAAGAAGCTCAGCAAATCCAAGCGGAGAAGTTCATCGACAGATTCAGCTCAGAGTTACGGAAGTTAATCAGCCCCGCTGCAACTACCTTAGACGAGGATGTTCTTGCTGCAGCACGACCCATGGAGTGCATCACAAGGATCGAGTCCAGCCAGAAGCGGCCGTATGCAACAGCACCAGACCAAGCACAACAGGAAAGAGCGGCAAAGCGACCACAGATGAATCCACCACCAAGAGCAGCACCCAGAGCCCTATTTCTTCCTACTTGTCAGCATTGTCGCAAGAAAGGCCATATTGAGAAGGAGTGCAGACGCAAGTTAGGATTATGCTTGATTTGCGGAACCAGTCAATATTTAGCCAAGAACTGTTCTCAGTATCGAGGGAAAGCATGGATGATTCATCAACCAGCCACATCAGCACCAGCCGGAGCACCACAGGAAGAAATTGCAAAGAAGTCACACATGTCCCAGCCACCAGAAGCATCTCCTCAAGTACTACCTATCTATCAGCATTATCGTAAGCGAGGCCATATAGAGAACGAGTGCAGACGCAAAAGTAAATTATGTTTAGCTTGCGGATCCAGTCAGCATTTATTAAAGGAATGCCCCGAGCGTCGAGAAAGAGCACTAATGTCACCAGCACCAACGCCAGCCTCTCCAGCATTGGAAGCACCACAAACGAGAGTTGAAGGAATCAGACCACCAGCCCCAGAAGAGAATCAGCCGAGGCCACCCTTGGCACCACAAGCAACACTCTTCCAGCAGGCTCAACAACAGCAGAGGAATCAACTGCAAGGACGTGAACAAGCTCCAGCGATGACTTTGGAAGACGCGCAGGCCCATGGAGTAGCTAATGCGCGTAATTTTTCGTAGTTTTCTGTTTCTAGATTTGTTTTATCTCGTGCCTATTGGTTCGTGACCTCAGACTTAACCTATGTAATTTTGAACTTGCTTATAATTGATAACTATAGAGATTAGAGAGTCTTTTGTTATTGTGCTTATTTGTGTTGTTTTGTGAACTTGATTGATCTGTACCTCCTTTTATCATCATCTAGCGTACTTAAATTTGCTGTACTTGACTTATGCTGCTAATATAGCCTAGTTTTTGCAAGCTTATCCTTTTATCGAGCTTGTTCATGACATATGTATTATTGGGTCGACCCACTAATACAATTGTCTATTCAGAATCAGTGTATTACGGTCTGATCAACCTTAGTGCATTTTGGTTCGCTCTTCGCACGACTACTTCACGTGGATTGAGATATATAGTTGACTAGTATACTTGCCCTCTAGATATGTCTAAACATATCATATCAGTTACATAACTGTAATAATACGAGCAGGCGAACAAAGGATTACCAGAATAGGATTTCAATCCACAATTGTCTTGACAAATCCCATTTGAAGTCGTTAAACGCCTTGATCCTGATACTTCTATTCTATTTCCTTACCCTTGAACTCTTTATTACTGATCTTCGTCTTCCCTTACGTCGGAAAGACGAAACCTCGTGCCTAGTATAAGTTTGATATATAGACAGTGCTAGATATACCCCACAGGCCGGTCGCATTGTTGACGACCCTTTTCTACATGATTAAGGGAATATCATAGGTGATATCTTTGGTTAAAGACTTGAGGATTCAATAAATGATTAAATAAGTTGGGCATAGCTTTATTAGATGTAAAACCTTAGATGATAGATGGGTAAATTCTAAGTTGGGTAGAGACAGCAATGTTCGCTTGAGAGGAATCCTTTTGACTGTAATCAAGTGAGATTGGATAAAGAGAACCCTACCCTATTTTAATTTCGAGGACGAAATTTTTTATAAGTTGGGTAGATTGTAAGCCCCCTGATTTTCAGAAATATTAATTTGGATTTTCTGGAATTTTCAGGAATTTTCTGATGATTAAAACCTAGGCCTTTGTTGATTAATGATTTTTAATGGCAGTTAATTAATATTAAAATATTATGGAAATAATATTTTATGGTGTAAAATGGAAAACCGGACATGTGGTATTTTTCGGTGAATTTATTGGACTCCTGAGTAGAGTTTAAAGCCTTTAATACTATTGGAATTATAAACCGAACCAAACCAAGCTCGAACCAACCCAGACCAAACCCACCATAGCGGGTCAGACCCGAACCGCTGAAGAACCCGACCCGCATGGGAAACCCTAGCCGCCGGATTTTACTGTGCAAAGCCTATAAATTCCTTTCCTCGGCGTTCGTGCCCAGCCCTAGCCGTCGCGCCGTTGTCTTCTCCCAACTCGTCCCTGCCGAAACCCTAGATCCACTCCGACTCTCCTCACGCCGAGCCCGACGCCTCATCACCCAACTCCGGCGCCGACGATCCAGTTCCGAACTGACACCGCCCCACTCTTCTTCTCAGCCGACCAACTCCCCTTCACCGCAGATCGACGTCGAGTCCGCCAGACCCTGCACTTGACCCCGACGCCGCTCGTCGACCAAGCCGCCGACTTTACAGCCGGCCGACTGACCGAACCCGACCCTCGTCGCAGAAGTCAAAGCCCAGCCGGTCGACGTTCACCCCGCCCCCTGCCGACCGGAGCAGTTGCTGTCCGACAGTTCTCCGGCAACTCCCTGAAGCCGTGACCGGACACAGCAATTCGTCGGATACGGAATTGACGCTCGGACGCGGAAATCAGCGTTCACGAAGCTCTGTTCAGGTACTGTTTTCTCTCAACTCGCAGCTCCATTTTAGATTTCGTCAGTTGCTACGCGTAGACTGTATAACCCTCTCGGTGCCCGTGCAACTCGCTCGGTGTATCGCGTCCTGTGGTGATCGCACACCGCGATCCAAAAACAGGAAAAACAATACCCCGTTCCACCCCGGAACTGAGTGCGCTCCGCCAAACGGGACTACTTGGTCGCACGCGGTCTTTACCGAACCGTGCGCGTCGATGATACGATCGTGTGGGATTTTGCAGAAGTCGATTCGGAGGTGCGTGCAACCCGGAATCAGTGCGTATCCGCCGACGACACCCCGTATCCGACTTTTCTGGAACGCACTGTAACTTTGTGTACACACGTCGGATCGAGAAGAAACTTGCGCCATCGGACTCGTAGCAATACGCTGGTCCTGTGACCCAAGTTTGGTTCGATTCTGAGAACGTTGACAGAATCGTGTATCGTGGGCCCCACAGGCTTCACTTGACGGGCGATTCTGTGATCGGCTCATCGGAATCCAATTCTGGAAGTTCCGTTGGGTTCGTCTCAGCGTTCCTGACTTATTGACACTAAGTTTGACAGATTTGGAGACCATTGACCCTGACACGCTTTTCGGTGCAAAGTGGCCCACATGTGGACCCCGCTTTGACCCGGAAATGTCGTTTTTGCCCCTGTGTCCAAAGTGGACTCAAGGACAGGCGTTTCTAGCTATTTGATATTTTTTGAATCTAATGGTGATGTTTATTTCAGCAACCGGAGTAGTACCTGCAGATCACACTGAGACCAGAGCTACAGTTGGAACCAGGACCCCAGGCAAGTGTACCTTGCCAACTTTGCAGTATTGTTCCATATTTTCCTTGCTTTATTATATTGCTGTGCATACTTAACCTAGGACCGTGTGACGTACTTAGCGTTCGATTATTAGTCGGGTGCCAACATCGTACGCGGTGTTGTGTACTGTCATCTAGAGATGGACATCCGTGACACTTTACATTCTCGTACTTGTCTTATCAAGTACACTATACCCCAGGACACTTGACACTATTCATGAGACAGGATCTTCCTGAGATATTCATGGTGATTCTGTATAGGATGCAGGACTTGACATTGATATTATACATGGACATTAGATGACTTTTTGCATTAGATATGATTGTGCGTGACATGGATATGGTGCATCGTGGACATAAGACGTGTGATTACATTGGGTGGGGAGAGACACACAGGCTACAGGCTGATCATATATATATCTTCTATTATTGTGAGGCGCAAGACTCGGACGTCGAGCTTGGCCCATTACCGGTTATTACCGCTACCGGCTCTCCGACACAGAGCTTGTAGTGGCTTCGGCCTGAGCACTAGTGATGCTCTCACTTGCATTTCACTTAGATGGTTATATATGTACCCTATTGTTCATTTCTTGCTGCACTGCATTATTTATTTTGGCTTGTATTTTTTGTACCTTGCTGTCCCCTGAGGACCTGGATCCGGATTATGTCCCCAGGATTAGTAGAGGAGATCCAGACAGAGTTATACAGTACAGGAGCATTAGCAGGAGCAGAAGCAGGAGCCTACATTGGAGCAGTACCAGGATCAGAGGACGAGATCGTACCAGAGGACTTCTCCTTAGTATTGTCTTGAGATACTCATTTATTTCTGTTCTAGTTATAGTTATTTTATTTCCAGTCTATTTCATTGATGTATCAGACTTGTTCTCGGATTGTTCTCCGAGACACTTTGATTGTGATTTGTCAGTTTATTTATTTACATTATTCTGGCATTTGATCTGTGATTATCTGTTGTGGATGAGATTAGTATAGACTGTGACTTATACCACTGGATCTACTTATTGTTATATTATAGCTTAAGTATGCCCTGATGGATCCATTAAATTGGGTTGTCCATCGGTGCGTACTGCTGGCCATTATCACGCGTCCGGTCCCTCGGTATTTTGGGACTGGGGCGTGACACAAATCATAATCGACTATTAAATATCGGATTTGGTTAGGGATTCGAAGAGTTATCTGAACTCTATAAATAGCCTAAGGTCTTGAGAGAGAAACCCTTCATCTGTCTTTGCAAAACCCTTTGTCTCTTTGATAAATCTTCATCTTCGTCTCTTTTCTGAGAACTTTGAGCTTCGCCATGGCACCGAAACAGGCTTCCACTGCTAAGGGAAAGAAAACTGCTTCCTCATCTCGCTCCTCTGCTCAAGCACGAGCAACTCCTATTAGGCTGAGCGAGCCCCGAGCTCGTCGGAGTGCTCCTCCGACGAGCTGCGCTCCGGGCATCACAGGTAAAGACTTCGAGAGGAAAAACCCTTCGCACACGTTGTACGTGTACGCGCAAGGTCATATTCTGTGCTAAGAGCCTCTTCGAGGAAGATGATGCACAGAGATATTTTATCATTACGCCCACATTCCTAATGTGTCAGCGTAAAAACTCCATATTTTCGCAGTCTGGCGTAAAAACTCAGATTGTCGAAATTTGGCGTATACTACAAACTTTGAGTTTTACGCGCTGGATGTAAATTCCGGCGTAAAAACTCAAATTTTGGCAGTCTGGCGTAAAAAGCTCAGACTGTTAGATTTTGACATATACTGCCAACCTTGAGTTTTACGCACTGGAAATAGATTCCAGCGTAAGACTCAAGTTTTTGTCGTCCGGCGTAAAAGCTCAGACTGTTAGTCTTTGGCGTATCCTACAAGAGTGTAGCGTCTAGCGTAAAACTGACTTATTTTCTTGCATTTTGCAGTGGACTTGCAGATCCCTCCTTTGGTTGAAGTGATGGACTCTGCTGCTGGGATGCTGAATTCCAGCTATCTGGAGGACTTGTCCCATGTGACATTCTCCATCTCTGGAACCGAGTATCCTCAAGAAAGGGGAACTCTGATCTCGTCCCAAGGAGAACGAATGCTGCTGAGTGTGATCAGTGGGGAGCCCCTGACATACATAGATGGGACTGAATATAAGAAACCAGGTTTCTTATTCAGGGATGTTGTCGACAGACAATCCCAGACTAAGCCCAAGAAGGAAGATTGGGTGTTTTCTGCTGAGGGCACGGTCATGTATCTGTCCAGGATGCCCAGAGATTACCCTATCTCGGCATTCTTCCATGCCACACATCCTAGGAAGATGATATGGACTCTGACTCCAGATCTTCATGGGCGGCCAGGGAAGATCTCATACAAGAAAGGAGTGAACCGAGGATTCTTTGTGAGCAGTCCTTCAGGCCATGTTATGCCTTTCAGGGGATTACTGCCGGGCAGCGTCCCGAGTGAAGACACTTTACTGATCCAGCCGGTTCAAATATCGACTTTCTGCAATAACTTTATGGGACGGGGAGGAGTGTACCCCAAGGTTAACCCTCGCACCAGTGGATGGCTTAGCCCCGGGAATCTTCGATGGGCTAGTTTAACTGCCTGGGCCCTGAAGCACTTCTAGATGGAGCTGGAAAGTATTGGCTTGTTTGCGGCTGTGAGTGCCACCAGTGTTGGGCTAGCTGTCAACACCAATTTGTTCTTAGCTTTGATGGAGCGGTATAACTCACTTACTGAGACTTTTGCCACTCCACTAGGTGAGTTGGGCTTAGCCCTTCATGAGATGGAAGAAATTTCAAAGCTGCCAATGGGAGACACTCCTTATGAAGAGTACGTTCCCACAAACAGGGAGTTGAGGGATACAAACCCTCGGACAGTAGCGGTGTACCAAGAGCTGATGAGTCACTATCTCGCCTGCACCACCTTCTACAAAGAGCCCTCTGATCTGGCCCATATCAACAAATGGGCATCCTACCTCTTCTTCCATCAGGCCAGAAATGCTAAGCCGGACAAGGTTGTAGATAACAGAGATAAGCCCTTGAACCTCCTGAGCATGCTTAGCGCCAATACGGTCAATGACCTCATTGAAGACGCAGGGGCTTCAGATTATGTTCTCGATGAGGAGATAGGGGGTTATCCTGCAAGCACTAAAGCCTTCAGTTATATGAGACATTGTTGCAAGCCTCTGTCGAAGGAAGCTCAACTGGCTGGCTTCCTCTCTGTCTGGCTACGCCGATGGGTAGTGCCTGGTATCGCGTCTGCAGATCGCATCCATCGCAACACCATATGGCCCGCAGTGCGTTTGGTGTTTGGAGCAAGACTGGGCCTGCTTTCTGCCATGGTATGTAGAATACAAGTTGGCCTGAGGGCCAATACTGATGGGCTGCTCGCAGATGATACGCAGCGTGAAGGATTTCCCAGAGTGGAATTACCATTCTTATATCTGATGGGATGGTTAATCCTTCACAACACCAGAGTGATGTCTCCCGGCTCTGCCAGCGGTTCAGGAAATCCATTTAGACTCCTGTCAACAAAATGATACATTCCTTCATAGTAACACTTTGAACAAAGTTACGAGGTAAAAATTTAAATTCCATGCTGTCATAGTGATGCACGTACCAGGAACGTAATAAAGCGTTAGGTAGGTAGTGAAGGGTCATCTAAAGGTAGCACAGTTTAACTGCAATCAAATCTAATAAGGTTTGGTAATTACCCAAGAAACAAACAGAAATGGCTACAGAAACAATACACTTTCGTATTTATACTAAGTACGAGGTTTCGTCTTTCCGAAATAAGGGAAGACGGAAAACAGTAATCAAGAGTTCAAGGGGAAGGTAATAGATTAGAAGTGTGGGGATCAAGGCGTTTAAAGAATTCAAATGAGAATTGTCAAAATAGTTGTGGATTGAAATATTATTTTTGGTAATTCCTATTCACATGCTCGTGTCAGTACAGTTATGTAACTGATACGATATGCTTAGACATATCTAGAGGGCAAGTACATCTGTCTACTAATCACTATATATCTCAATCCACGTAAAGTAGTTATGCGAAGGGCGAATCCAAATGAACTAAGGTTGATCAGACCGTAATACACTGATTCTGAATAGACAATTGTATTAGTGGAGTGGATCAGGCCCCAATAACACATGTGTCATGAACAAGCTCGATAAAGAATAAGCTTGCAAAACTAGGCTATAATAGCAGTATAAGTCAAGGTAGTATAGCAAATATAAGTACGCTAGGTTATGATATGAGAATAAACAAAACAATTCAAATTCACAAAAGACAAGACTCTACAATCTCTACAGTTATTATTCTAATTCCTTGTCTAAGTCGCTAGTTGACCTAAAAGAGGTATGGTCTTCTAAATTCTACAATCTTAATATAAACTATAGGTTGTCTGCCTAAACAGAGATTTAAGGAAGTCTGCGTAAAGTAGGGGTTCGAGGTTGTCTGCGTAAAGACAAGACAAAATAATTTGGCGTAACGCATGGCTTCAGAGCTATCCGCGTAATAGAGAGAAGCGTAAGGTAGAGCTTCAGAGCTGTCCGCGTAAAAAGTCTGTGCGTGAGAAATCTGCGCGTAAAAGTCTGGGTGAAAGTCTGGGCGTAAAAGTTTTGCGCTAAAATCTGCGCAAAACTATCTCCTGTGTAAAGTCTAGCATTCGTCGTAGCGTAAAGTTGTACGTGAAACTCATGAGTTTTGTCAGTCAAATTTAGTGAATCCTGACATCTGACAAAAGTAATTGTACAACGATCGAGTGGTCGGTTGTGATGATGAATTTGCACGAGGACTCAGGTTGTCGTTTAGTGACTGATTGGATACAAATCATTATTACGCTCGTGGTGAGACAAAACCAGATGTCCCGTCAAGAGCTGTTCCTTTTTGCACGGGGCTCTAGGCGTATCTCTGCCTTTAATACACGAGATTTGGTAATGACTGGGGAAAGCTAAGGCTGTAACAATACGCTCACATTCTATCCTTAGGTTACGCCTAATCAGGTTACTCTACTCTGGTTATCTATTTATTCAAGAATCATCAAGTTTACGCAGGACAGTTACCTATGTGGCTTGCATGACGCAGGATAAGGAAGACTAAGGAATCGAGGGTAGCAGTCGTCATAACTGCGGTGTAAAGGAGATAATCTCCTGCATAATTTGGTTTTTACGCCAACTAGGCAGTCGTTTGGTTCTTATGCCAACAAGAGTCAATTGACTTTTATGCCAACAAGGGTAAAGAGTTTCTGGCGTAACACTGGGTTTATCCAGACATAGGATGAGGTTTCAGTCTTAGTATTCAACTTTGAATTTCTATGGGTTCCTTAAGACTAGGATCACACTATGGTCAGTTCTCTAATAATCCTATCTCTAACTAATCCTAGTAGTGTTCATACTATACTCAAGTCATACATAAATATGTCAAGGGATATGGGTAAGTTAATCTATAGGTAGTGAATGCTAGGGTTCATTAGGTAATACGGAAGACTATGGTTCATTAAGTAGTCAGACTTAATGATGTGTCAATGCCCTAGTTGTTATTCTTATTAGGAATGCTACCCTAAGTATAATCCTATCAACAGGGATTCCTATATTCTAGCAGGGGCTAAACTTAAGAAATTATCAGGGAAGCACATGAATCAAGCAGGATGCAATTATGTAAGTAGGACAACTGGAAAGAAGATAAAGTCATAGTCAATTTTGGATGAGATCCTATCCTCTAATCCTAGGTGCAGGCTTGCTCGGTACAGTAACGTAACCGAGACAATATGCTCTGAGACGCAGGCTTGCTCGGTACAGTAACGTAACCGAGACAATATGCTCTCGACCTGCATGGGCCACCACTAAAAACACTGTCACGCCCCAGTCCCAAAATACGTAGGACTAGGATACGTAACTATGCCAGCCGCCCGTATATATGGCAACTCCAATATATGGAAACCATATATACGTGCGTACGCTGTATAATGAACAATAATTCACCAGTGGTATAATTAATCACAAGTCACAAGGTAATATCTAAATCTCATCCACAGAATCAAATATGAATAAACAACAACCATGTAACTAGATCACAATGATAAGTATCTAAAGAATGACAGTCTGATAAAAACAAATCTACTGCCGAAATAGAATATAAAAATGAACCAGATACACACCATATAAGATCAACATCTGACAATCACGAGGCTCGAAGAGAAGACCTCCTCGGGATATACGTAACATGTCCGGATCTGTGCTCCTGCGAATACTCAAGAACATATACACCTGGCAGGGGACCAGGTCCTCAGAGGGACATAGCAAGATACAGAAAAATGATATGCCATAATGTAAATACTGAATAAATAAATGGGGTGTGCTAACCATCTAAGTGAATGCAATTTAAAGACCTGATAGTACGCATGGGAATGTGTAGGCTTGACATATGCTGACGTAATTCACCAATCGTCATGACTGGCTAGTATATGTGTCATATGCCCCCGGATACACGGGTAGCTCTGCAATCGACCATCTCCGAGGAGCATGGTACGAAGGATAAAAGACTCATGGAGGGGGTGTCCCATACGCCTACTAGTATCTTTCCCGCCCAATATAGATGTACAAGTCATGAAAATGACGTGGACACCTCCTACTATGATGCAAGTCTCAATAAAATAATCAACTAAACTAAATACCGCTACACGTGTTGCTCATACTGATGGCCAGTCGCGCATGAGGCACGCGTTCCTACATGTACTCACTCTGTGATGTGTAATGATACGTGTCAAGGCCTGAGAAGTTATATCAATAACTTCACAATTTTTGGTGGGTCTACTAGACACTAGGTCAAACACAAGTCCTAACGTCAACTCCATCGTTGACTGCACCCGAGTTTTCTCCGACGTGCATATTTATATAATATTAAATAAATAAACATGTAGCTAACCATAACTGAATTTAAACAGTATAACAAGGCAAGGTATACTTGCCTGGTAAGAAAGCTGCAAAATATAACGTCCAGATGTCAAGTGCCAAAAGTCAGAAACAATGGCCTCAGAATAAATGTCTCCGGATGCTGAAATAAACATCACTAACAGTCTCAGAAAATATCAAATAGCTAAA
Source organism: Iris macrosiphon (assembly GCA_036927795.1). Taxonomy (NCBI): domain Eukaryota; kingdom Viridiplantae; phylum Streptophyta; class Magnoliopsida; order Asparagales; family Iridaceae; genus Iris; species Iris macrosiphon. Next base: position 176,307,762 of record JAYESA010000001.1, read on the forward strand.
AACGCCTGTCCTTAAGTCCAATTTGGACACAGGGGCAAAAATGACAGTTTCTGGTCAAAACGGGGTCCACATGTGGCCCACTTTGCACCGAAAAATGTGTCAGGGTCAAAGGTCTCCAAATTCGCCAAACTTAGTGTCCACAAATCCAGAATGTCGATACGAACCCAACGGAATGTCCAGATCTGGATTCTGATGTGTCGATCACAAAATCGCCCGTCAAGTGGAGCCTGTGGGGCCCACAATACGGAAATTTGTCAACGTTCTCAGAATCGAACCAAACTTGGCTAACAGGACCAGCGTATTACTACGAGTCCGATGGCGCAAGTTTCGTCTCGATCCGACATGTGTACACAAAGTTGCAGCGTGTTTCAGAACTGACGGATACGGGGCGGTGTCAGCGGATACGCGTTGATTCCGGTGTCCACGCACATCCAAATCAATTTCTCCGAATTCCTACACGTCCGTATCAACGTCGCGCACGTTTCGGTAAAGACCGCGTGCGACCAAGTCGTCCCGTCTGGCAGAGCGTACCCAGTTCCGGGGTGAATCGGGTCATTGTTTTTCCTGTATTTGAATCGCGGTTTGCGATCGCCACAGGACGCGATGCTCCGAGCGGGTTCCACGGGCACCGAGGTGGTTACATAGTCTACATGACGCAACTGACGGAATTAAAATCGGAATTACGAGGAGATAGAACGGGTTACCTGAACAGGGCTCCGTGGAAACTGAATTTTCCGTGTCCGCGAGTCGATTCGACACAGGATTTGTGTCCTGGACGTGTCCGGGTTCTGCGTCCAGCTGCTGTGTCCGATTTCTGCGGGGCCGATGTGTCCGGGGTTGGGTATCTAGGTCGTGGCCGCTGCGTCGAGGGCTGGGGCTGCTCGTGGAGGTGGCGGGCGGAGCTCAGGGAGTGGAGTCGGGCGGCGTGTGGTGGCTCGGTTGGATGTCGATGACGACGCTGGGAAGAGATGGAGGGAGGCGGAGACTAGGGTTCAGGTCGGGGGCTGCGGCGGCGGGGAGTAGTGAGTGTCAGAGGAGGTGGAGGAGGTCGGGAAGGGCGGGGATCATGGCGAGGAGAAGGAGGAGCTGGGAAGATGGTGATGGTGGTGGCGGGTGGTGGTGATGGCGAGCTCATGGGGTCGTCAGGCGGAGGTGAGCAGGGAGGAGTGGGGTGGAGGAGGAGGAGTGAGTCGAGGTGGCGGTGGAGGAAGAGGGAGCTCAGGCGGGGGGGAGGGGTCGACTCGCCGTGGGCGGCGGTCGCGGGGTGAGGCCGGCGAGGGGGGGCTCGCCGCCGGGTGGGGGGGGTCGACAGCGGCAGGGTCGGGGGTTGGTTTTGGGTTTTAATTTTATTTTCTTTTTCTTTTTCTTTTTATTTTCTTATATAGAAAATAATAATAGTATTTTAAGAAAATATCTAAAAATATCTCGAGATATTTACAAGATATTTTCGGAATCTTTTCGGGTGGGTCCCGCGTCCAAATGGACGGTGCAGGTTCACCGGCCAATAAAGGTGTGACACCCTGCACTGCAATTTGCAGGAAAGTCCCTGTAATTTTATAAATTGCGTAAAAGTCCTATTTTGGGAAATTGTGCAATTACAAAATTGTTTGGGAAAAACGCCCGATTCCTGAAAATTCTAAAATTCACAGAATTGAGGAAAATTGCTATGTGAGGGTCCCGGTGAAATGGGGGTGAGTCTGGGCAGGGACTGGGCCTGGTTTCTGGGTGATACGGGTCACCGTATTTAATTAATTAATAAATACTGCGCACGGTGTTCTCTATTTATTTAGAGGCAGGTAGGGTCATAATTTTTCTACGGTGTCAATACACTAAATGTAGTATACTTAGTGTAAAAAATTAACGTATTTTTGTTTGGGCAAAACGGTGCATGTTGGGCCTCAAATCTCTATTGGTACAGAGGTGGGTAAAGAGCAGGAAATAAAATAGGAAATAATTACGGTCTTTTGTAACGATATTTGTGCGTCTCAAACGAGGCTCAAAATAAAGAATATGGGAGTTGCACAAAGTTCAGGAAAATAGTCTGACATGTCTAGGACAGGTATGTGAACTTTATTTGGGAATAACAGTCAGGGTACAACTCCAAATAATTCGGTGACGGACAGGTGCGCAAGTCAACAGGATATGTAAGCAAAATAAATTAAAATATTGCCATAAATCCTAAATTGTTAAAATAATCCTAAAAATACTGAAATCTGGTCGAGGGGGTTTACAATCTACCCAACTTATAAAAATTTTGTCCTCAAAATTAAAACTAAGCCGGGGTAGAAGTCAAAGACGGCATAAGATATAATGTAACAAAGTAATTTATATCTTGGCTTACGAATAGGTTCGAAAAACGTTTACGCATGTCGTCCTCATGCTCCCAAGTAGATTCTCCTGGCGCGCCATGCTTTCATGTCACGCGGACCAAGGGAATGGACTGATTTTTCAATACCTTTCCTCGATGATCAAGGATTCCCACGGGTTGCTCTTGATACGACAAGCTCGGCCTAATGGTGATCTCCGAATGGTTGAGAACATGACTGCTGTCTGTCACATATCGCCTGAGTTGCGACACGTGGAATACATCAAGTATTTCTTCAAGTGAAGGTGGTAGCGCAAGTCGATATGCCACTACTCCCACTCTTTCTAGCACGTCAATGGTCCAATATACCTTGGCCTCAACTTGCTGCGTCTTCTGAATCGAATGGTGCCTCTAGTAGGTGATATTCTCAAGAAGACATGATCGTCCTTTTTGAATTCCAAGGGACGATGATGACGGTCTGTCTACTACTGTTGTCTGTCTTGCACTGCTCGCAAGTGTCCTTGTATTACTTAACTGTCTCTACGGGGTTGACCACCAATTCTGGTCACGCGAATCCTTGTCTGGTAAAATGCTGACTGGTATGCCGTACAATCTTACGATTTGTCTCATATAAGTAATGTCTTCCTATCTTCAGAGTAATTACGACGGTTGCAAGTTCCAAATTCTTCTCATGTACTCATAATTGTCTAGATGCATATACCATTACCTTTTCGTCCTGTATTAATACGCATCCCAAACTTTTCCTGATGCATTTGTAGATCACAACCGCCTGATCCGGATGGAATAGTCTATACGGATGTTGTGGTCAGTCGCTTCTTCAACTCCTCGAAAGCGGCTTGACACTCGTTGGTCCATAGGAATTCTTAATCCTAATAAGTCAACCTAGTCATAGGTGCTGCTATTCTTTCAGGAGTCAATCAATTGTTTATCCATGTGAAATCCATTTAGACTCCTGTCAACAAAATGATACATTCCTTCATTGTAACACTTTGAACAAAGTTACGAGGTAAAAATTTAAATTCCATGCTGTCATAGTGATGCACGTACCAGGAACGTAATAAAGCGTTAGGTAGGTAGTAAAGGGTCATCTAAAGGTAGCACAGTTTAACTGCAATCAAATCTAATAAGGTTTGGTAATTACCCAAGAAACAAACAGAAATGGCTACAGAAACAATATACTTTCGTATTTATACTAAGTACGAGGTTTCGTCTTTCCGAAATAAGGGAAGACGGAAAACAGTAATCAAGAGTTCAAGGGGAAGGTAATAGATTAGAAGTGTGGGGATCAAGGCATTTAAAGAATTCAAATGGGAATTGTCAAAATAGTTGTGGATTGAAATATTATTTTTGGTAATTCCTATTCACATGCTCGTGTCAGTACAGTTATGTAACTGATACGATATGCTTAGACATATCTAGAGGGCAAGTACATCTGTCTACTAATCACTATATATCTCAATCCACGTAAAGTAGTTATGCGAAGGGCGAATCCAAATGCACTAAGGTTGATCGGACCGTAATACACTGATTCTGAATAGACAATTGTATTAGTGGAGTGGATCAGGCCCCAATAACACATGTGTCATGAACAAGCTCGATAAAGAATAAGCTTGCAAAACTAGGCTATAATAGCAGTATAAGTCAAGGTAGTATAGCAAATATAAGTACGCTAGGTTATGATATGAGAATAAACAAAACAATTCAAATTCACAAAAAGACAAGACTCTACAATCTCTACAGTTATTATTCTAATTCCTTGTCTAAGTCGCTAGTTGACCTAAAAGAGGTATGGTCTTCTAAATTCTATAATCTTAATATAAACTATAGGTTGTCTGCCTAAACAGAGATTTAAGGAAGTCTGCGTAAAGTAGGGGTTCGAGGTTGTCTGCGTAAAGCCAAGACAAAATAATTTGGCGTAACGCATGGCTTCAGAGCTATCCGCGTAATAGAGAGAAGCATAAGGTAGAGCTTCAGAGCTGTCCGCATAAAAAGTCTGTGCGTGAGAAATCTGCGCGTAAAAGTCTGGGTGAAAGTCTGGGCGTAAAAGTTTTGCGCTAAAATCTGCGCAAAACTATCTCCTGTGTAAAGTCTAGCATTCGTCGTAGCGTAAAGTTGTACGTGAAACTCATGAGTTTTGTCAGTCAAATTTAGTGAATCCTGACATCTGACAAAAGTAATTGTACAACGATCGAGTGGTCGGTTGTGATGATGAATTTGCACGAGGACTCAGGTTGTCGTTTAGTGACTGATTGGATACAAATCATTATTACGCTCGTGGTGAGACAAAACCAGATGTCCCGTCAAGAGCTGTTCCTTTTTGCACGGGGCTCGAGGCGTATCTCTGCCTTTAATACACGAGATTTGGTAATGACTGGGAAAAGCTAAGGCTGTAACAATACGCTCACATTCTATCCTTAGGTTACGCCTAATCAGGTTACTCTACTCTGGTTATCTATTTATTCAAGAATCATCAAGTTTACGCAGGGCAGTTACCTATGTGGCTTGCATGACGCAGGATAAGGAAGACTAAGGAATCGAGGGTAGCAGTCGTCATAACTGCGGTGTAAAGGAGATAATCTCCTGCATAATTTGGTTTTTACGCCAACTAGGCAGTCGTTTGGTTCTTATGCCAACAAGAGTCAATTGACTTTTATGCCAACAAGGGTAAAGAGTTTCTGGCGTAACACTGGGTTTATCCAGACATAGGATGAGGTTTCAGTCTTAGTATTCAACTTTGAATTTCTATGGGTTCCTTAAGACTAGGGTCACACTATGGTCAGTTCTCTAATAATCCTATCTCTAACTAATCCTAGTAGTGTTCATACTATACTCAAGTCATACATAAATATGTCAAGGGATATGGGTAAGTTAATCTATAGGTAGTGAATGCTAGGGTTCATTAGGTAATACGGAAGACTATGGTTCATTAAGTAGTCAGACTTAATGATGTGTCAATGCCCTAGTTGTTATTCTTATTAGGAATGCTACCCTAAGTATAATCCTATCAACAGGGATTCCTATATTCTAGCAGGGGCTAAACTTAAGAAATTATCAGGGAAGCACATGAATCAAGCAGGATGCAATTATGTAAGTAGGACAACTGGAAAGAAGATAAAGTCATAGTCAATTTTGGATGAGATCCTATCCTCTAATCCTAGGTGCAGGCTTGCTCGGTACAGTAACGTAACCGAGACAATATGCTCTGAGACGCAGGCTTGCTCTGTACAGTAACGTAACCGAGACAATATGCTCTCGACCTGCATGGGCCACCACTAAAAACACTGTCACGCCCCAGTCCCAAAATACGTAGGACTAGGATACGTAACTATGCCAGCCGCCCGTATATATGGCAACTCCAATATATGGAAACCATATATACGTGCGTACGCTGTATAATGAACAATAATTCACCAGTGGTATAATTAATCACAAGTCACAAGGTAATATCTAAATCTCATCCACAGAATCAAATATGAATAAACAACAACCATGTAACTAGATCACAATGATAAGTATCTAAAGAATGACAGTCTGATGAAAACAAATCTACTGCCGAAATAGAATATAAAAATGAACCAGATACACACCATATAAGATCAACATCTGACAATCACGAGGCTCGAAGAGAAGACCTCCTCGGGATATACGTAACATGTCCGGATCTGTGCTCCTGCGAATACTCAAGAACATATACACCTGGCAGGGGACCAGGTCCTCAGAGGGACATAGCAAGATACAGAAAAATGACATGCCATAATGTAAATACTGAATAAATAAATGGGGTGTGCTAACCATCTAAGTGAATGCAATTTAAAGACCTGATAGTACGCATGGGAATGTGTAGGCTTGACATATGCTGACGTAATTCACCAATCGTCATGACTGGCTAGTATATGTGTCATATGCCCCCGGACACACGGGTAGCTCTGCAATCGACCATCTCCGAGGAGCATGGTACGAAGGATAAAAGACTCATGGAGGGGGTGTCCCATACGCCTACTAGTATCTTTCCCGCCCAATATAGATGTACAAGTCGTAAAAATGACGTGGACACCTCCTACTATGATGCAAGTCTCAATAAAATAATCAACTAAGCTAAATACCGCTACACGTGTTGCTCATACTGATGGCCAGTCGCGCATGAGGCACGCGTTCCTACATGTACTCACTCTGTGACGTGTAATGATACGTGTCAAGGCCTGAGAAGTTATATCAATAACTTCACAATTTTTGGTGGGTCTACTAGACACTAGGTCAAACACAAGTCCTAACGTCAACTCCATCGTTGACTGCACCCAAGTTTTCTCGGACGCGCACATTTATATAATATTAAATAAATAAATATGTAGCTAACCATAACTGAATTTAAATAGTATAACAAGGCAAGGTATACTTGTCTGGCAAGAAAGCTGCAAAATATAACGTCCAGATGTCAAGTGCCAAAAGTCAGAAACAATGGCCTCAGAATAAATGTCTCCGGATACTGAAATAAACATCACTAACAGTCTCAGAAAATATTAAATAGCTAAAAATGCCTGTCCTTAAGTCCAATTTGGACACAGGGGCAAAAATGACAGTTTCCGGTCAAAGCGGAGTCCACATGTGGCCCACTTTGCACCGAAAAACGTGTCAGGGTCAAAGGTCTCCAAATTTGCCAAACTTAGTGTCCACAAATCCAGAACGTCGATACGAACCCAACAGAATATCCAGATCTGGATTCCGATGTGCCGATCACAAAATCGCCCGTCAAGTGAAGCCTGTGGGGCCCACAATACGGGATTTTGTCAATGTTCTCAGAATCGAACCAAACTTGGCTCACATGACCAGCGTATTGCTACGAGTCCGATGGCACAAGTTTCGTCTCGATCCGACGTGTGTACACAAAGTTGCAGCGTGTTTCAGAACTGACGGATACGGGGCGGTGTCAGCGGATACGCGTTGATTCCGGTGTGCACGCACATCCAAATCAATTTCTCCGAATTCCTACACGTCCGTATCAACGTCGCGCACGTTTCGGTAAAGACCGCGTGCGACCAAGTCGTCCCGTCTGGCGGGGCGTACCCAGTTCCGGGGTGAATCGGATCGTTGTTTTTCCTGTATTTGGATCGCGGTTTGCGATCGCCACAGGACGCGATGCTCCGAGCGGGTTGCACGGGCATCGAGGTGGTTACATAGTCTACATGACGCAACTGACGGAATTGAAATTGGAATTACGAGGAGATAGAACGGGTTACCTGAACAGGGCTCCGTGGAAACTGAATTTCCCGTGTCCGTGAGTCGATTCGACACAGGATTTGTGTCTTGGACGTGTCCGGGTTCTGTGTCCAGCTGCTGTGTCCGATTTCTGTAGGGCCGATGTGTCCGGGGTTGGGTATCTAGGTCTTGGCCGCTGCGTCGAGGGCTGAGGCTGCTCGTGGAGGTGGCGCGCGGAGCTCAGGGAGTGGAGTCGGGCGGCGTGTAGTGGCTCGGTTGGATGTCGACGACGACGCTGGGAAGAGATGGAGGGAGGCGGAGACTAGGGTTCAGGTCGGGGGCTGCGGCGGCGGGGAGTAGTGAGTGTCAGAGGAGGTGGAGGAGGTCGGGAAGGGAAGGGATCATGGCGAGGAGAAGGAGGAGCTGGGAAGATGGTGATGGTGGTGGCGGGTGGTGGTGATGGCGAGCTCATGGGGTCGTCAGGCGGAGGTGAGCAGGGAGGAGTGGGGTGGAGGAGAAGGAGTGAGTCGAGGTGGCGGTGGAGGAAGAGGGAGCTCAGGCGGGGGGGAGGGGTCGACTCGCCGTGGGCGGCGGTCGCGGGGTGACGCCGGCGAGGGGGGGCTCGCCGCCGGGGGGAGGGGGGGTCGACAGCGGCAGGGTCGGGGGTTGGTTTTGGGTTTTAATTTTATTTTTTTTTCTTTTTCTTTTTATTTTCTTATATAGAAAATAATAATAGTATTTTAAGAAAATATCTAAAAAATATCTCGAGATATTTACAAGATATTTTCGGAATCTTTTCGGGTGGGTCCCGCGTCCAAATGGACGGTGCAGGTTCACCGGCCAATGAAGGGGTGACACCCTGCACTAAAATTTGCAGAAAAGTCCCTGTAATTTCATAAATTGCGTAAAAGTCCTATTTTGGGAAATTGTGCAATTACAAAATTGTTTGGGAAAAACGCCCGATTCTTGAAAATTCTAAAATTCACAGAATTGAGAGAAATTGCTATGTGAGGGTCCCGGTGAAATGGGGGTGAGTCTAGGCAGGGACTGGGCCTGGTTTCTGGGTGATACGGGTCACCGTATTTAATTAATTAATAAATACTGCGCACGGTGTTCTCTATTTATTTAGAGGCAGGTAGGATCATAATTTTTCTACGGTGTCAATACACTAAATGTAGTATACTTAGTGTAGAAAATTAACGTATTTTTGTTTGGGCAAAACGGTGCATATTGGGCCTCAAATCTCTATTGGTACAGAGGTGGGTAAAGAGCAGGAAATAAAATAGAAAATAATTACGGTCTTTTGTAACGATATTTGTGCGTCTCAAACGAGGCTCAAAATAAAGCATATGGGAGTTGCACAAAGTTCAAGAAAATAGTCTGACATGTCTAGGACAGGTATGTGAACTTTATTTGGGAATAACAGTCAGGGTACAACTCCAAATAATTCGGTGACGGACAGGTGCGCAAGTCAAAAGGATATGTAAGCAAAATAAATTAAAATATTGCCATAAATCCTAAATTGTTAAAATAATCCTAAAAATACTGAAATCTGCCCCCAGCGCCTCCGGCCGGCCGCCCCTCCGCCTGAGCTCTGCAGACCCTAACCCTAACCCTAATTTTTCCCCTGTGTCGGACACAGGACACAGTGTCCTGTGTCGTGTCGGACACGGTTAAACCCCAGTTTTTGGACCCTGTTCAGGTACACGTATCTTCTTGCTCGTAGCTCTGTTTTCGATTCTGTAAATTGTGTTGCGAAGCCTGTATAACCCTCTCGGTGCCCGTGCAACTCTCTCGGTGCATCGCGTACTGTGGCGATCGCGAACCGTGATCCAAAAATAGGAAAAACCAATGCCCTGATTCACCCCGGAACTGGGTATGCCCCACCAAATGGGATGACTTGGTCACGCGCGGTCTTCACCGATACGTGCGCGACGTTGATACGGTTATGTGGGATTTCGCAGAAGTTGATTTGGATGTACGTGCACACCGGAATCAACGCATATCCGCCGACACCGCTCCGTATCCGTCGATTCTGGAACACGTTGTAATTTTGTGTACACACGTCGGATCGAGACGAAACTTGCGCCATCGGACTCGTAGCAATACGTTGGTCCTATGACCCAAGTTTGGTTCGATTCTGAGAACGTTGACAGAATCGCGTATCGTGGGCCCCACAGGCTCCACTTGACGGGCGGTTTTGTGATCGGCTCATCGGAATCCAATTCTGGAAGTTCCGTTGGGTTCGTCTCAGCGTTCCTGACTTGTTGACACTAAGTTTGACAAATTTGGAGACCTTTGACCCTGACACGCTTTTCGGTGCAAAGTGGCCCACATGTGGACCCCGCTTTGGCCCGGAAATGTTTTTTTTTGCCCTTGTGTCCAAATTGGACGTAAGGACAGGCGTTTCTAGCTATTTGATATTTTCTGAATCTAATGGTGATGTTTATTTCAGCAACCGGAGTAGTACCTGCAGATCACACTGAGACCAGAGCTGCAGTTGGAGCCAGGACCCCAGGCAAGTGTACCTTGCCAAACTCTGCAGTATTGTTATATATTTTCCTTGCTTCATTACATTGCTGTGCATGCTTAACCTAGGACCGTGTGACGTACTTAGCGTCCGATTATCAGTCGGGTGCCAACACCGTACGCGGTGTTGGGTACTGTCATCTAGAGATGGACATTCGTGACACTTTACATTCTCGTACTTATCTTATCAAGTACAGTATACCCAGGACACTTGACACCATTCATGAGACAGAATCTTCCTGAGATATTCATGGTAATTCTGTATAGGATACAGGTTTATGACATACACAGTTTACATGCTTAGATTTTATCCGGACTTGTTGCATTAGTCTTGATCCTGCGTGTCATGGACATGAGACGTGAGATTTCATTGGGTGGGGAGAGTATTACCATATGAAAGGCTGATTATATTATATTATATATTGACATCTGGATGTGTCTTAGTCTCTGACACAGAGCTATGACACCAGTTCTGGCCCTTCGAGAAAATACTGCTATGGGTTTCTCCGACACTGATCCTGTAGTAGTCTCAGCCCGAGTATGGAATAATGTTCTCATTTGCATATCACTTAGCTGGTTATTTATTTACCCTATTGTTCATTTATTGCTGCACTGTATTTATTTTGGCATGAGCTTTCTTGTACCTTGCTATGTCCCCTGAGGACCTGGATCCGGATTATGTCCCCAGATATTGCAGACGAGATCTATCCTGAGGTATACGGGACCGGAGCATTAGCATTAGCAGGAGCAGGTGCCTACATTGGAGCAGAACCAGGATCTGAGGACGAGATTGTACCAGAGGACTTCTCTTGAGTATTGGCTTGAGATACTCATTTACTTCTATTTCTAGTTCTTTACTTTCAGTCTATTTCATTGATGTATCAGACTTGTACTCGGATTGTTCTCCGAGACACTTTTGTTGAGACTTGTTAGTTATTTATTTACTTTATTTCTGTCATTTGATCTGTGATTATCTGTTGTGGATGAGATTAGTATAGACTGTGACTTGTACCACTGGATCTACTTATTGTTATATCACAGCTTAAGTATGCCCTGATGGATCCATTAAATTGGGTTGTCCATCGGTGCGTACTGCTGGCCATTGCCACGCGGCCGGTCCCTCGGTATTTTGGGACTGGGGCGTGACATAATGTCATCAGAATGAAATCTTCACCATACCCCTTTGAGCAAAGGAGATCAAGCATAATACTTCTTCAGGAATTTGCCGTTAATAGGAGCCATTATCAAGTCTCCATTAGGCTTGGCTAATCTATAAGCGCCATTTGAAAATGTGGTTTCAATCACATATGGGCCCTCCCATTTGGGCTGGAATTTACCCTTACTTTTGTGTATAATGATCATTGGCCTCTTTACAGCTAAAACTAGCTCGCCAACTTTGAACACTCTTTCCTTTATTTTTTGATTAAAAGCTCTGGAAATACGTGCCTGGTAGAACGCAATGTGCTGTTGAGCTTGAAGGCGTTTCTCGTCTAATCCTTCTAGCTCTTGAAGCCTTAATTGATCATTATTTTCCTGAGTCAACTCATTAGCCACTGCTATTCTGAGTGATAGAATTTGGACTTCAATGGGGAGAACTGCTTCACACCCGTAAACTAATGAGAATGGGGTACAGCCCGTTGGTGTTCGTACCGTTGTGCGGTATGCCCAGAGACATTCTCCCATCTTCTCATTCCAATCTCTTTTGTTCGAAGAGACAAACTTCTTCAAGAGTTTGATGATGGTTTTGTTGAAGGCTTCCGCCAAACCATTAGCAGCAGGATTATATGCCGTTGAGGCTATATTTTGCATCCGATTCTTATCGCAAAATCGGTAAAATGCTTGGCTGATGAATTGAGGCCCATTGTCATGAATTATCCTTCGGGGTATCCCAAAGCGATAAATTACATGGTGCTTGATAAAGCTAATCACGTTGGATGTCTTCACCTCAGCAAGAGGGATCGCTCCGCCCATTTGGAGAAATAATCGGTGATAGCCAATATGAACCGATGTCCTCTAGAAGATGACGGGTGAATTGGACCAATAATATCCATACCCCATGATGCAATCGTAGGATATAAATACTCAGAAGGTTGATGTATAAAATCTGCATGAACCTGACAGGCTTTGCATTGTCTTGCATATTTTACGGCATCTGCAATCATAGTAGGCCAGTAGTAGCCCATCCTCCTGATACGATCCTGTAACTTAGGACCGGGTTGATGTGCTCCACATACACCGTCATAAGTTTCTCGGATAACCCATTTTGCATCATCGTCAGAGAGACATCGTAATAGCAGTCCATCGTATGTTCGGCGATATAGACTTTGTGAAGAAGTATCAAAATAGAAGCGTAATGATCGTCTTTTGATAGATACTGCTTCTTTAGGATCCTCTGGTAAGATTTCGTATGACACGAAGTCTATAAAGGGACTTCTCCAGTCTCTTTTAGGAGGAACCATGTTTATAGCATAGCTGCGTTCTATGTAAAAATTATTTTTTACACAGAATAAATCTCTGTTAAGAAGGATCACCGAATTCTGCCTTCTTATAGGAATAGCTAGATCTGCAGCTAGACTGGCCAGAGCATCAGCTTCCAAATTTTGAGATCGAGGCACATGCTCTAAAAAGAATCCTTTAAAAGATATGGCTATCTCGATCGTTGTTTGGTGATAAGGAATGAGATCTGGATTGCGGACCTCATATATTCCTCTGACCTGATTGACGATCAGCTGGGAATCACCAAAAGCTTCCAGGTATTCAACATCCAATTCTTTAGCGACTTGAAGCCCGATTAGCAGGGCATTATACTCTGCCATATTATTAGAGCAGGGTTCGCTAAGAGAATATGCTCGATAGATGACGAGTTTATCAGGAGTTACCAGAACAATTCCCACTCCTGAAACCACGTTTCCCCTGGGACCAGTCCTGGAGGCACCATCGAAGAATAGCTGCTATGTATTACCTTCCATTGCAGAATTACATTCTGCAACTTCGTCGGAAATGTCCTCGTATAGTTTGGAGGTTTCCGGAATTGGATGGGCAGCTAAGAAATCAGTCAAGGCTTGACCTTTCATGGACTTCTGAGGGACGTACACCATGTCATACGGTGTCAGTAGCATTGTCCAAGTAGCGAGTCAGGAATTAAGAACACTCGGTTTATTTATTAAAACCCGAAGTGGATTGATTCTGGAGATGATATGAATAGTTTGGCCCGTCATGTAATGTCGCATCTTCTGAATGGCAAATATTAGGGCCAAGCATTCTTTTTTCCACTGGGTTATACCAGTGTTCAGCTCCGACCATCATCCTGCTCAAATAGTAGATAGCTTGTTCATGACCCTCATTGTTCTTCTATGCGAGAAGAGCCCCTAAAGAATGATCCATTGCTCAAACATACAGCAAAAATGGTCTTCCTATGACGGGAGGCACCAGAACTGGAGGATTAGTAAGATAGCGTTTGATGTCATTAAACGCATGCTGACAGGCTTTGTCCCATACGAATGACACTCCTTTCTTCATTAGGCGAGAAAAAGGTTGACATCTCCCAGAGAGGTTGGATATGAATCTCCTGATATAAGCTAGACGACCTTGAAATCCCCTGAGTTCTCTCAGATTACGGGGCGGTCGCATTTCTAAGATAGCCTTTACTTTATCAGGGTCAACTTGAATGCCTTTAGCGGTAATGACAAATCCTAGAAATTTGCCACTGGATACACCGAGAAAGGACTTTGTAGGGTTCATTTTGAGTTGTTGTTGGCGCATCAACGCGAACACTGTCTTCAAGTCTTGGATGTGATTATCCTTGAGGCGGCTTTTGACAGCGATATCATCTACGTAATATTCTACCGTTTTGCGTAGATGTCCACGAAATATGTTACTCATAGCTCGCTGATATATAGCCCCTGTATTTTTCCATCCTAAAGGCATAACTGTATAGCAATATACCCCCAGTGGTGTACGGAAGGCAGTATGCTTCTCATATTCAGGATTCATCTTAATTTGATTATATCCTGAGAATTCGTCCATGAAAGACATGCATTCAAAACCGTACGTATTATCGATCATGACTTCTGTAATGGGAAGAAGGAACTCGTCTTTAGGGCAGGCCGCATTTAGATCTCGAAAATTGATGCAAACGCGCACTTTCCCATTTTTCTTCATAACCGGGACAATATTAGCGACCCAATCAGGATGTTGTTCTTCCCGGATGAACCCGCAGGCTACCAATTTCTTGATTTCAGCTTCAATGGCATCCATCATATCCGGACGGAACCGGCGTTGGTGTTGCTTTACAGGCTTTGAATTGGGCAGTATGTTGAGTTTATGGGTAGCCACATTAGGATCAAGACCTGACATATCCTCATAATTCCATGCAAAGACATCGATATATTCTTTTATCAGCTGGATCATTTCTTCCCTTTCTTCTTTGGAAATATTGTTACTGATAAATATCGGCTTTGGTGAAAATTTATCCCCAACATTTACTTGGATAACTTCATCTTCAGTGGGTGGTTCTCTTTGCTCGAACCGGAGTTCCCATTATGTATCCATTTGCTGTGCCCAGAATTCATTTTCAAACGGTTCAGATTCTTGTTCCTCTATTTCGAGAGAATCTATCAATACCGTATTTATTGATAATACCCGTTCTAGTTTATCATGTGAGTCGGAGAACGATAAACCGTCATGAGAAGAGGAAACGGTCTCCCCACTTGACTTAGAGTTGTTCGAAGTTGCAAGAGATGTGGTATACCCCAACCCGAAATGAGTTCGTTGACAGTAGGGATCACCATGCAACGGCATTCGTCTGCCTTTTCCATAGTTGAGGCCCGGCTCCAGCTTCCAGTCATAACCCATGCTTTGCATAATCTTCAAAGCATGTTGGCTATATCTGTGAACCTGTATTTTCCCAGCATCAGACCCGTGAGAATCTTCTTGTATAATTGGTCTGTTCCGCATGCGACCGAAGACTATTGGATGCTGATCGTTGCGAGTAGGTGGAACAATAAAGATAGAATCTTCATGTGGCCCATATGTCGTGATGACATTAGATGTTGACGCTACTTCCCACACATACGGATGATAGGAGTCTATAGCTTCCAAGAATTTTTGTGCTATAGGCTCCATATCGTTATGGGGGGAGGGTTCCTGATTAGGAAATTGAGCGTCAGTATACTGGAAAAGAGAATCTTTATTATCGTCAGAAACCACGTTCCCGGTTGTATTTACATCAGTTGGCTGCTTGTTGCGCCTAAGATTGATGACCAAAGGTGGAGGCTTCTGGTTCAGAGTGATCACTAGGGGATCACTTCCTCCTCCCTATTTAGTCATGCTCAAGTGGATAGCCATGGGTTCCATAACTTTCGGACGGGTAGTCCGCCCTTTTACCTGGATTGACAAAGGTTGCTCAGCAGATGGTTCTCCTGGCTCCCGGTGGGATTCCTCCTCCGTCTTGCCTGACACCTCCTTCATGTAGTCTTGGGTGTACAACATGGCATTAAAATAGTAGGACTCAACTCGTTTGAACGGGTTGAGATTAGCAAACTCTGTCTTCACTGTCCCCTGGGCGTCTACATATTTGAAGCATTGATGTAGTATGGAAGGAACAATATTATGATCGTGGATCCATGGTCTGCCCAACAGAATGTTGTAAGACACCTCCAAATCAATGACGTAGCATGTAGTCACTGATCTAAGGTCACCAATCTGGATCCTCAGACGAATCTTCCCCAACGGCTTGCTTTTTCTGGCATTAAAGCCCACGATTGTAGTGGTAGTGTAAGCCAGTTCGCTTGTAGGGATTCTCAACGGTCTTAACAGACTATGAGGGATAATACTGATCGACGATCCCGGATCTATGTTAATCCGGTCTACCTCTACGGAGCCAACATATTCGGTGTAATAAAGAGGCCTGTCATGCTTATTATGTTTCAACAACATGTCCTCTTGAGTGAAAGTAATATTAGGGACCACTTCCATCACACTATGGCATTGAGGACATGCCACAGGCTCTTTATCAGGGGACTTAAGCTGAGTCAAGCATACATCCGCCTGCATTAACGCTTCACTTAAGGCTTAACGAGTGTCTTTGGATAGCCTAAGTAGCTCGAAAATGGACAATCTGGCTGGTGTATTAGCCAACTGAGCCAAGATGTCGAAGTTATATGGTTTCTCTAAACCTTTGTTTTGAATATTCTTCGAAGGTTTATCAAAATGAACTTCTTTTTGCTTGCCCTTGTCCGTCGAAGTTGGTCTAGAAGGACCTGCCTCTGGTGTAACAGGTTCAGGCTCTGGAGGTTTGATAGCTGAAGTGTCTGCCGTTGATTCCCCCTGGTTCCCTCCATAGTCCTTGAGGTAGGTTTTCCCTGACCGGGTTCCGGTAGCCAAAGCCTCTTCTTCTGATGTCGGGGATATTGCAACCATATGGCATGGTTTGTATCTTGAGTTCTTTTTAGACTTAGCTTTAGCAGCTTGAGTCTCTTCCTCGATCTCTGACACCAGATCTGGGTGAACCCACATGATCTCACCACGCTTGGTAGTTAGTGGTACCAGGTCATGATTTTGACCCCTGGTCGGAGGGAGATTAACAATGTTCATCATCGTCCGTAGAATAGCTACTACACCAACCGGAACTTTCTGAGGTGGCAAATTGCCAAACTGGAGCGAGATCATGTTGGCAATGACCGTCTTCTCGCTATTACGCAGAGTGATAGCCTTGGCGTCGATCAGCTCCTGGATTTTCCTTTTTAGTATATAACATGTCTTTGTGGGGTGATGTATGTATCTGTGAAAAATGTAGTACTTAGGGTTATTGGTACTGCCGACTTCATTTGGCCGCTTTACCTCGGGGAGAGTAAGCTTGCCACTTTTGACTAGACAATCGAATATGCTCGGAATATCGTCATCATTAAAAGAATATTCTTCTTTAGGCCTGGAAGTCCCAGGATTCGTCTGTATAGTCACTGGAGTATGTTGTCTGGACGTGTTGATAGCCAGAGCTTCTTTTCCTTTGGAACTACGAGTATGGTCGCTATTGGAGGATGACCGCTTCCCTCTATCAGAGGTAGAGATCATGATTCCATTGTCATGCGCCTTCCGACTGTTATCTTCAGCGGCTACCGCTGATATGATAAATGAGGGCCAATCATGGAACTGATATGGTCCCATGAACACTGAGATCAGCGGGAGGAGGTTCTTCCTGCAAATGTCTACCAAGGCAGAATCTGGAACTCTAGGAGGCATCTGCAAAGTAGCCTGACGAAAACGTTCGATAAAAGTACGAACGCTCTCTTTCTCCTTCTGCTTTACTTCGATAAGTGATGACATAGACATGTCCATCCCTCCTTCGTAGAATCGAGTGAAGAACAGAGTCTTAAAATCTTTAAAAGAATTAATACAGTTGTCTGCTAGACTACGGTACCATTGATAGGCCACTCCAGACAGACAGCCTTTAAACACTCGAGTGAGAAGGGCATCATTCCCCTGCAATAACACTATCATCATGCTAAAGTAGTTCATGTACTGGCTTGATGACGTTTTCCCCTCAAACAAAACCATAGCATGTGGTTTGTATTTAGGTGGGAAAGAGATCTTGTCCCAGATAGCTGGGTATGGCTTGTTGATTCCCAACTTCTTGAGCTGGTCCTTATGCTTTAAGGCATCAAATTGGGCTTTTAATTCCCGAACTGCCTGTATCGGATCTTTCACTGGAAAAGGGACCACAGAGTAGTGAGAGTTCGGTTGTATTATAACTCCAACAGGAGGCAATATATTTTTCGAGTTAAGAAGTTGAGGAGCCGCTGACTCTTGATTTAGAACAGGCTCATGGTTTGCATTGGATGGTGATAGGTCCACCCCCACACGTAGTTGAGTCGGAGGAACCGATGTTTGAGCTATTGCAGCTGCATGTTGAGTCACCATCATCTGATGCATACTCTCCATCATGGAATGCATCTCTTTAAGCGATGCTTCCAATACAGCGATGCGTTGCTCAGTACTTCCTGATGAGGAAGCCTCTTCATGTTCATCTCCAATGGCATAAACTCTCATTTCTCTGGATGCTACTGAGGGGCTGGTATAGATCTCTGTAGAGATCGAGTCTATGATGTCAGCATCATATTCAGGAAACTGGCGACCCCCAGTGTCGAAATCGAAAGAATATGAAGCCGATTGTCGCGACCTCGAACGGGTGTTTCGAAAAATACCTGCTTCAATATTCTCAAGGAGTCTGTCAAATCTCCTTTGGCTTGGAGTTTTAGAGGGATGACGTCTTAAACTTGACCTTCCTCTAGGAATGTGTGAAGCCATGTTTACTGATGCGAATGTCGGTTCTTCTTCCTGTAGAGACAAAGAGTAGTTCAACCGGTCAAAATTGACCGTTTTGCCTTAGAACAGCAGTAGTTAACTACAACTTTATGACAATTACAATAATGCTCCCTAGGGGGTGTAATAGACATATTAGAGGATCCCCTGTCTTTGCGCTTCTGGATCAAGAAATCACGCAAATCAGGGGGATTAACAGAAGAAGGAGAAGGCTTATTCTGCCTTTTTACATCAGTAGGGGCGTGGAGATTGGGAACCATAACTCTCTCCCTACAATAAGAATACAACAGTTCAGCCATGTGAGTAGCATACGATCCGTCATCCGTCTGAGGAGCGTATTTTCCTGTGAAGCGGGTCTTCTTTACGCGGATGGGCTTACCCTGGCGTAATCTGGAGCTTTGCACAGGTTCGCATAAAATAGAGAAAGTCTTCAAATGGCCTCCAGCGTCACACGTATTTTGAAGAGCGGGCAACTTCTTCTCTTGGTGGCGTACAACTCTAGCGGTCGGGAGATTCGCCACTCGTTTTCCCTTGATGTGATCTAAGGGTCCATCTGCCTCCTTGTAGATGGGAGATGCATTTTTACGCACAAGGCGCATTTAAAATTTTTGAATTGGCGCTGAGGCCTTGTCAGAAATTATGTCTGCCACGTCACAGACGAGAGACGAAGTTTTACGCGCAGGGCGCGTTTGAAATTTCTGATTTGGCACTGAGGCCTTGTTAGAAATTTTGTCTGCCACATCACAGACGGGAGACGAAGTTTTACGCACACTGTACATTCTAGACTTCTGGATTGGCACTGAGGCATTGCCAGAAGCTTTGTCTGCCACGTCACAGACGGGAGACAGGTTTTTACGCACAGAGCGTATAGGTTGTGATGTCACAACCTTGTTGATTGGAGAGAGAGAGCCTGCAGGAAGGGTAGAGGATGTCCGGGGCATCCATACTTTATGCAGCTTCCTGTTGTCTTGGACAGAGAGGGAATGAGAGCTACCCCCTGCGCGAAGCATGTCTTCGTAAGCAGATTGGTCAAATTGGACGACCAGAGTCTTCTTCGTTGATCCGACGGATACAACATCGTGTTAAGAAATGGCTTTCTCGTCAGATGAGAAAGTAGTCCCCAGCAGAGTCGCCATCTTATGTTTGATGATAAACGAAAGAAATTGAGAGTAGGTTTATACGAAACCCTTTCTTTGTTTACAAACAAGAAAAAAAAGAGTACAATTAATCCTATACGAGGATGTTAAGTACAAAAAATAATTTTGGGGAAAAATTGCTATAGGAGTCTGATATGCGGTCGATCACTTTGTCCCTTGGACCACACGATGACGAAGAAGTGCTGTAGAAGAAGAAGGAGCTTCAAAGATTGCAAGAGGGATTGAACTCTCGTTGCTAAAGTTGTCAATCAACACTCTCTATATGTGCTCTCTCTCCCTTCTTTCCCCTGTCTCCAGTGACCGAAAGTCTCTATTTATAGAGCTCGGTCACAGTAACTGACCAGTCGGCGTAAAAGCCAATTAGTGGAGAGAGTTGTACCTTTTACGCGGCGATTATAATAACTGCTATCCACGTTTGAATGATCTCCTAAATCCGCGTGTGACGCGTGTCCCATTATGAGATAATGTGTATAATCGCTCATCGAAGATCATGACATGCAAGCCACGTAGGTAACTGCCCCTCGCGTAGAGATGGTTGGCATAAAAGTCAAATAACTGTCTCGTTGGCATAAAAACTAAGTAGCTGTCCTGTTGGCGTAAAAGCCAAGTAGCTGTCCTATTGGCGTAAAAGCCATATAGCTGTCTTGTTGGCGTAAAAGCCAAGTAGTTGCATAATAGGTAACCAGCGTAAAGATAGCCAATTATCCTTCCTTGACTGAGGTCTCGAGTGTATTCTAGGCCAAATAGCCTTATCACATACCTTTGCAAATATAGCCAGAATTGGCGTATTTCGAGGAGATAGTATACGGCGTACTCCTATAGTTGAAAATAGCCTGGTTGGCGTAACATGCAAGGATGGTGACGTGAGCGTATTAGCCCTAATTTTAGCTCTCCTAGTTATTGAAAATAGAACAAAATCTCGTGCATTAAATGCAGAGGTCTGCCCCCATCTCGCGCATTAACTGCAGAGATATGCCTCGAGTTCTGTACGAAAAATAGCTTTTGACGTGGCGTCTGATTTCGTCTCATCTTGAGCGTAAAGGCTCATTTCTGCCTGTGTAAAATAGGCAGCGTATTCCTTGAGTGCGTAAAAATGACTTGTATCAAGGATATGTCACTAAACGACAACCTGGGCCTCTGTGCAGAATCATCATTACAGCCGTCCTCTCGATCGTCGTGCAGTACTCTTTGTCAGGTGTCAGGTTTACTGTTTTGTCTGACAGGTTCATTCGAGGAATACGAAGAGTTTCTCGTACAACTTCACGCTGCATTAAAAGCAGACATTGTTTACACCGGAGTGTAGCAACCTTTTTACGGCAAAATAGCCTGTAAGTGCTGTCTTACGCGGGTTATTTTGGAGCTCTGTTCTACGCTGGATAGCGTTGAAGCTCTGTTGTACGCCAATAGCTCTGAAGTCATATTTTATGCCACACAGTGCTGGAGTTCTATTTTACGCGTGCTTCATGTATGTTGGGGGTTTTACGCGTATAATTCCCAGCATATTTTTCATGCTTCTACACCAGGTGCGTAACTACATCTCTAGGCTACGTCCCATACGAATACGACCATACCCGCATCAACGATTATCACCTGTATTATTCTAGGATAGAATGTAAGTCATAATAAAATACTTTCTCCAGGAACCTCTTGAAGATTATTCCTCGACTTTACCCACGTCATAAAGAGGTAACGTTTCTCCAGGAACTTGAATTTTTTTTTGTCCAAACACTAATGGGTCTTCTCCTAGTGAACAATATTAGGTCGTCAGAACGACAGCAAGTCCTCGGTCAAGAACGATATGAAAATAAAAATATGATGTTATAATATAAGGAAAGGAAATGTCGTAGCTTTTGCATAGAAGTTAGGAGAATAAGTGTTATAGTCATTCCTATGACTCCAATTAAATTCCTAAGCAAAAGACTTTATAGTGTCTAACGAAGCAACAATATAATCATATTTCACTACCACAAATACAGACAAGTTTCCTAAATAATAATGCAAATTGGAGAACAACTCTTGAATAACCACAATAACTAGTTTTCCACCAATAATCTCCTAACCAGGGATCATGCTTTGGTAGGAAGGGTGGCACGGTGCTTAGATTCCGGCCCTCTCACATTCAGTGAGTAAAACATGATATAATATCAATTTTACCTAATCGATATTTTTAATCGAAATAGGTTTATAATTACAGGAACATGTATAAACACATGACCGGTAGGTGAGCTAAGCCTCACACACTAAATTCGTAAGGCCTTATGAAAGAGCTTAATTGCTGATCAGCTTTTATTGTTATTATATTGTGGGATTTCGTAGATGGAATTCAAGTGGTTCTCGCCCGCCCAATGCTCTCTAACCTAAAGCTACAAACAACCACATTTTATTACTTTATTAATTATCTAATATGTATTTTTTTATGTATTAACCGTATGCAATAGTGCATTTCCAAAGTATATCATGATACATGTTTACCATCTTTGTACTATTTTCAGAAAATATGTATCAGGGTTATAGTCCTTCCAAATTTGGAATAATTATAAGTATCAGGACATAATTCTAGTAAATATTATTTTCTACTTTATACAGAGCAGGTAATATCAGGGATTTAAACTTTTAGGTTTTAGTTACATGGGTCGTGTCTGTGACCTACGAGTCCTAGACTCAGGATAATCGTCCCCTAATTAAATAGATTTTCAAGTTGTCGAAAGTCTGTCATTAAATTAGACTATTCTAAAATTGAGGGTAGAATATCAATAATATTTTTGAATATCAAAATTTGGTTAACTCCCAAAAATTTTAAAAATTTTGGCAAATTTTCCTTTGTAATTCAGGCTCCAAAAAATTTAATAATTTAAATATTAGACCCGGAGCAACCCTCTGTAGTATTTTCTCGGGTATGACGACCCCTTCGGTGGAACAACTCAACACCGGAATACACGCAAGTATAATATATGAATTAAAATTCATAAAGTAAAACTCATTTCTCACCTAGCAAGTGCCTAGCATATCTTACCAATTGCAGTGATAAATAGTAGTAATTGGTTATAGCTTCATTACTCTAGGAAAAATATACTGATATCTCTTATTAGTAATCATGAAATAAAATATGACATAATTATAATCAAATTCAATTATACTTCTGCTAGTGTTTGCAAGGTATTAAGCAAATCAAAATTCATGTACTTATCCTATTTGCTTTAGAATAGGAACTAAAATACATCTATTATGAATGACATTCCAACATTCATTAATTCTTGAAGTTTAAAAAAATAATAATTAGATAGAGATTCAAATCCGATATTATTTAAATTAGAGTTCTATACTTTATTAAGTTTTGTCGGAATTACCGAAAAATACTAACTCCGCTTCTAATACGCTAGTTCTATATTGGATATAAGTGTAGTTAATTTGTCTAAGTCTCCGACATCCGACATCATTAAAATTAGAGTTCCAATATACGCAACATGTGCGAGTACAATCCTTATTCTCCATAGTTAACAAGTTCGAGTCGACACGATCCCCAAATACTAGGATATGAAAGTATTATGTTCTAGGCCTAAGCTCGTCAACTCCTTCAACCAAATTTCAATACACAAAATTCATTTCTACTAAATCTTAAACTTATAGGAGCATTTTGTAGATTGAATTTTTATTTTATTTTATTTTTAAATACCTATGGATGCTAGTGTTCTTGGTACTTAATACTCATGGAACAGGTCTAAATTGGTCCATAACACCTAAGTTTTATTTTTGGACATGTCACTACCACATTTCAGATTAGGGGTATTTTCGTCTTTTCATAATTTAATGTGTTAATAATTGCATGACATTTATTTATATTTAATTGCTATGATTTTATTGATTTTTGTGCTTTACCGTTGCTTCGATAATTAGAGCGCTACACTAGCCACTGCCTTCCAACCAATTTTACACCCTTGTCCTAAGACATGCCAGACTTTTATTTTGATCCTTGTGTGACTCATAACTATGCCATGATGTGCTTTATTTTAGTCGCACAACATTCATCGCAAATTGACTATATTTAATTCGATATAAATCTAATTTTGTATCCTTGTGTGTTCCAATCGAAATTGGAGACACAATTTTGACCCATTTTGAGCAACCCAAATTATGATAATATTCTAATCTAGGTCTACTTCATTCATGATACTTGTGTCCCACTTAATTTTAGTCCCATGTACTTCTAATTAATTTTAGAACACAAATTACATTTATTTTAATTAAATTTAACCATAAACCCAACTTTGTGCAAATTTTCAATTGTTGGGCACTTTTATGCAAAAGTGCATTAAGGTGTCCACCCCGTTGGACACAACACGTAAGAAACCTATTTCTCCTTCATGTGAATTTTTTCATAATTTTTGGGAGTGTAACTCAACATCAACCTCCTAAAACCATGGCCCTCCAAACTTTGAACCAAATACAATCCTAGCCATTCATTTTGAATCTATTTTAATCCTAGCCCTTGAAATATCTCCATGACAAGCCCTTTTCCCAAGGGTTTGACCAAGCCCTAATTCTAGGTCAACCCAATACTATATACACATATATAAATATTCTTTTTTTCTTTCTTTATTTTCCTTCAACCAAAAACCTGCTCACAGCCGACTATCTTCCCTATTCATCTCCTTCCCCATCCCTCACCCGCCGGAGTCCCGAACCCCCTCGCCGGAGTTCACCATCCCTCCAGACCCGTCCGTCGTTCTCCTCCACACGCCACCCTTCCCGTCCGTCCTCGTCGACTCCACCAGAACCCACTACACTCTCCCAACCCGCATCCATACGACGCTGACCCGCCGGCTTTCTCCCACCAGAACGCCGCTGCCACCCTTCCCGTACGCCTGCATGAACGCCGAAGACCATTCGCCTTAAGCCCACGTCGACCGGAACCTGCTGCCACCCCGTCAATGACCCGCCTGCACGACCGGAGACCCGATGACCACCGTGAACCAGAGCAGCACACCACTGCCACCCTCTTCGCGACGACCTCGACACAAACGTCTCGTCCCGCGTACACAGGTTCAAATTCTCCCTCTTGCGTACATGTACACGTACACGCATATGCAAAATTCTCATTAGTATGCATACATATTTTTAGTTATGGTTTAATTAACGCGTATTATATATTTGGTATGAGGGTGTATGTATAAGTATATGTGTTTAGTATATGTTTAATATGTATAATTGGTATATATATACATATATTATATATAGTATATGAACTCAATTAGTATATATGTATAGTATATGTATTCCATTAGTATATGTTTAATATGTATATAATTGGTATATATATATATATATATATATATATATATATATATATATATATATATATATATATATATATATATATATATGAATTCAATTAGTATATATACACACATATATATATATGGTATATGTATTTATTTGGTGTACATATATATTATAAGTATTAATGTTATATGCTAGTTAAGACTATGTATAATTATATATGTACTAGGTGACCCGAGTGTAATTACGGATACCCCGTAGTTACATTAACCTGTGACCATGTGAATTATTAGTAGACTGCCATATGTACACTGACGTACTGGCAAGACCCGTATTATTTGACTATCTGTTATGCACAGCAATTACAGACGTGACACCCGTGCAATTAGACGCACACTTGAGCCTGAGATGACAAGTGTCACCCCCTAGCGTAGTCTCTGAGTTCATTGTGTTTTGATTGTGTGTGTTATTATAATGTCTGATGCAATGTTGTATTATATGATAATGTCTATAGGACTGTTGGATCATTCAGACGATACTTTGGAAACATGACATTGGTATTGCCAGCTAAGGACCACAGGCGAGTACATTCTTTGACAGTTTTTATTATATTGATTATATCTATAATTCTAGTTGTATAGCGTACATGATTCTGACACTGTTGTATACACGAGTTGGCATTATTGAGACCTATCACGAGGAGTTGTGATTGGGATCCATCGTGCTAGCTGGGGAAACGGGAAAATATTAGTAGCTTATGTGATCATACCCAACTCTACATGCATCATAGCTCACCCACACCTCACGTCGGTGCAGCCTGACTATTACATGCCTCATAGCCTGTTACATATGATTAGCCTGACTATTGCTCGCATCATAGCTATCCGGATGGTTAGCCTGACCTTACATGAATCATAGCTAATCATATGTAACAAGCATGATCAGTCCCAAGCCGATCATATGAGATGCTGATGTTTCACACACTTAGCTAGATGTTCTTGACATGTATCTCTAGTATATTGATCTAGCATTCGTTATGTTCTAGTTATTGCTCTAGCATTTACTTATATTCTAGTTCATTGTTCTAGCATGCACTTGTATTTCTATTCATTGTTAAATATACATTGATGATGACATATGCTCCAGTACTTCATTATTCCAGTATTCTTTTATTCCAGTACTTCTTTATTCTAGTATTTCTTATTGCCAGTATTCATATCTATTTTGTATTTCTTTACACTATGTTATAGTTTTGTCAATATATGTGGAACTGCTGTTAGTGCTTGTACTTTGCTCCAATCCTGACTGGATATTTTTTCCAGAGGATCTTGAGGACTTCTGTCCCACACATTACGTACCAGGTATAGATGCAGACTACACACCAGAGATCTTAGAGGAGACTATTCCTTTCGAGGAGACATTACCTGCTGCTATCTAGACATTATTTATCTTATGCACTGAGAGTTATTTGAGGTTATTTCAGTTTATGTTTAGACTTATTCTTAGTTATATTGGGACTTGTGGAGACTTTATGTTAGACAGCTAGACTGTGGTTTATCTTTATTTTGAGACATGGTGTTTAACTATGTCATTCTTCTTATCTTTTATCGTGCCTTATACTCTTATAGTTGTTGTGATTGAGTTTGCATTATGAGCTATTGTGAGATGTATATTGTCCTCCTTATGGAGTTGATATCATTGACAGGTTGTGAGTTATGTTTAGTATTTATTGTGACCTAGACAGCGTTCTACCGCCGATGCTGCGGCGTAGGCTGGACGTACCCACGACTCATGTCCAAATTCCGGGTGCGGGTTGTGACAGGACATCAGCTATATAAAGATTAGTAGTGTAATTTCTTAATTTTTAAGAATATCTACTTAGTAATGAATATTTAAGAACTATAAATTTCTTCTGTCCATGTGTAGCATGTTAGGTTTAGGATTGTGTTTTGTACTAAGTTACTACGATTAAACGTCCATGACAAGCAAATCCTTCTAACATAGCCTACTTCCTTAGAAATCAATATTTTTTTATATAAGAGATATGTACATGAAACCCATGCATGTCATATAAAAAAAACATATCATACTAATTCTGAAATTATCCATAGTTGAGTCCACCGTGTCCTAGTCTCGTGTCCAACACATGTTTGATTATTCCTAAATCTTAAATTTATACCAATTCCATTACAGACCAAAATCAGAATATAAATCCTTACTAAAATGAATATGATAATATAGAAAGTTGAAATTTGTATATTTTGAAGGAAAAAGTTAGATGAGGACTTGCTTTGCTATATGATTTTGAATCAAAATCAATATCTGCGATTCCCTAATATCCTTCCAAATCACACTCTATTTATAGAGATTTTTAATAATATACATAAGTTTGGAAATCTGACCTAGGATTTGATTAAAGGAAATTGGGGAAGAAGGATATTATACCTAGGTTAAAATGGAGGAGGAGGAGAAGTTGTAGGAGGAGGAGTTGTTGGAAGAGGAAGGAGAAACTGGAGGAGATAATCAGAGGAGGAGTCGCCGGTGGTGAGTGCGGCCGCGGGTGGTCGGCGACGGCTGGTCGGGCGCACGGGTCAGCGCAGCGGCAACAACATGAACCATATATATATATATATATATATATATATATATATATATATATATATATATATATATATATATATATATATATCAAAAGAAGTAAAATAAATGATCACTAAAAATATATAAAAACAAATTGCAGCTATGACACATGTAATGCATGAACCAATCCCAATTATCTGCACAAAATGATCCTGCCTCCTACCCGATGTGGGACTAAATTACCAACTCCATTGTCACCCCCCTTTGAGCGTTCATCCGAAAATGAGATACAATCTAACAATCTCCACCTTATAGCTTGTCACGACCCGCACCCAGAATTTGGGCATGAGCCGTGGGTACGTCTAGCCTACGTCGCAGCATCGGCGGTAGAACGCTATCTAGGTCTTAATACAACTAAACATAACTAACAAGATAACCTGTCAATAATCTTAACTCCATAAGGAGGATAATGAATAATGCATTGTGTAGGCCCCCTGATTTTTCAAGAATTTTGATTTGGATTTTTCATAATTTTTCTGTAATCTTCAGGAATTTTCTGTAATTAAAGCCTAGATATTTGGTAATTAAATGATTTTTAATTGCTATTAATTAATAATAAAATATTATGGAAATAATATTTTATGGTGTAAAATGGAAAACTGGACATAGGGTAATTTTTCGGAAATTTATTGGACTCCGGAAGCATTTTAAAAGCCCTAAAAACCAATGTAGAAATAGACCGAATTAAACCCTTAAATAAACCGGGTTTATTTGAAATAAACCAAACCAACCCAGACCCGGTTCAACTGAACCAAACCCAGCCCTTAGCGGGTCGGGTCGGATCTAAACCCGACCCGAAACCCGCAGACCCAAACCCGCACTTAAATACTAAGCGGGTCGGGCCGGATTCATGTGAACCCGACCCGCGGACCCGAACCCGGAACCGTTACCCAATCCTAACCGGAACCCTAATCCTAAAATCTATTCTACTGTTTCGGCCTATTTAACCCCCTGCCGGAACCCTAGCTTCGCCATTTCCTCCACCATCGACCTCGCCTGAACCCTAGCCGTCCCCGTCCAGAACCTCCTTGCAGCCACCCTCTTCCCTGAGCCCGACAGTCTCACCACCATCACCTCCTTCTCCCCTCGACCTCCAACTCCCCCTCCACTGCACAACCGAGATCATCACTCCACCACCCTCGACATTCGGCGAGCTCCTCGCTGCTCTGCACTCCGGACAGCCCCGCAGTTCGTCTGATACTGTGGAACGGCTACGTGCCCGTGGATGGCAGGACGTAGCCCTCCTTCGAATCGTCTGGCACGACTCGCTGCATCTGGTAGGTAGGCGCTAGCAAATTTGGCAAGTTTATTGAATTCTGTCGAGTACTGCTTTACCGTCATGCTGCCCTGCCGTAGTTGTACGAACTCGTTTTCCCCTTGACGGCGTACAGGCAGGGGTATAAACTCCTCCTCAAACGCGGCACGAAAAGTCGTCCACGCGATCGCCTCCTCTCCATGGCCAAGTTGAAGAGATCGTCGATGCACGCTCCACCAGTCGTGCGCATTGAGGCGAAGTTGGAGTTGGGCACAGGCGACGCGCTTGTCTTCAGGCACTTCTAGGAGGGAAAAATGATCTTCAAGCTCGGCGAGCCAATCTAGGGCCACGATCGGGTCCTCAGTCCCCTTAAACGGCGTGTTGCAGACCTTCTTGAAGTTGCCAAAGGTGAAGGTAGTCACTTCCCTCGTCCTTGGCGCTAGCGGTGTCTCGACTTCAAGTACCGGTTGTTCCACCGGTGTAGCCTCCGTTGCCGTGGAATGGTTGGAGGCCAATGTCTGAACAAGCTGCTGCAGGGTGTCTACCTGCTTTTGCTGGACTAAGAGTCAAGCCTCTAGATTGCTCTCGAACTTGGCTTGGCGGGCATTATCCCTCTTTCGTTGCTCTGAAAATATTTGCATCACTTGTTGAAGTGAATCTGTCCGAGACATGCCCCGTTGGCTCCGAGAGCTTCCCGATGTGCCGGAGCTGCTCTTCTGGGCTTGTGTCTCGCCTGGCGCTAGCGCTGATGGTTGCGCTTGCGTCATTCCTTCAAAAGAAGGTAAATTACATCAGGATCATAATGTATTATGGACTCATTGCATGAACGTATCTCATTTTGGCCTTAACGAGTTCAGGAGTTCGCACAGGGATTAATCGTTAAGGGAACTTTTCCAGTTCAAGAGTCAAAGGAACTTTGAAGCTGTGCTCTGATACCAACATGTCACGCCCCGATCCCGTAGGATCGATAGTCGTCCCCCGGGCGTGACCGCCGTACGGGCCTAGGTTGCGCACCGCACAAGGCTAAGTATTTATTTCGCATAGCAAGCACATATTCAGAGTACGCAGATAAATTGAAACACAGATTGAAGCATGGAAAAGTTCTCTTTATTTATAATATGAACATCTGTTACAAACTCCTTGAACCGAGTCATAAGGATTGCCTCTATGGGCTTACAAAAGTATTGACACAAAATGAGATAGCAGTCCTGTACATTACATCCCTTACTAAAACTCAAAATGTAAGACCTCCTGTCGGAACGACTGCTTTGCCACGAAGCTGCATACTTGCTTCGGGTTGCTAGCTTCTTCTTCAAAATGCTTCAAGGGGGGCACGGTCAAGGCGTGCTTACAGCTGGACTGGATTTGGGGGTTTGTCTCCTGCTCCTCGCTTGGTTTTCCTTAGCGCGGGGAACCTGTTTCAACGAGGGTCAGTACATCGAAACGTACTGGTGAAGGCAAGCTAACCCAACTATACCAATCAACACGTTGTTTTAATGAAGCATGCATACTTATTGTGGGTTTCTATCTTGCCTTAGTTCATTTTACAGCAAGAAGTAGATATAGAAATCATTGAAATAACCCGCCACCGCTCGGTGGCATTTACCTGCCCGTTTGAACCACCTGCCAATACTTACCTTGCCTTCCCTGTCAAGAAGACACAAGTTAGCAGCAACAGGTTTAAATATACGAGGGGATCACTGGCACGTTGCCATAATGGACAGGCTAGTCTCGGGACGGAATGACGTGCGGCGCAGAGAACAGGAGGTGCCACAGGCCACTCTATCCGAAGCAGGCGACTATCATGAGTTCCGTCCGGATCGGATCGGTGCTGGTGCCCCAGCGACCGTCCGCAGGAACGAAGACCTTGTGCACAAGTTGTCCGTGATCAACGTAGTACACTAAGTTAGCATTTGAGGCAATACAGGGCAATAACAGGGCAAGATCTACTTTTGCATAGTCTTCCTGTTGAGTTATTGCATTGAAGATGAGTTCTATACATAGCACAATATTAAGAAGAAATATACATTCTAACTTATATTTATGCATATGATGAATATTCCAAACGAGCAAGCATGTAAGTAAGTAACCGTTCACAAGTTTCATTTGACAAGCATAACTTTACCCAAATCTATTCCCTTATTATCTTGAAGTCTTTTAGTTATTACTTGGTATCGTTTGATCGGGGCAAGCACGAACACAAGATTATGGATGTGAAGACTAGCAAGTACGCTAGCTAATCGGGATGGTATCCACTCACTTAGTAGTTGGAAAAGAAAGGAAAAGAAGTGCTTTAGGAGTCCGTTCGAGCGGCGCCTAGTGCTGGATTACCTGCATTGCCACGAACAGCTGATCAGTACCTTTTTCCCTCTTTCCATTATCGGAATTGAAGTACAGTTCGAAGAACGAAAATAATGAAATCCATCGAAACCGTTCAAGAAATCTCAAGCAAACCCGAAAACCAACTCAAAGCACGAAAGCAACAAGCGACAGCGAAAACTAGGCAACAAAATATGCAGCGGAGAGGTCCCTCCTGACTCTGCCGCTAAGTCGATCCCGGGGGCGCGGTCCACTGAATATGGGAATCGATTCCGAAGAAACAAATCCATAACGAGGACGAGTTCTTAATTCAATCTATCCCGATCGAACGATACCGTCTTGTATTTCTTAGCCGCGCTCCCCGAATAGGGGGAACGGGGCACTACATCCTACCCAACCAATTGGAAGTTTCGTCCCAAAACTTAAGGAATAGAACCTACCACTAGGAAATAATGAGGAGAACCTTTCCCTCATCTCTGTTTCAAGCTCCCAAGTAGATTCTTCAACAGAGTGATTCCGCCAAAGCACGCGTACTAGAGGAACCGAACGGGTCCGAAGCAGCTTTTCCTTTCTATCCAAAATTTGTACAGGTTGTTCTACATACGTCAAGTCGGGCCGAAGGTTCAGCTGTTCTAGGCCTACCACGTGGCTCGGATCGTACACATATTTCCTAAGTTGGGAAACATGGAATATATCATGTACGTCGGATAGGGATGGTGGTAGGGCTATTTGATATGCAACTGAAGCAACCCGCTTTCGTATTTCGAACGGACCGACAAATCTTGGACTTAGCTTCCCCTTTGCCCCGAACCTGCTGACTCCTCGCATGGGCGAGACCTTGAGGAACACCCGGTCGCCTACTTGGAACTCGAGCGGTCTACGATGAACATCCGCGTAGCTCTTTTGACGGCTTTGAGCTACCTTTAATCTGTCCCGAATCAATCAAACTTTCTGGACAGTTTGCTCCACTAGCTCGGGGCCAAGTATCTGCCGTTCACCAACTTCGTCCCAGCAGATCGGAGATCGATACTTCCGCCCGTATAACGCCTCATACGGCGCCATTTGAATGCTTGATTGATAACTATTGTTGTAAGCAAATTCGGCTAAGGGTAGATGAAAGTCCCAACTAGTCTTCAAGTCCAAGGCACAGAGTCGCAGCATGTCTTCGAGGATCTGGTTGACGCGTTCTGTTTGGCCATCGGTCTGTGGATGGTAGGCGGAGTTGAATTTCAACTTCGTCCCCATTACGGACTGCAGGCTTCCCCAGAAACGTGATATGAATCGACCATCTCGATCGGAGACTATGGATACGGGCACGCCGTGGAGTCGAACGATTTCGTTGAGGTATATCTGAGCCAAGCGATCAGCACTCCAAGTTGATTTGATGGGCAAGAAATGAGCAGACTTGGTAAGGCGATCAACAATAACCCGAACAGCATCATGTCCCCGTTGCGTCCTTGGCAAACCAACAATAAAATCCATCGTTATATATTCCCATTTCCACTCTGGAATAGAAAGGTTCTGAAGCTCTCCGCCTGGTTTCTGGTGTTCGGCCTTTACCCTTTGACAAGCCATGCAGTGCGACACAAACTGCACCATATCTCGTTTCAAGCCGTGCCACCAAAATGTCGTGCGAAGATCCCGATACATCTTTGTGCTACCCGGATGAGAAGTATAACTAGCATAATGGGCTTCCGTGAGTATCTCCTTCCTGAGGGCCGCGTCGTTTGGAACGCACAGTCTTTCCTTCACTCGAAGCATCCCGTCCGTGCCTACCGCAAAGTCGGACGCCTTTCCTGCTGAAATGAGGGCATGAATCTTTTGCAGGAACGGATCGTCCTCCTGAGCGGTCTTGACCTGTTGTAACAAGTCGGGCTCGAGGCGCAGTTGTGCTACCTGCGCCCACTTCTTATATCTGATTTGAAGAGTAATGCCCAGTGATTCAAGATCTCGGCACAGCCTATCATCAATAGCCAAACTCCCTACAAACACTCGACTCAATGCGTCAGCTACTACGTTTCCCTTTTCAGGCGTATATCTGATCATGAGATCGAAGTCGCTAAGGAGTTCAAGCCATCGCCGCTGCCGAAGATTCAAATCTTTTTGAGTGTACAAGTATTTCAGGCTCTTATGATCCGTATAGATTTTACACGGCACGCCATAAAGATAGTGACGCCACAGCTTTAATGCAAACACTACCGCGGCAAGCTCGAGATCATGCATTGGGTAGTTCTGCTCGTGAGGCTTTAGCTGTCGGGACGCATAGGCTATCACTTTATCGCGTTGCATCAGGACACATCCTAGACCCTTTCCTGAGGCATCACTGTATATCTTAAAGTCATCCGGTCCGTTCGGCAAAGTGAGGATTGGGGCAGAGACGAGACGCTGCTTCAACTCGGTAAACGAAGCTTCACAGTCGTCCGTCCAAGTAAACTTCGCACCCTTCCGTGTGAGCTGAGTCAAGGGCGAAGCAATTCTAGCAAAATTTTGTATGAACCTACAGTAGTAACCTGCTAGCCCAAGAAAACTTCGGATGTCGCTGGCTGACTCCGGTCGTTTCCACTGCAGGATTGCTTCTACCTTCTTCGGATCAACTGAAATACCTTCCGAAGAGATAACATGCCCTAAAAAGGATATACTGTCTAGCCAGAACTCACATTTACTCAGTTTGGCGTACAACTTGTGGTCCCAAAGGGTTTGCAACACCATCCGCAGGTGTCCTGCGTGCTCATCCCTAGTCTTCGAGTACACCAAGATGTCATCGATAAAAACCACCACGAATTTATCGATGAAGGGCCTAAATACACGGTTCATCAAATCCATGAATGCTATAGGGGCATTCATCAGTCCAAACGGCATCACTGAAAACTCGTAATGGCCGTACCGTGTTCGGAAGGCAGTCTTTGGCATGTCTTCTGGCTTGATCTTCAGCTGGTGATAACCCGAGCGAAGATCGATCTTTGAAAATACTGTTGCACCTTGTAACTGATCAAACAAATCGTCTATCCGTGGCAGAGGATATTTGTTTCGGACTGTGACCTTGTTTAATTCTCGATAGTCTATACAGAGGCGTAGCGTTCCGTCCTTCTTCTTCACGAAGAGCACTGGCGCGCCCCAAGGAGACACGCTCGGACGGATAAACCCACGCTCAAGCAATTCTTGGAGTTGGCACTTTAATTCCTTTAGTTCTGCATGGGCCATTCTGTACGGAGGTTTGGAGATCGGCTGCGTGTTTGGAAATGTGTCAACAATGAATTCAATCTCTCGGTCGGGCGGCATGCCGGGTAGTTCGCTCGAAAACACGTCGGGGAACTCTGCCTCAACGGAAGTAGACTCGACGTTTGCGTAGCCCTGCCGCGTGTCCCGAACTGATGCTAGGAATCCCTCGCAGCCTGAGTGGAGCATCCGCCGAGCAGATATTGCAGAAATAACCATGAAGGCCCTAGTCGCGTCAGTGGCTGGACTACTAGTGTAACAGAACACGACTTCTCCAGGCAGACGGAAAATGACTCGTTTCTCTGCACACTCTATAGTTGCCGCGCACGCGCTGAGCCAGTCCATTCCCAAAATGATATCATAGTCCCGCACATCGAGAACTAAAATATCGAGTGACAGCTTTCTCTCCCCAATACAGATATAACCGCCTAGGCATGCTGAACGGACGGGAATTTTTGTACCAGATGGATTGCTAACGCTTAAATCTAATTGCAACGGAGTCATTTCTATATCGTTCTCCGTGACGAAGTTTGTAGATATAAAGCTGTGTGTTGCACCAGAATCAAACAGAACACGAGCAGGTATATTATTGAAAAGCAAAGTACCTGACACCACGGTGTCCGAGGCCAAAGCTTCTTCTCGCGTCATGGTATAGACTCGGCCTTGAGCTTGATTACGCCCTTGTTGAGGCGCAGCTCGGTTGGCTTGGTTTGCCGTAGTCTGATTTGGTTGTTGAAGCGGTTGGAGCGGACAACTGCTAATCTGGTGGCTAGGATCGCCACAACGAAGACAAGTCCCGAGCTTGCGGCGACAGTCTTTCTCGGTGTGCCCTCTCATGTTGCAGAAGGTGCAACGTTGCCCCTGATTTTCTCGTTGTCGACCGCCGTTATTTTGACGCTTTGCAGCGTTATTTCCTCTATCGTTGCCTTGGCATTTGTGATTGGGGGTTTGCACAGCGCCGACGGCAACGTGAGGATACTGCGGTTCGAGAGAAAGGGCATGGTTTAATACTTCTCGCATCGTCTGATACTGTGGAACGGCTACGTGCCCGTGGATGGCAGGACGTAGCCCTCCTTCGAATCGTCTGGCATGACTCGCTGCATCTGGTAGGTAGGCGCTAGCAAATTTGGCAAGTTTATTGAATTCTGCCGAGTACTGCTTTACCGTCATGCTGCCCTGCCGTAGTTGTACGAACTCGTTTTCCCCTTGACGGCGTACAGGCAGGGGTATAAACTCCTCCTCAAACGCGGTACGAAAAGTCGTCCACGCGATCGCCTCCTCTCCATGGCCAAGTTGAAGAGATCGTCGATGCACGCTCCACCAGTCGTGCGCATTGAGGCAAAGTTGGAGTTGGGCACAGGCGACGCGCTTGTCTTCAGGCACTTCTAGGAAGGAAAAATAATCTTCAAGCTCGGCGAGCCAATCTAGGGCCACGATCGGGTCCTCAGTCCCCTTAAACGGCGTATTGCAGACCTTCTTGAAGTTGCCAAAGGTGAAGGTAGTCACTTCCCTCGTCCTTGGCGCTAGCGGTGTCTCGACTTCAAGTACCGGTTGTTCCACCGGTGTAGCCTCCGTTGCCGTGGAATGGTTGGAGGCCAATGTCTGAACAAGCTGCTGCAGGGTGTCTACCTGCTTTTGCTGGACTAAGAGTCGAGCCTCTAGATTGCTCTCGAACTTGGCTTGGCGGGCATCATCCCTCTTTCGTTGCTCTGAAAACATTTGCATCACTTGTTGAAGTGAAACTGTCCGAGACATGCCCCGTTGGCTCCGAGAGCTTCCCGATGTGCCGGAGGTGCTCTCCTGGGCTTGTGTCTCGCCTGGCGCTAGCGCTGATGGTTGCGCTTGCGTCATTCCTTCAAAAGAAGGTAAATTATATCAGGATCATAATGTATTATGGACTCATTGCATGAACGTATCTCATTTTGGCCTTAACGAGTTCAGGAGTTCGCACAGGGATTAATCGTTAAGGGAACTTTTCCAGTTCAAGAGTCAAAGGAACTTTGAAGCTGTGCTCTGATACCAATATGTCACGCCCCGATCCCGTAGGATCGATAGTCGTCCCCCGGGCGTGATCGCCGTGCGGGCCTAGGTTGCGCACCGCACAAGGCTAAGTATTTATTTCGCATAGCGAGCACATATTCAGAGTACGCAGATAAATTGAAACACAGATTGAAGTATAAAAAAGTTCTCTTTATTTATAATATGAACATCTGTTACAAACTCCTTGAACTGAGTCATAAGGATTGCCTCTATGGGCTTACAAAAGTATTGACACAAAATAAGATAGCAGTCCTGTACATTACATCCCTTACTAAAACTCAAAATGTAAGACCTCCTGTCGGAACGACTGCTTTGCCACGAAGCTGCATACTTGCTTCGGGTTGCTAGCTTCTTCTTCAAAATGCTTCAAGGGGGCATGGTCAAGGCGTGCCTACAGCTGGACTGGATTTGGGGGTTTGTCTCCTGCTCCTCGCTTGGTTCTCCTTAGCGCGGGGAACCTGTTTCAACGAGGGTCAGTACATCGAAACGTACTGGTGAAGGCAAGCTAACCCAACTATACCAATCAACACGTTGTTTTAATGAAGCATGCATACTTATTGTGGGTTTCTATCTTGCCTTAGTTCATTTTACAGCAAGAAGTAGATATAGAAATCATTGAAATAACCCGTCACCGCTCGGTGGCATTTACCTGCCCGTCTGAACCACCTGCCAATACTTACCTTGCCTTCCTTGTCAAGAAGACACAAGTTAGTAGCAACAGGTTTAAATATACGAGGGGATCACTGGCACGTTGCCATAATGGACAGGCTAGTCTCGGGACGGAATGACGTGCGGCGCAGAGAACAGGAGGCGCCACAGGCCACTCTATCCGAAGCAGGCGACTATCATGAGTTCCGTCCGGATCGGATTGATGTCGGTGCCCCAGCGACCGTCCGCAGGAACGAAGACCTTGTGCACAAGTTGTCTGTGATCAACGTAGTACACTAAGTTAGCATTTGAGGCAATACAGGGCAATAACAGGGCAAGATCTACTTTTGCATAGTCTTCCTGTTGAGTTATTGCATTGAAGATGAGTTATATACATAGCACAATATTAAGAAGAAATATACATTCTAACTTATATTTATGCATATGATGAATATTCCAAATGAGCAAGCATGTAAGTAAGTAACCGTTCACAAGTTTCATTTGACAAGCATAACTTTACCCAAATCTATTCCCTTATTATCTTGAAGTCTTTTAGTTATTACTTGGTATTGTTTGATCGGGGCAAGCACGAACACAAGATTATGGATGTGAAGACTAGCAAGTACGCTAGCTAATCGGGATGGTAGCCACTCACTTAGTAGTTGGAAAGGAAAGGGAAAGAAGTGCTTTAGGAGTCCGTTCGAGCGGCGCCTAGTGCTGGATTACCTGCATTGCCACGAACAGCTGATCAGTACCTTTTCCCCTCTTTCCATTATCGGAATTGAAGTGCAGTTCGAAGAACGAAAACAATGAAATCCATCGAAACCGTTCAAGAAATCTCAAGCAAACCCGAAAACCAACTCAAAGCACGAAAGCAACAAGCGACAGCGAAAACTAGGCAACAAAAGATGCAGCGGAGAGGTCCCTCCTGACTCTGCCGCTAAGTCGATCCCGGGGGCGCGGTCCACTTAATATGGGAATTGATTCCGAAGAAACAAATCCATAACGAGGACGAGTTCTTAATTCAATCTATCCCGATCGAACGATACCGTCTTGTATTTCTTAGCCGCGCTCCCCGAATAGGGGGAACGGGGCACTACATTCGTGACCCCTTTACATTCTTGTACTTGTCTTATCAAGTACACTATAACCCAGGACACTTGACACTATTCATGGACATGATCTTTCTGAGATATTCATGGTGATTCTGTATAGGATACAGGCTTTATGACATATACATTATATCCATAGACATTATATGACTGGCTGCATTAGATATGATCGTGCGTGACATGGACATGATACATCGTGGACATGAGACATATGATTATATTGGGTGGGGAGAGACACACAGGCTACAGACTGATTATATATATATCCCCTATTATTGTGAGGCACAAGACTCTGAAGCCCGAGCTTGGCCCATTACTCATTATTACTGCTACCGGCTCCCTGACACAGAGCTTGTAGTGGCTCAGCCTGAGTACTCGTGATGCTCTCATCTTGTATTTCACATAGATGGTTATATAGCTTACCCTATTTATTTTATTATCTGCTGCACTGTATTTATTTTGGCTTGTATTATCTGTACCTTGCTATGTCCCCTGAGGACCTGGATCCGGATTATGTCCCCAGGATTTGCAGACGAGATCTATCCCAAGGTATACGGGACCGCAGCAGGAGCTGATACAGGAGCTGTACCGACACCCAAGGACGAGATTGTGCCAGAGGACTTCTCCTGAGTATTGATTTGAGATACTCATTTATTTATGTTTCTAGTTATTTTATTTCCAGTCTATGGCATTGATGTATCAGACTTATTCTCGGATTGTTCTCCGAGACACTTCTATTGAGATATGTCAGTTTATTTTATTTGCATTATTCTGGCGTTGGATCTGTGATTATCTGTTGTGGATGAGATTAGAATAGACTGTGACTTGTATCATTGGACCTACTTATTGTTATATTACAGCTTAAGCATGCCCCGATGGATCCATTAAATTGGGTTTGTCCATCGGTGTGTGCTGCTAGCCATTGCGACGCGTCCGGTCCCTCGGTATTTTGGGACTGGGACGTGACACATTGATCAACAAATCATAAGATACTAAATCACAATAACTATAG
Source organism: Iris macrosiphon (assembly GCA_036927795.1). Taxonomy (NCBI): domain Eukaryota; kingdom Viridiplantae; phylum Streptophyta; class Magnoliopsida; order Asparagales; family Iridaceae; genus Iris; species Iris macrosiphon. The sequence continues at coordinate 176,346,805 of JAYESA010000001.1, forward strand.
GAAAGTAAATGGCACGATAAGATATAAAGATATGGAAGTACTAACATAAGTCAAGCACAACAACTCAAATACAACAATAATCTAGAGTCTAGCTCTCCAACATAAATAGTCTCAACAATAATACAATCCAAGTCTCAAGTTTAGAACAGTTAATACATAAAAAGAACTGTCTAAACGACTGCGGGTGGTGTCTCCTCTAAGGAGAGTGACTCATCTAGAATCTCCAGTATGTAGTCTCCCTCTACTCCTGGATTATAGTGAGTAGGACAAAAGTCCTCAAGGTCCTCTAAAAAATGTTATCCAGTCAGGATTGGAGCGAAGCATAAGCACTAAATAACAGTTTTATTTATATTGACAAAAACTATAAGACAGTGTAAGAAAATACATGATGAAGAATTATACTGGAAATAAGGAATACTGGAGAGATATGTAATCAGCAATAGTACTAACTAGCAATGAACATATATATGTAAGAAAGATAGAAATGAGTGAACTGGAATAAAGAAATAGAAATTCTAGCTAAGTATTATGAAATATCAGTTTGCTATGTGATCGGCTTGGGACTAGATCAGGCTTGTTATATATGATTGGCTATGATACATGTGAGGTCAGGCTAACTATCTGGTTAGCTATTATGCGAGCAATAGTCAGGCTAATCATATATAACAGGCTATAAGGCATATAAATGGTCAGGCTACACCCTACGTGATGTGTGGGGTGAGCTATGATGCATGTAAAGTGGGATATGATAACATAATCTGCTAATATTTCTCCTTCCCCAGCTAGCACGACGGATTCCAATCACGACTCCTCATGACAGGTATCTATGATGCTAACCCGTGTATCCACAGTGTCAGAATCAAGTATACTATACAACTAGAATTATAGAATTAATCAACATAATAAAAACTGTCAGAGAATGTACTCGCCTGTGGTCCTGAGCGATGAGTGAGGATCGATGTCCAAACTGGAGTCACACAGACCTATATATAAATATCCATATCAAAAGTGTTTTGAAGAGATAAACATGCATACCTAATTCTATGTTAGGTATTGGGTCATTTCTAGGTCTTGGTAACATACTTGGCTAACTCTAAGTTTATAGTCTATATTTATCTATGTAGTGGGTTTCTAGAGTATTACCAGGTCCATTATACTGGCCTATACTAGCTACTACTAAGTTTTACTAGGTCTCCTTTCGGTGTTATGGATACTAAGTATCATATAAAATATAGTTATATATAATCAATAACTTAGTATGCGCCTTAGTTAATATACATATATAGTACCTAACTTGATATATAGTTATGCCTTAACTAATATCTATCTTGTTAACCTTATATACATACACTGGTACCTTACCATTGCACAACAACCCACTGCTCTAGCAGTGGACTGATACCTTGAATCAGGTACTGCCTTCACTAACATACACCAAAGCATCAATACCCCAATCTGGGTATCAATAACACAAACACAGACACAACCTCACTCACTCACCCTACTGACATACACACATGCAACACACGACTGAAACACAGTATCAGGAACTCAAGAAACCTAGGCACTCACTAATACACTCGACCACTCACTATAAAACAACTGCAGAAGAATAACAGGGCCACCTGACTAAGAGTTCACCAAGTATGATGAGTGATTGACAAGGTCATAGATATGAAATTGCACAACTTGGGTAGAGCAAAGGGAACATTGATCGAGGAAATACGAAAGAACTTAACTGAGATAAAAGGAAGACTCATCTAGACATCCTGCTGCACACTGTCCTATTCTATACCCATCTCACCATATGGACCGCACCTATACTCACTGGTCCTATAGAGCGCGAGCTCCTCACTAGATGGTTGCTGCTATAGGTTCCTACTCTAACCTTGAACCAGTTCACCTACAACTAATCCTCAACTGGACACTTAAATCACTCTAACATGATACACACTAATGTAAACTCAATACAAAATCACTTAACCCCATGAACCACCTATCTCCCTCACTCACCTACACATCAGTCCACCTATGCTGAATTCCCTCACAGTGAAAACTGACACACACTATACAACCATACCTACACATAACACCCTCAACTACACCGATACACAGTTCAGTAAAAAAAACCTGACTGTACAGTCTCCCCTAGCTACTAAAACTGATACATATAAGCTACGCTCACTGATACTCACTAGCACACACCCCCAAAGCTAACTGATACACTGATACTTCTCACCACTGGTACACTGATACATGTACACGAGTGATACACTGAAGTATCACTGCCACTCCTCTCACTCATGCAACCACACATATATTGCACACTCAAACACCTATAGCTCACACAAACACAGTGACTTCACTTACACATAAACACACTCACTTCTGGAAAGATACACAGCTCAGTCTCACCTTACAACCATTGATTTAAACTCCTTAAACCGAGAACCTCAAAAGAGAAGCAGCTATCATACAACAACCTTGGAGAACCCAAAACTCGACACACTAATGCACTGTGCCCACAGCAAAGAACCCGATACCTACAGTGGGTGAAAACTGAGGAATCTCGATACTCCAATGTCAGTGATACACAGTTCACTGTATCAGTGAAAATCCGATTTCACAGTGCACCTACAGTGAAGAACCCGACTGTGTAATCAACCCAATAGATATACATATATACAAATATACGTGTATATATATATATATATATATATATATATATATATATATATATATATATATATATATATATATATATATATATATATCAAAATACATAAGTATAGACCATAAAAATATGTATTTCTTCCTAAGAATCATTTCTACAAATACCTAGTGTGCAAAAAATGGGATACACATGATTACTCATGCCAAATGCAATTAAACCTCTACGTATAATCCATAAATATACACATATACATATATGCATGATTAATGATACAAAAATTTGGGGGAAAATGCATCATTGGATCACAAAAACCCAAATACACCTATGACACCATGGGAAATCATCATGCCTCCTTAAAAAGTCATCCCTAAATCAATGTATGGGCTCCTAATGGCCAAAAAATCAATTAAAACAGAATTAAAATGAGGGTTTCTAGATTTTCACCTATTGGAAGATTGATTCCCAGTGTAGCTTCTCCTTCTTGTCATAGCTGCTAGCTATTCATTTAATTTTTTATAATTTTATTTTTCCATTTTGTCTCTCTAATGTATATATGTAATTACTAATTTAGGTGTTGCAAATTCCCAATTGTAAGGGAACTATGTCATATATGAATTTCTGAATTTTTGGAGGGGTCTTATACATAAAACCCCAAAATCCATAGGCAGGAAGAGGAGAAACCAGCCGCTTCTCCCTGACTCATCCCCCATCTTTCCACCTGTAGCCTCCTTCTTCCTTCTTTATTTCCCAGGGAACACATGTTACCCTTTCCTCCATTTCTCCTCTCCATGAGAGCTAGCCCTACCCATTTTATAAGTAACCAGGAGTAAGAACCCTTCCTATCTTTATCTTCTTCTTATTTTCCTTCCTTAGTCTTGCTGCTGCTGCTACCGAAGGCTGCCACCGCCGCGAACGCGGCCACCGCCGTAGGCTGCCGCCACCGCCACGAGCGCCACCGTTACCGCCGCTCTCGCCTCTGCTGCTTCTGCCGCTGCTGTTACTGCTGTACTGCTGCTGCCGCCGCTGCTTTCGCAGACGGCCGCCGCCGACGCCGGCGCCACCCCCCTGCAGGCGAACGCCACCACCACCATCTCGTCGGACACGTCGCTCATCGTCGGACACGAACACTACAGAGTTCCTTCCCTTCTTCCAAAGAACCTAGGTATATTAATTTTCCCCAATTCTCTTCTTCCAGAATTCTGAATTAGGTTTCCAGGAATTGATTTTGATCCTATTAACCAACATTTCTCCTGAATTAGGGAATCGACGTCGACACTCGGGAAAACCTAGAAATCCAGAACCAAGGCAAGTCCTCACCTTGCACTTTCTCTCTATTAGAATTAATTTGGAATTTTAGGGGAGTAATTAGATTGAAAATAATTAATATTATACAATCATACGTCTAGGTATACTTATACATATGTACACTTATGTATATTCGATGCCTAGGAGGTATGAAAATCATAAATTACATTTGTCAAATTATATATACATATATACGCTTCTCTTATGCATACATATATATGTATTTATATATATAGACATGTATGTGTGCATATGTATTCCTTGGTATGTTAAGTATCAATGTATATTTACATGTTAGGTATACACCTATATATATATAATACATAATTATATTATGAGGATTAAGTTACAATCAACTCGGGAGATGGAATATACGAGCTAAGATATAAGAATCTCATTGGAATTGTTAATATAATATAGATACTATACGAACTCTTGATACGGATAATGAAATTCAGATTTGATCTATGTTAGAAAGATTGATGGTTCCAATGATAAGTACATTGATTACATGAAGGATAAAAGTTTTTAGACATATATAGTACCTTACAAATACTAGAACATAATTGAGGGAGAAGCAATTACATATTCTTTATACACGGAATCTAGAATTGCACTATACTATATGTGTTATGTGTAGGAATGTGTAAATGAACTTGGCTATATACATATATAATCCATTGGTTATTCTTATTTATTACTTTTGTATAACACTAACATTGTTGTGGAATTTGAACTTTTGTAGTTTACACTACGCAAAGTATAGATTGCTAGCACTAAGGTATGATTCCTTTCAAAGTAAGAATAGGGTTTCTATTTTATTGAGTTATATTAATTGCGTGTATTCCGGTGTTGAGAGTGCTCCACCGAAGGGGTCGGCGAGCCCGAGAATGCTACGGAGGGTTACTCCGGGTGGAAATTATAAACTGTTAAAATTTTCCGGGAGCAGAATACAAAGGAAACTCTGCCGAAATTTTTAAGAATTCCGGGAGTTAACCAATATTTCGATATTCCGAGATATCGCCGACATTCCAATGTTTCAACCCTAGATTCACACACTACAGACCACTAGAAATTTTACTTTAAAACTAGGAATAACTAATAGAAGTCTAGAATACACAGGACACGGACACGAGAAAAATTAATTCAGACCAACTGATGACCTGCTCTGTTAAAGTCGATACCTTGAATTGTGTGATTAAATACTTGTGCTCAAGTTGATATTTTGCAGTATCCTGGATATGCATTCCATTTTTAACAAACGGTTAAGACAATACAGAGCAGAGACTCAACCTATAAAATAATTAGAATAAGGAATGATTGTAGTTTTAGGCTAGAAGCGTTGGGCGGGGGAGAACAGCATAAATAACCACCTACGAAATTCCGTCACATAATTTTAAACTCTGGCTGAATTCAGCGGTTTAGGCTCTCTCGCAAGGCCTTGCGAAGTGAGCGGGTGAGGCTTAGCTCACTTTTTGTTGCCCATAAGGGGGCTGGGCCGGATCATAACCCCGTGCCATCCATTTTCAATTCACCCTAATTATAATTACACCTTCTTCGATCCAAAAGGAAAAATAATCTAATGGGTGGATTCAAGATTGCCCAAAGGAGGCTGGGCCGGATCATAACCCCGTGCCATCATATTTTCAAGTTACCAATTAAAAACACACCTATCTCGAATTATAATACTCGAATAGGTGAATTCAAGATTAAGCCATGAGGACGGGGCCGGATTCTAAGCACCGTGTCATTCAAGTCACACCAAAATCCTTCATAACGGGATTTGTGGCGGGAAACTAGGTGAAGTGGTTATTTAAGGCTTGTTCTCCAAAATTGCATCATCATTTAGGAAATTGGTTGTGTATTGTGGTAGTGACGTAGGATTTGTGATGATTGATTATAGATACTATCGGAGAATTAGATTAGAAATTATTCAAGTCATGAATATTATATTATATTATTCTCTTATTTCCTTTAACTATTGCTCTTTGCTCTAATATCATATCTTTCATTGTTTACCGTTCTTGACCGAGGACTTGCTTGTCATTCTGACGACCTAGTATTGTTCACTAGGAATTGAAGAAGGAAATAAGAAAATGCTACCCCTCTACAATGTAAACGAGAGCGAGGAGTAATCAGCAAGTGACTTCAGAAAGTATAGCACTTAGTAGTTGCAACTATAAATATGTAACTTTAATAAGGAGCTGTTGTAAAGACTTATCTGGTTGTATATATATATATAATCAGAGTGTTTTGGTTTAGATATTTTGCCTAATTATTTTACCATGACTTGCATTTTATTCTAAAAGACTTACATCCGACAATCGCTGATACGAATGTGACAGTATTCGTATAGGGCATACCTGGAGATGTAGTTACGTACCCGACTCACCGTATCTTGGGAAGCGGGGCGTGACACGTCTTTTAGTGGTGGCCCATGCAGGTCTTGCTTTTAGGAAACCTAGGTAGGACCTGAAAATGAAGAACCTAGGATAAGGTGCAAGTCTAAGTATTACAGAGTATAGGTTAGGAATGGATATAAGTAAACTTGGATTTAGCTATTATTTAAAAATACTTTATGATTTTATTTGGGATACTTGGGGGTGATACTAACTTGAAGTTCCTTATTGTAGAACATGCCTCGGTTTATGCCTCACGCTAGGCTAGGAAATTCTAGCCACAGCTTAGACAATTATTACAGTTTTACAAAAAGGAAATGGCGACTAGCGCGCAAGCAAATGATAAGAGCCTATGGAGTGCATTATGAAATCAAGTACCCTGTGGTGTCGGATCTCAGTGACGAAAGGGAAGTGTTTTTCAATAGGACAAATTACTATATACTCATAAGGGCTCAACCATCTGAGGATCCATATCACAATAAAAATGATTATAATGGGATGTTGGAAGAATGGCAGAATACTCATCCGGAGGCGACTATAATTCGGATACGAGAGATGATGATCTAAGAGAAGATTCAACTATGCGTAAGGATCCCCTATCCATCAGGTGTATTTTATGAAAGTAAGGTGTATGTGTACATATATGGAAGTTAGGTAAAGGAGGAAATTTTGGGAATGTACTTAGTCTTAAGTATATGCGTATGCCTATGTGCAGGTAACTCTAGCGGCATATTTGTATCACATTTTGACTTTTAGTGAATGAAATATGCTTTTATGTACCAATGTCTCTCTGCTTTCCAGTAAATTCTTAGGAATTTCAACATCTTTCCTATTCTTCAATCTCAGGATTATTCCTGAGTCATTTGGATATTTTTTAGAAAAATGTCTAACCACGATCAATCCCACGCATCATCCTCGTAAACTCAGACAGAACCCTCTATCGGAGATGTATATAAGTTATTCCAACAAATTTTGGAATCCAACAATCGGCATGCGGATACGGCCCTGACCACAACTGCCACGATGTTGGAACATTTGCAAACATCTACCAACTCCAAGGATGGTTCGCTAAAGGATTTTAGGAACCTGAATCCTCCTAAGTTTAAGGGAACGGAGAGCCCAATCGAAGCCGAGCAGTGGATTAGGACTATAGAAGGGTTATTAAGGGCAGCAAAGATCAGTCCTGAAGATATGGTGTCCACAATTCGAATCCAATTAGAAGACATCGCTGAGCACTGGTGGAGTGCTGAACATCCTGAGGACTCGGAAGACAAAATAACCTGGGGGGAATTCAAAAGAAAGTTTGAAGGGAGGTTCTTCCCAAAATCAGCTAGAATTGAGTTAGAATGACAGTTCACTCACTTGAAACAAGGAAAACTTACAATAGATGAATATGTTGCAGAATTCTCCAGACTTAGTCATTTTGCTCCAAGTTTAATAGCTGACGAGGAGACTAAAGTATCTCGATTCCTAGAAGGACTAGGGAGTTAGCTGAAAAGTAGAGTTACGGCTTATCGGTTTCAAACTTATCCCGAGGTAACTGAAGCGGCTAGAAGTCAGGAGAGGATGTTAAATAAAGAACAACCTCTTCGATCCCAACCTCAGAAAAGGGCCTTGGAAATAGGAAATCCATCCTTAAAGCATTCATGGCAAGGATCGTCCAAACGTTTCCAAACTAGTGTCTCGGGAGGTCCAATTATTTGCCACTTTTGTCACAAACCAGGTCATATGAAGGCTGACTGCAGGAAATTTCTAGGTCTCTGTCTAAAGTGTGGATCGGATAGGCATCGGACTGACCAATGTTCACTACAACGGACTTCCGGATCAACGACACAAAACCAATACCAAGGATCACGGCCTCCATTCCGAGGAAACAATATCAGGCCTATATTTCAAGGAAATGGTCCCCGACCTTTGATACAAGCACCAATGCCTCAAGCCATGCTGACTTATGGGAATCAGCAAAGACCACCCTTTGCATCTCAAACCCACCAATTCTAGCAACCTCAGAGAACAAGCCAACCTCAAACTGGAAAAAAGAAAAATCAAGGGCAGGCGTTCATGATGAATACTGATGAGACAGAACTGGCCGGAGAGGTGGTAACAGGTACTATTCTAGTTTTAAATTGTCCGGCATCAGTATTATTTGATTCTGGGGCAACCCATTCACTTATATCATCAGCATTTATAGTTCTTCATGAAATCAAATCGCAACCATTACTTAAGAAACTAAATATTCTTACGGGTAATGGTACGGTAGAAATTAGTCGGGTCTGCGAAGCTTGTCCAGTTAAATTAGGTGGTGCAGCTTTTCAAGTAAGATTGTTAGTATTTCCAATGAACAATTATGATGTAGTGCTAGGAATGGATTAGTTAAGCAAGACATTGGCAAATATAGACTGTGGTCAAGGAAAGGTCCAATTCCAGCTCACTAATGGGGAACTATATGAATTTGTTCGAGATCAGAAAGAATTTGATGCTATGGAATTAAAAAAAATTTGAACTACCAATTCAAGAAATATTTCAAGAACTAGAAGAGAAACAATTTCCAAAAATAGTAAAGGAATTCAAGGATGTATTTCCTGATGAATTACCAGGATTGCCACCAGATAGATCAATAGAATTTTCTATCAATTTGGTACCTGGAGCAGCACCTATAGCCAAGAAAATATATCCGATGAATAAGGAAGAATTGGCTGAACTAAATAAACAAATAAAGAAATTATTAGCAAAAGGATTTATTCAGCCCAGTGCTTCACCGTGGGGTGTACCAGTACTTTTCGTGAAAAAGAAAGACGGGACCCTACGATTGGTGATTGATTATAGAGCCCTGAATGAAGTAACAATCAAGAATAAGTACCCTTTGCCCCGAATAAATGAACTATTTGATCAATTAGGAGAAGCTAAAGTGTTTTCAAAGATTGATTTAAGGTCTGGGTATCATCAAGTAAAAGTAAAAAGGGAAGACATTCAGAAAACTGCCTTTAGGACTCGTTATGGACATTACGAGTTCCTGGTCATGCCTTTTGGGGTAACAAATGCTCCTGCTATATTTATGGACCTAATGAATCGGATATTTTACCAGTATTTGGATAAATTCGTAATTGTATTCATTGACGACATCCTCATATATTCAAAGAATGAGGAAGAACACGAAGAACATCTGAAGGTGATATTGTAAACCTTAAGACAGGAACAATTGTACGCTAAATTCAGTAAATGTGAATTTTGGCTAAGTCAAATATCATTTCTAGGCCATATAATCACCGGAGAAGGTATTTCAGTAGATCCAAAGAAGGTAGAAGCTGTTAAATCCTGGCCAACGCCAAAGTCTGTAGCAAAAATTCGAAGTTTCTTGGGATTAGCCGGATACTATAGAAGATTTATAGAAAATTTTACAAGAATTGCAGAACCATTAACTCGGTTGACCCGAAAGGAAGAGAAATTCAATTGGACAGAGAAATGCCAAACAACTTTTGATAAATTAAAAGAAAGATTGATTTCAGCACCGGTACTGGCCTTACCATCAGGATCAGGAGGATATGAAATATACAGTGATGCATCAGGAAAGGGGCTAGGCTGTGTACTGATGCAACACGGAAAGGTTATAGCTTATGCCTCTCGACAACTGAAACAACATGAGAGGAATTACCCAACTCATGATCTAGAACTAGCGGATGTAGTTTTTGCACTCAAACTATGGCGACACTATTTATACGGAGAGAGAATTAAGATATATACAGATCACAAAAGTCTGAAATATGTGTTCACTCAGAAAGAGATTAATATGAGGCAAAGAAGATGGTTGGAATTACTCAAAGACTTTGATATGGAATTAGAATATCACCCAGGCAAAGCAAATAAAGTAGCAGATGCCTTAAGCAGGAAACCAATGGCATTATTCATGAATACGTCGAAGGAAATTCTCAAGGACCTAAATAAGATGGGAATTGAAGTAATATATCCAACATCAGAAGGATTATAGGAAAATTTACAAATACAATCTTCTCTAGTAGACAGAATTAAGGAAGCTCAACAAGGAGACCCTAAACTCCAGAAAATATGGAACCAAACCGAAGAAAGACTCCAGACTGGAATAAGGAAGCATACAGATGGATCGTTAAGATTTGGAGATCGATTGTGTGTACCCAATGGAAATCTAAGAACAAAAATTATGTCAGAAGCTCATAACTCGCAATATTCCATTCATCCAGGAAGTACTAAGATGTATAAGGACCTGAAACAAAATTTTTGGTGGCATGGAATGAAGCGAGAAATTGCTAAATTTGTATCCAAATGTCTTGTCTGCCAGCAAGTAAAGGCAGAACATCAAAGGACAGCAGGTCTCCTTCAATCTCTTCCAATTCCTGAATGGAAGTGGGAACATATTACAATGGACTTCGTGACCGGGCTACCTAAGACCCAAAGAGGTAACAATGCTATCTGAGTCATCATAGACAGGCTTACTAAATCAGCTCGATTTATACCATTCTGAGTAGGACAGCCAACCGAAGTATTAGCAGACCTGTATATGAAACAGATTGTCAATCAATATGGAATACTAGTAAGTATAGTTTCAGATAGAGACACTAGATTTACTTCACATTTCTGGAAAAGTCTGCAAGAAAGTCTTGGCACTCAGTTAAAATTTAGTTCAGCATACCATCCACAAACAGATGGTCAGTCAGAAAGGACAATTCAAACTCTAGAGGACATATTGAGAGCCTGCACATTAGATTTTGGAGGATCATAGGACGACCACTTACATTTGGTAGAATTTTCTTATAACAACAGTTATCATACTAGTATTAAGATGGCGCCTTTTGAAGCATTATATGGAAGAAAATGTAGATCACCAATGTGCTGCACAGATGTAGGAGAAAGGCAATTATTGGGCCCAGAACTAGTGACACAAACTGTTGACAAGATTAAAGCAATCAGAAATTATTTGCAAGCAGCTCAAGATAGACAGAAGATGTGGACCGATAAACATCGAAGAATGTTAGAATTTCAACCCGGCAATCATGCATTTTTAAAGATCTCGCCAACAAAAGGGACAATTAGATTTGGGACCAGAGGGAAGCTGAGTCCAAGATATATTGGACCATTTGACATACTAGAGAAAATCGGGAAAGTATCTTGTAAACTGGCCCTACCCCCATCACTAGAAGGGGTACATAATGTATTTCATGTATCTCAACTCCGAAGATATGTACCAGATCTGAACCATATACTGGATCATTCAGAAATCACTATCGGACCAACTCTACGCGTCGAACAACGACCTGTTGAAATTTTGGATCGTAGAGACAAAATACTACAGAATCGGATCATTCCATTAGTCCGAGTGGCTTGGAACAAGGACTCTCCAGGGGAATCAACTTGGGAAAAAGAAGAAGACATGTGAAAGCAATTTCCATACCTATTTACTGATAAAGGTTAGCTACTCTTTGATTTAAATTTCGAGAACAAAATTTTTATAAGGAAGATAGAGTGTCATAGCTGCTAGCTATTCATTTAATTTTTTATAATTTTATTTTTCCATTTTGTCTCTCTAATGTATATATGTAATTACTAATTTAGGTTTTGCAAATTCCCAATTGCAAGGAAACTATGTCATATATGAATTTTTGAATATTTGGAGGGGTCTTATACATAAAATCCCAAAATCCATGGGCAGAAAGAGGAGAAACCAGTAGCTTCTCCCTGACTCATCCCCCATCTTTTTACCTGTAGCCTCCTTCTTCCTTCTTCATTTCCCAGGGAACACATGTTACCCTTTCCTCCATTTCCCCTCTCCATGAGAGCTAGCCCTACCCATTTTATAAGTAACCAGGAGTAAGAACCCTTCCTATCTTCATCTTCTTCTTATCTTCCTTCCTTACTCTTGCTGCTGCTGCTGCCGAAGGCTGCCACCGCCGCGAACGCTGCCACCCGCCGCCACCGCCACGAGTGCCGCCGTTACCGCCGTTCCCGCCGCTGCTGCTTCTGTCGCTGTTGTTACTGCTGTACTGCTGCTGCTGTTACCGCTGCTGCTGTCGCAGACGGCCGCCGCCGGCGCCACCCCCTCGCAAGCGAACGCCACCACCACCATCTCGTCGGATATGTCGCTCATCGTCGGACACGAACACTACAGAGTTCCTTCTCTTCTTCCAAATAACCTAGGTATATTAATTTTCCCCCAGAATTCAGAATTAGGTTTCCAGGAATTGATTTTGATCCTATTAACCAATATTTCTCCTGAATTAGGGAATCGACGTCGACACTCGGGAAAACCTAGAAATCCAGAACCAAGTCAAGTCCTCACCTTGCACTTTCTCTCTATTAGAATTAATTTGGAATTTAGGGGAGTAATTAGATTGGAAATAATTAATATTATACAATCATACGTCTAGGTATACTTATACATATGTACACTTATGTATATTCGATGCCTAGGAGGTATGAAAATCATAAATTACATTTGGCAAATTATATACACATATATGCGCTTTTCTTATAAGAATTCCCGGAGTTAACCAATATTTCGATATTCCGAGATATCGCCGACATTCTAATGTTTCAACCCTAGATTCACACACTACAGACCACTAGAAATTTTACTTTAAAACTAGGAATAACTAATAGAAGTCTAGAATACACAGGACACGGACACGAGGAAAATCAATTCAGACCAACTGATGACCTGCTCTGTTAAAGTCGATACCTTGAATTGTGTGATTAAATACTTGTGCTCAAGTTGATATTTTGCAGTATCCTGGATATGCATTCCATTTTTAACAAACGGTTAAGACAATACAGAGCAGAGACTCAACCTATAAAATAATTAGAATAAGGAATGATTGTAGTTTTAGGCTAGAAGCATTGGGCGGGGGAGAACAGCATAAATAACCACCTACAAAATTCTGCCACATAATTTTAAACTCTGGCTGAATTCAGCGGTTTAGGCTCTCTCGCAAGGCTTTGCTAAATGAGCGGGTGAGGCTTAGCTCACTTTATGTTGCCCATAAGGGGGCTGGGCCGGATCATAATCCCGTGCCATCCATTTTCAAGTCACCCTAATTATAATTACACCTTCTTCGATCCAAAAGGAAAAACAATCGAATGGGTGGATTCAAGATTGCCCAAAGGAGGCTGGGCCGGATCATAACCCCGTGCCATCATATTTTCAAGTCACCAATTAAAAACACACCTATCTCGAATTATAATACTCGAATAGGTGAATTCAAGATTAAGCCATGAGGGCGGGGCCGGATTCTAAGCACCGTGCCATTCAAGTCACACCAAAATCCTTCACAACGGGATTTATGGCAGGAAACTAGGTGAAGTGGTTATTTAAGGCTTGTTCTCCAAAATTGCATCATCATTTAGGAAATTGGTTGTGTATTATGGTAGTGACGTAGGATTTGTGATGATTGATTATAGATACTATAGGAGAATTAGATTAGAAATTATTCAAGTCGTAAATATTATATTATATTATTCTCTTATTTCCTTTAACTATTGCTCTTTGTTCTAATATCATATCTTTCATTGTTTACCGTTCTTGACCGAGGACTTGCTTGTCGTTCTGACGACCTAGTATTGTTCACTAGGGATTGAAGAAGGAAATAAGGAAATGCTACCCCTCTACAATGTAGACGAGAGCGAGGAGTAATCAGCAAGTGACTTCAGAAAGTATAGCACTTAGTAGTTGCAACTATAAATATGTAAATTTAATAAGGAGCTGTTGTAAAGACTTATCTGGTTGTATATATATATAATCAGAGTGTTTTGGTTTAGATATGTTGCCTAATTATTTCAGCATGACTTGCATTTTATTCTAAAAGACTTACAGGCGACAATCGCTGATACGAATATGACAGTATTCGTATGAGGTGTAGCCTGGAGATGTAGTTACGTACCCAACTCACCGTATCTTAGGAAGCGGGGCGTGACACTTCTCCAAGTCTTCTTGTGCCCAAGCCTCTAGGTCTTCTTGAATGGGGGAAGAATGAGGGATCTAGGTCTTGGAATTTTGAAATTTGAGGAGGGAAAAATGAGGGTTTCTACTTTGAGGCTATTTCTAGGATTTTTTTCATGAATGAAGAGTGGCTTGAGGGAGGCTCCCTCTTGTTTTATAGGCTAGGGTTAGGGTTAAGTCTTCTATGCATAAAGTATAATTTGCCCTTCATGACTTGTCATGAAGAACTATTTAATTAGGGGTTTAATAATACATTTAAGGGATTAAACTAATTAATAATTAAAAAAGGGTAGGGGTTTACCTAGTGGTTTTTTAGGTCCAGTCCACTAACCCATGCATCAATGAACCCATATATAATATGTATATTACATATCATGCAATACATTAACATAATAAAATAAATACGGTAAATGATAATATAGCCCCTATTCTAGAAATGTGGTAGTGACAAGTCTACCCTCCTAAAAAAAATTTCGTCCTCAAAATTGAATTAAACTAGTACAAGAATACAATCAGACAAAGAATTATACCTAAAGTCTCGAAGAGATACGGGTACTGCTCGCGCATTTCGTCATCTCTCTTCCAGGTTGACTCTCCTAGAGAGTGATGTCTCCATGCAACACGAACCAAGGGAATAGTCTGATTCCGCAATACATTCTCTCTACGATCCAAGATCTCTACGGGCTGCTCTGGATAGCTGAGAGTCGGACCAACCTCGATCTTCGAGTGATCTAGTACGTGACTGGGATCTTCCATGTACCATCTCAGCTATGACACGTAGAACACGTCATGTACTCCCTCTAGTGCAGGCGGAAAGTCTAGTCTATAGGCCACTGCACCGACCCTCACAAGAATACCGAAAGGTTCGATGTAACGTGGACTAAGCTTTCCGCCTCCACCAAAATGAATCATGCCCCGTATCGGAGAAATATGTAGGAACACTAGATCGCCAACCTAGAACAAAACAGTCTTAATAAGCAATCTAAAATAAAACAATCACAAGCCAATAATAACAAAATCTCTACCTGAAACTCTAGGGGTCTACGGTGGCTATCCGCCCAATGCCGCTGTCTGTCCTGCACCACTCAAAGTCTGTCTCTAATGAGTTTTAAAATTTTTGCTGCATCCACGACCATCTCTGGTCCTAACAAGGCTCTCTCTCTAACATCAGATCCCAAGATAACGGTGTGCGACACATCCATCCATATAGAGCCTCGAATGGTGACATCTCAATACTGACCTGGAAGATGTTGTTGCAAGTAAACTCTACAAGGTATAGATGATCCTCCCAAGAATCTCCGAGATCTAGAACACAAGTGCGTAGCATATCCTCGAGGTCTGAATAGTCCTTTCAGACTACCCGTCTGTCTGGGGGTGATATGCAGTACTGAACTTGAGCTGAGTGCCCAAGCTAGCCTACAAACTCCTCCAAAAGTGGGAAGTAAAACGACTATCCTGATCCGAGACGATGCTTACTGGAACCCCATGTAATCTGACAATCTGTCGCACGTACATCTCTGCTAGCTTCTTCGTCGATGTACCCACTTTGAATGGTAAGAAGTGGGCTGATTTGGTCAACCTATCCACGATGACCCAAATCGCGTCCTTTCCTCCTGGAGAACGCGGAAGCCCTAAAACAAAATCCATAGTCACGTGCTCCTACTTCCACTCTGGGACGGGTAAAGGCTGAAGCAATCCACCTGGCCTCTGTCGATCCGCCTTTACCTGTTGGCATACTAAATATCGGGATACAAAGCGTGCTACCTCACGCTTCATACCATACCACCACACGTGCTCCCTCAGGTCTCCATACATCTTGTTGGCACCTGTATGCATCAAGTACTGAGAGCGATGTGCCTCCTACAAGACCTCCTTGTGCAGCTCCCCGCTCGGCACACATATCCTAGTACCGTGCCGTAAAGACCCATCATCAGCAATAGTAAAGTCTTCTGACAATCCTGTCTGAACCTGTGCCCTGCTACTCCTCAGAGCCTCGTCATCATAATACATAGCTCTGATTCTATCCATCAGCTTGGACTGTATCTGCAATCCCCACATCTGAATCTCAATACCTGGAACTAGCACCTTAATTTCCAAGCTCTCAAGATCAGCCAACAAATGTCTATCTGTCGTCAAGTACATAGCCATCGGATACCTGCTCAAGGCATCGACGACTAAAATGGCCTTTCCTGGGTGGTACTGTAATAAAATGTCGAAGTCTTTCATCAACTCCAACTACCTCCTCTGCCTCATGTTCAACTCTTTCTGTGTAAACATGTACTTCAAGCTCTTGTGGTCTGTGAAGATCTCCACACATTTTTCGTACATATAGTGTTTCCACAGCTTTAGAGCAAAGATAACCGCTGCCAACTCTAAATCATGGGTTAGGTAGTTCTTCTCGTGAGGACGTAATTGCCTAAAAATGTAGGCAATCACCTTCCTGTGTTGTTGAAGAACGCAACCCAAACTCTTCCCTGAAGCATCACTTTGTCCCCGATGGCAACGTCAATACTGGAGCTGTCGTCAATCTCTTCTTCAGCTCATCAAATACTGCCTAACAATCCTCTGTCTAGACAAAATCCACATCTTTTCTGGTTAGCCTAGTCAACGGCTCTGTAATCCTGGAGAAATCTTGTACAAACCTCCTGTAGTAACCTGCTAGCCCGAGAAAACTCCTGATCTCTGCTACCGAACTGGGAGTAGACCACGACTCTACTGCCTCGATCTTCTTTGGGTTAACTGATATTCCGTCACCAGTCACCACATGCCTAAGGAATTCAACATTGTCAAGGAAGAACTCGCACTTTGAAATCTTTTCGTAGAGCTCCTCTTTCCTGAGAGTCTCCAACACCAACCTCAAGTGCTCTTCTGCTCCTCAGGGGTCTTCGAATACACAAGAATGTCGTCGATGAACACCACCATGAACTTGTCAAGGCACTGGTGGAATACCTTGTTCATCAAGTTCATGAATACTGCCGGTACATTGGTTAAACCAAAAGGCATTACCATGAACTTAAACTAGCCACATCTGGTCTGAAAAGCTATCTTCGGAATGTTTTCTCTCTTCACCTTCACCTGGTGGTAGCCTGACCTCAAGTCTATCTTTGAAAATACCTTCGCTTCGTTCAACTGATTGAAGAGATCATCTATCCTCGGCAGCAGGTATTTGTTCTTGATAGTGAGGTTGTTCAGAGCTCTATAGTCGATACATATGCGTATCGTCCCTTCTTCAGTACGAACAATATCGGAGCTTCCCATGGTGATAAACTGGATTTGATGAAGCCCTTGTCCTGCAACTCCTCAACTTGCTTCTTCAGTTCTGCCAGCTCGCTGTTGTTGACTCTATAGACATGTTATGAAATAGGCTCCGCTCCTGGTACCAAGTCTATAAAGAACTCAACATCTTTGTCTGGGGGCAAGCCTGGCAACTCCTATGAAAGACATCCAGGAACTCTGCTATCAGAGGATATGACAACTCCTCTTCTTCCATCATGGCTTCGCAAAAAGTGCCCATGCTCTGCTCTACTGCTCCTCTGGCGACCTTGAACTCCGGCTCTCCTGGCGGTCAAAATATCACCCTGCCTCCACGACAATCTACAGTAGCATGATGCCTACTCAACCATTCCATTCCTAGTACAATATCGTATTCCGGAAGTGGCATGACGAGTAAGCACACGCTCAACTCTCGGCCTTCCAATGATACTCTCTGGTCCTTGCAATAATCACTGACTAGGATAATGCCTACGCCAGTCATGATCTTGCAAGTCCTATCTAATGGTTCCGCCTCTAAACGATGCTTGAGAGCATATGATACAGACATAAAACTATAGGAAGCGCCAGAATCAAATAATGCAAGTGCAGGAATAGAATCGAGAAGAATTGAACCTGAAATTACGTCTCTGGCTGGCTTGACCTCCTAAATCATCATGGCATATGCTCGTCCCTGGGGTACACCTCTCTGCTGTTGCTGGTGATGAGCAAATCTTTGCTGCTTTGGTGGAAGTGGAAGTCCCCTCTGCTGGCCTTCTGGTACAATAGGTACCCTGGCTGGTCCCCTCTGAACGGCTGCTCCACCCTGACCTGGACGAGTCTGAATAGATGGACAATCCCTCAACTGATGTGCTGACGATCCACATGACAAGCATGTATCCAACCTCTTTCTGCAGATGTCCCTCGTGTGTTCTGCCTTTTTGTAGTACGCACACAGGACATCGGGCTGAGTCTGCCTCTGTGGCTGCTGCTGCTGAGTGTGCCCTCGAGCTGGTGCCTGGTGCTGCTGATGTTGATGCTGGTACGACCTTTGTTGCTGCTGAAAGTGGGGACGCTTGGCCGGTCCCGCACTACCACTCGCCCCTTCAGAAGTGTCGCATCCTCTCTTGGGCCTGAGGTCCAAGTCATCCTCATCAATCTGGGCATCCATCAGAATGCCCTCGAATGTAGCAGTACGACGTCCCGAAGTGTCAGACTTGATCTCCCTTGTCAGCCCCTTTCTGAACTTTCGGGCTCTGTCTCCTGGGTCCCGAATCATCGATGGCACAAATTGACTCAAACGGTAAACCTCTGCGGTGCACTCGTCGACTGACATGCTTTCTTGGACCAAGTCATGGAACTGACTCTCCAAGGCTCCCAGGGCTACGTCAGAGAAGAAATTCTCCTTGAAAAGCTCCTTGAAGGCCTCCCAAGTATGTCCCCCAATAGTGAGTCTCGGCTCCGTACGATACCATGTCAGCGCGATGTCAAACATCTGACTGTCGGCGGCCTCGATCTGTAGAATCTCCGGAATCTGCGCCAAGCGCAGGTTCCTCTCTATATCCTCTAGCCAGTCGTTAGCGTAAAGTATCCTCTCGGTGTCCTTTAACTCCCGAGGCATCATCCTCTTAAAGTCCACTATAGTACCTGGCCTTTGGTGTTGTTGGCCAGGATGCTGCTGGTGTTGTACGACTCTCTCCACAGCTTGGAGAGCCAGCTGATGAGCATTCTCCATGATCTCTCTCATCAGCTCCGTCTGTGCCTAGTGTGCCTCTGCCTGCACTCTCTGAGCCTCAGCCTGGACTCGCTGAGTCTCCGCTGACGTCCTCTGAGCATCTACCATATCCTGGATCAGCGTGAACATCTGTGCCCCGTCAACGGGCATACCTCCGAGAAACGGAGTCGGTGGTGGAGGAAGGTGCTCCGCAACAGCCAGGGCAACCCTCGAAACAGGTGGGGGAGGAGGACCCCCAAAAACTGCAGATACTCCTACATGAACAGGAGAGGTAGGAGGAACTCCAGATGTCTGTTCATCAGGTCGAGAGGTGGCAAACCTCTCTGAAGCTATGGGTCCCAATCTCAATGACCTAGTCTTCGGCGACATCCTGAAGACGGACCGAAAGAATCAATTAAGGCAACATATACGACATCATCAAGGAAGGATAGTAAAATTTTAAAGGAAGCAATTATTCAGAATAACAATTTAAAAATCAGAAGTTTCCTAGTTGTGATTGAGCTTACTCTCATCCTAAATCATATTTCCTAAAGCAGGCTCGTAGCAATACTCTAAGTGAGCACTACTACGACATCGCTCTAATTGCGAATCTACGACCTGCATGGGCCACCACTAAATTTTTTGCTAGGCGAATAATCTTAGCATACTCCGACTACCTTTGTTCGTTCCCGCTAGCCGAGCACCCTTGCTCGTTCCCGCTAGCCGAATAACCTTAGCACACTACGGTTATCTTTGCCGTGCAACACATGACAACTGTACTATAATGCAATTATGGAGAGAAGATATGCACCCCCTTGTAGGCAAAGATGCAAGCAAGAACCAAGATCTAATCAAGATGTTGCCTGAATTGGCTACTAATCATAATGTAGGCTACTTTCAAGTTTCAACCTATCCAGAAAGTTGTCTTCAGGGCCGGACCTGGCCCAGGGCAGCCAAGACGACTGCCCAGGACCCCATGGACTAGGAGGGCCCAAAAAATATCAGTTTAAATATATAAATAATTCTGTATCGAAAATAGAACTAATATATACCATGGGCCATTCTTATCATAAAATAATTGTGGTGTAGTGGTTATTATGTTAGATTTGTATACACGAGGTTACTAGTTCAAATTTTGGTAGAGACTTTTTTTTATTTTACTTTTTTTTTACATTATGTATGGAGGTCCATTTTAAAAGTTCGTCCCAGTCCTCCATGAGCTAAGGGTCGGTCCTGTTCGTCTTCAAGCTAATTTTGACTCAAAAATGTTAGGACGCAAGACGTATAATAGTGAGGCGCAAGGTTAACCCAATGCTCAAGGTGAAAGGCGCATGGCATGGTGCGTCCTTGTTGAAGTGAGACACACACTTTTTTCAATATATTGTAAACACTCTTAAGAATACAATAAGTTGATAACAATAACTTAATCAACAATTTACTGCTTAAATAGTTTAAAAGAAAACAAATTAAAACTTCTCAAGGAGGTTTGTTGGACCCAACCCATTATATATACACATACATAAGTATAAACCCAACCCATTATTTTCTGTGTAGTTGTTTTCTCTCAGTCCACCTCATTCTTTTTAGTATTATTTCTTTAACACCAAACTTGAAATGTTTCCCATTAAATTTTTTTTCTTCTTCTTAAAACTTCCTATTTAACATAAGACCATATAATTTAGTATTTTTCATTCCTTTTACTTCACACACACACTTCCATTTTAAATCTCGAATTCCGATCCAAGAATCATATAACGCATAGCAGGCCGGTCGGCCGGCCCATTTGAGTTGAGTTGAGTAGTTCTTTTTTAATTTTTCTCTCCTCTCCTCGTGGGTCGGTCGAACGAACCCAAACCGACCCGACAACCCACAACCGGAACTCAAATTTTGGGAGAACTCTTCTCCTACTACAGTATATAGGCATCTCTGTAAAGGGCTATGCTATGACTACAACCAAATGCGTACAACTCTCTTACAACCGTCACGTGGCGTCCACGTAGCGTCCACGTGACGGCAGTCCATTGGAGAAGGGGGGAGAGGTGGGACCCGGTGGCTGTCCGGGTGGTCGTCACGTGGCCGAAATGTCACGTGGCAGTCATTATTGGAGGAGAGATGGACCATAGGTGGCCTACATAGCAGGGGGTAAGAGGGTTGTAAGAAGGTTGTAAGCATTTGGTAGTAAACTTGGCATTATTGCTCTGCAAACTTGTGCAACTGCAGCGACCGTCCTCCTCTATTCTTTCCAGTCTGGCAATCCCATCCATATTTGATTTGCCCAAATCCTGTGTAACGAGCTTCTCCCCCTCCAGTCATTCCTTCTCCTCTTGTTGTACTGTACATTTCCCGCTCTCTCCTCCTTGACACTCAAGTCAAGTCAAGCTAAGCTTTTCTCTCGGTTTGTGATAAGGGCACTACTAAAAACACTTGGGGCTAGCCCATTGAATTTTTTTCAAAAAATATAAGTTTTCCACTCCTAAAACTTACTTAGGGCTAGCCCACACCAACCTATATAAGTAAAAATCATTTCTCTTCTTTGTTTTTCACCTTCACATGAAGAAATCTCTCATTCTCTCAAGTCAAAAAATGTAAATCTAACTTTGGAATTTGATATTTATGGTCCCAAGTGGAAGAAAATTCTGATTTGGTGACTGTCCAACGAATATTCTTCCGGTATGTCTTCGACAACATACGATGAATAAGTTTTGAGATTGTCACAAAAATATTTAGTTTTATTTGACTATTGTAGGAGCGATGCATGAAATTATCTTCGATGAAAAAGTCGGATAATGTAATCCATAAATATGCACTCCGGTCCATCCGAAGAATATGGCGGTTGTTCCGAAGCACGTACGATACGTAAAATGACAACCCAATTTTGACAGTCATCGTGTAAGGACCGTATAAAATTCGACAGTCCTATATAACTATAGGACTGTCAATAATTCGACAGTCCTATATAAATATAGGACTGTCATAATTTTGACAATCCTATATACTAAGTAGACTGTCAAAATAGTGACAGTCCTGAATCTTAAAGACTGTAACAGTTTTTACAGTCTACTCAATACATTAGTCTGTAAATATTATGACAGTACTAATTTGGACTGCCAATTATTCAAAGTTATTAATTTTTAGATTATTTTATATTGGTTATAGGACCAACCTCGTACAGATGTTGTGGTATATTCTGCTATTGGGGTTGATGTGGAGAAGGTATTCTCAATGGATATTCAATTTGCATCACAGGAATAAGCATTAGATTGGTGCAGAGAAATTGGAAGACGACATAACATAGTCATTGTCATTGCAAGATCCATCAGATCTCGGTCGGGCCGAAAATGTTTAGAGCTGGACTGCGAAAGAGGAGGTGTGTTCAGGCAGCATCATAAAAAAATGGTGTTGTTGAAAAAAAAATTCCCAAGAAAAACGTTGGGACGAGATAATGTGGTTGTCCATTTAAGGTGTTGATTATAAAAGTAGAAGATGTGAAGTGGATAATCGAAGTTAAGAATGGAATACACAATCATCCTATTCCAAAGACACTTACGGGTCATGCCTACATGGCACGGTTGAAGAAAGATGAGAGAAAGTTGGTTGAAGAACTGTTCCTTTCCGGAGTTGCACCCAAACAAATTTATTATGCCGTGCGACAAAAAGAAGATGAGAACAAGTCAACCATGAGGACGATCTATAATAGTTTGGCGAGAGCAAAATGCAATAGTATGAAAGGAAGAATGGCGATGCAGCAAGTATTGAAGTTGCTTGGGGAGCATCACTACGTGGAGTACCATAGAAGACATCCACAAAATGATAAAATTATTTCATTGTTTTGGGCTCATCCTGATTGCACACACTTGGCTCGGTCCTTCGCAGACGTGTTGGCCCTTGATTGTATATATAAGACCAACAAGTTCAAGATGCCTCTTTTTTACAATATTGGGTTTACGTCTACGGGAAAAATATTTTCAGTCGCTTTTTATTTTATGAAGAGTGAGACAGTAGATGATTACACTTGGGCATTGAGGAAACTACAATCCCTTTACATAGGATACAAAGAGCCCTCTGTTTTTGTTACCGACAGAGAATATGTGCTGTTAAATGCTATAGATATTGTATTTCCTCATGTGCATAAACTACTATGCACTTGGCATATAAATCAAAATATCCAAGCTCAATGCAAGAGAAAATTTGAAAATGTGGACGGTAAAATCGACAAGCTTCGCTTCGAAGAATTCTACAGTGATTGGAGTCTTGTATGGCGAGCAAGTACTACACACAGATACGACACAGCATGGTACATGTTCAAACAAAAATGGAAGACGAATAACCCGACATGCATTTCTTATATCAAAGATACTTGGCTAGAACCACATAAAGAATAATTCGTCTTAGCATGGACGAACATGGTGAAGCATTATGGCACAATCACTATGAACCGGATAAAAGGATCACACTCAAGTTTAAAAAGATATCTACGGTCATCGGTCGGTAATTTTGTCTCCGTTTGGCAATCGATTCATTTGATGATTATTTTTACGGTGAACGAGATTGTAGCATCATTTGAGATGAGCCTCAATATTGCAAAGCATGAATACAAGCATGAACACCTCTTGGATGGTTTAATCCATATAGTATCTCACAAGGCCTTGGGCTTATTGTTTGAGGAGATTGGTAGGTCAAAGTTGGTTGGGTATGATCCCGAGGTTTGCGGTTGTTCATATCGATATTCACTCAGCCTTCCTTGTGCACATGAGATTAACGAATATCGTCGTCAATCTATACATATTCTAATAGATATTGTTGATCAACGTTGGAGAAAGCTGTCGATATGGCCGACGGTGGAAGTTCACGATGATTTTTTTCTTTGCCACAAGTGAAACTCCTGCACGCAAGGTGGTGTGTCGCATCAGAACCGGAGAGAAGATCCATTGAGGTTAAAATCCAAGAAATTATAGTCCCGGCAACAACTTGATTGCAAAAGCCATCTGTTGTTCGAACTCCTAAGGGAAGACCACACTCAAGAATGAGTAAAGAAAAAAAAGGAGATTGAGTCAACTAAAAGAGATCCATCATTGTTTGAACATATTGAACGCAATTTAGAGCAAGTTGAGTCAAAGTCGATTATCGAAAGTGTGATATTTTCGCAGAAAAAAGTAAGCTTACTATTCGAAGGGAGAAGAAACAGAAAACGAATGATGCAGTCACGACAAAGGGTTTAGATAACTTCTCTGATTCATATAGTCTATACATTCAAAATTTCCTACCTGAGATACGGGATTTCATTTGGTCTATTGTTGATGTTCCTAAGGATGGCCATTGTGGATGTCATGCACTCGCAAGACATCTTGGCTATTCAGTTGAAGCAGGATGGAGACAGGTTAGGGAAGAGCTGTACGAGGAGTTGGAGTCTTGTCTACCCTTCTGTAGGCAGATACTCGGCAAAGAAATTATTGGAGATTTGTTGGCAAGCATACCTTGTACGGAAATAGTTACCGGACCAGACCATTACATGGATGTCCCGTCTGCTGCGTACATATTCTCTAATAGGTATAAGATACCTATTATAATTATCTCATAAGTCATTAACAATACTTTCTTTCCAATGTGCGCTCCCCCGGCCGAACACGGACTATCCGATCTATATTCGATAGGGCTTGTCGGACAATACTTTGTCATCCCAAGGTTGATCGGTCATTCTCCTATTCCTCCACCTTCTACGCTTTGGTATAAACATACACCGGAGGAAGCGATCGCATGGACGACACCCTACACGGATGCAATTGCTGGCTATAAGAAGATGATGAAGATGGAGGATCCTAAAATCTTGCCTAAGGACTACTTTGATATTCTAATCAATTGATACATCTTATACTTCTGTATCATTTTGTATGTTGTGCAATGAGTCATGTATGTTGAACTGTATATTGAACTGTATGTTGTGCAATAAAATATAACTAGAACTATACGTTGAACTGTATGATGATGAAGATGGAGGATCCCAAAATCTTATATGTTGTGCAAAGAGTCATGTATGTTGTGCAATGAGTCATGTATGTTGAACTTTGGTATCTTTTCAAAAATGTGTTATAGAGATAGTTTTAATCTATTCTCTGTATAAAACTAGGACTGTCAAAATTTGGACATTCCCACAAGCAAACAGGATTGTCAAAATTTTGACAGTCCTAGTTTTAACCCACTGTGATATATATAAAAGTAGGACTGTCAAAATCTGGACAGTCCCACAAGCTAACATAACTGTCAAAATGATGACAATCCTAGTTTTAATCCACTGTCTGCACATTTTTATATAAAACTAGGACTGTCAAAAATTTGACAGTCCCACAGGCTAATTGGACTGTTAAAATTTTGACAGTCCTAGTTTTAACCCACTGTCTGTACATTTATATACTGTGAAACTAGGACTGTCAAAATTTTGACAATCCAATATAAAATTAGGACTGTCAAAATTTTGACAGTCCAATAAGCTATGTAGACTGTCAAAATTTTGACAGTCCTAGTTTTAACCCACTGTCTGCATATTTATATATAAAAGTAGAACTGTAAGGATTTTGACAGTCCCACAAGCTATATGGACTGTCAAAATTTTGACAGTCCTAATTTTAACCCACTAAAAATTTATATATAAAACTAGGACTGTCAGGATTTTGACAATCCCACAAGCTATGAGGACTGTCAAAATTTTGACAGTCCTAATTTTAACCCACTGTCTCTACAAATTTATATATAAAACTAGGACTGCTAGGATTTGGACAGTCCTGATAGCTATAAGGACTGTCCAGAATTTGACAGTCCTAGTTTTTAGCCACTGTCTCTGCACATTTATACATAAAAGTAGCTGTCTAGAAACACAAATAACCAGCAACTGTATACAAGTTTAACAACTGTATAAAAGTTCTTCTTCAAACATGTCTCCAAACACAAACCGTATGAAAGTTTTACAACTTAAACAAGTCTCGAAACAAAATATAATCAATCAAAAATTCCAACAAAACATAACCAGTCAAAGTTTTCAAACTTAAAAGTTTTACATGTCTCAAAACACAAATTGTAGCAAATTTTTACATGTCTTGAAACATGGCCTAAACTTCATGCCGCTTCTTTGTACGTTGCTTTCTATTTTCCAAGAAAGAAAAATCTTCAATGTTGTCGATTTGTTGTAGCTCGTCATTGATTTCTATATAATTCGTACCCTGGCAACTTACGAGGCTTCTTCCTAACTTCTTCACTTTTTTAGCCTATTCATGAGAATTCAAAAAATTTGTAAGGTTATAAATATTTACATATATCAAACTGAAAGTGAAGAAGTTGCCTCACCATCTTGACCAATGCAGTATACAAGACAGATTTGGCAGAAAGATCTGATGGTACACGTACAATATCGCCTTCGTGTTTGAACAACGTAGGTAGTCCGACACCATCGTAGTAGGCGAGGTAGTCGTCGCTACATTTCGTCATATTTACTGCTGCTTGTCGTTCAATTTCTCTAATAACGCGACGTTGCCACTTAAGAAGTCCGAGACCCAGTTGAACGCCGCAGGAATATAGTTTAGCGGTTTTGTACCTCGCAGAGCAGTTATCATTTTTAATGTGCGCTTTGGGACTGTTTGTACGTAGCCAAACTGACGGAGCACTCTATCAGGCATATAAGCCTCCTCGATTTCATGATAACTTATTAGACCGTGATATAAAGCGACTAGTTGCAATGGACGACTACACTGTCACAAATTACGATATGGATCCCAAACAATATGCAACGCATTAAATTTAGCATAACGTAATTTAGTAAATTATTACCAAACATTAAAAAATTAGGTCTCAATTCACCTCTTCTATCGTCATATCTTCAAGTGCATTCCGTAGGGTGGCCAATGTGTGTGGACGTTTGGCATCTTCTTTAGTTGGCTTCCATCTGCACATTCTAGGAAGGTGCTCATCATACCCTCGGTTAAGTTTAGCCCGCTGCAGGGTTGGAAAGTGCTAGTATATCTATGCCTTCACGTAACCAAGTTAAAAAAATTAGTCCAAAAATTAACAACAAAATTATTTATTATGTATATAAGTTGACAAAGATATATCTATACATGGAGTAGAGTCTGGCATCCGGATATTGTCTTAGAACCGACGCGGGATGCCGCACCAAGCTCGCGATAAAGGTATGCTTGTATACCGCTTCCCCAAGATATTTCTTCCACCGTGTTTATGTCGTCAAAATTCAGGAGATATTTGACATGTATCGACGTTCCAGACTTATCCGTAATGCTGACAGCCCCTAAGATGAACTGCATATATCCACGGGCCACATTATCGCTATTATCCACTTCGGGGTCCGGATCAGCGAATGTCTCCTCCAAATATTTTAAAGGAAGTCCGTACGACTTCTTGAATTCTCGAAGGGTGGTAAAACTAGCCGCATCAACTCCCAGACACCCTGATACATAATCCACGATATGGTCGTAACACGCCAGCCGTATGTATATAAAAACTCTAATGTGTTAGAAGATCGTAATACACACGTACGCTGTACATGAATATCAAATCCACAAGTGGGAATATGCTGTCAACACCAGTCACACACAATCTATATCTCATCCACAACATAAATAAGAAATAGGAATAAATAACTGAATCTCAAATATGATGTATCAAAGAATGATAGTCGGGTGGAAATAAATGCACTGCAAATCGACTATACTAAAAACTACTAAATGAGAGAAGAGATCAAACTCTAATATAAGATAAATATCAATAAAGAAATAGCAACTAGAATATCCATCAGCTGCGATGAATCAAAGGTACTCTGAAGGTAAGACCTCCTCAGTTTGGTATGAAGCGTCAGGTCCTGGTCCGTACTCCTGTGGATAATCCTGCCCATCTATATCTGGAAAGGTACCAGGTCCTCAGAGGGACGTAACAAGATACATATAAATATGCCAATAAAGTACTGAAAATAAACATCCAATAAGGTCGCCTAACCGTCTAAGTGAATGCAGTTTGAGAACAACTTTCCAACAAGTGAGCTATCTGGCCAAAATATGATTGGCATGATTCTCTCAAAGATTCAGGGGCCTACAAATTATGATGTCTTTTGAACCTCAGAGGCCGCCTGATAATAATATAGTATATAGTGGTCATCATGACCGCGCATCTCCGGCGGAGCGTACGAGTTACACAAGAAAAGTGCAAAGGAGCCCAAACGCCTTACTTGTTGTTCTCTCCACCCCATGCTCTAAGCATGTCACATCCATGACACGATGATACCTCTAAATAACTGTCAGGTCCTCTAGCATGCAATTTCTATCAGCAGTTATCCCTATCCGTCACACGTCCTATACGTACTAGTGGCCAGCCAAATACGCAAGTCCGTGTCCTACATGAGACTCACTCTTGTGTAATAACAGTGTCCTGGCCGATGAAACATAAGGATTCCTCATGATAATGGGGTGGTCTCATAAAACAAGGTCAATATGCATATATAGAATAAAAATAGAATACGACACCACCGTCGTTGCACCCAAGTTATTCTTAGACGCGCAATATATATAGCAGTTAAAAATATATGATCTAAATGACAGAATTAAAGTACATGCATCATATGGAATGTAAATCATAGTACAATGGCAAGGTATACTTGCCTAGCAAGCAATCTGTATAGTGTAAGCGTCCAGACGTCAAGTACACAGGATCAGAAACTAAGATCTCAGAATAAACGTCTTCGGATGCTGAAATAAATATCACCAACATTCTCGGAATCAACGAGATAGCTAGAAAACACTACCCTTTCGTGCAATCTGGACACAGGGGCAAAACGATAATTTCGGGTCAAAGCGGGGTCCACATGTGGGCCACTTTGTACCAAAAAGTGTGCCAATGATAAAGGTCTCTAAATGGGACAAATTATAGGTCAAACAAATTTTAAACATCAATACGAACTCAACGGTATGTCTAATTTTGGATTCCGGTGAGCCGAACACTAATTCGCCCAAAAAGTCAACCATGGGGTCCGCAAATAGGCGGCTTGGTCAACTGTCTCAGAATCGCGTGAAACTTGGGTCACAGGACCAGCGTGATACCATGAATCCAATGGCGCAAGTTTTGTCATATTCCGACGAGCGTACACTAAATGGTGTAGTATTTTACAAAAGTAGCGATACAGGGACTTTTTACGGATACGGGTTGATTCTTACGCGCACACACGTCCAAATTAGTTTTTGCGAAAGTCCACACGTCAGGATATACCATACGTGCCTTTCGGTACAATTGGTACATGATAGGACGGTTTTGTTTGGCGGGGCGCGCTCCGTATCGCAAATTCTGAAATTTTAGAAACAAGTTTTTCATGATTTTTAACCCAGTTTATTTCTGAATTTAACGCAAAATAAAATAATCTAATTAAAAAAATAATCTCGGTTATATGGTCTTCACATAGCAAAAAGTAGATTTAAGTTTGGATGCATGTGAAGGAAGATATCAGTCCTTAAACATGAGTGGTCGCAACAGTTTATGTAGTTCAAAAGTCGTAGTTTTTCTCCAACTTGGCCTCGATTTCTGCTTAGTGTTAAGTATTGTATGATGGAAACTAATATACAGAGTTGGAAGGGGGATAGGTCATGAACATACCGGTGAAGATGGATCCGAATTTGGTCGAGCGACGAGGCAAAAAACAGCGCGGGAAGTGGGGTACGTCGCTGCCAATTTCTGCTGCGGTGTTGCGCGGTCGCGCGGTCTCGGACGTCAATGGCGTTGATGGTTCGGTCGGCGGCGCTGGTCTCGGGCAGTGGAGGTCGGCGGCGTTGGGAAGTCGGCGTGGATTAGAGTGGAGATAGGTTTAGGGTTTTGGGTAGTTATATGATGTTATATATATAGAGAGGAAGGGGGAAGCGGGGGATAGGTCGCTGCTGCTGCTGGCGATTTTTTGTTTAGGGGATTAAGGGTTAGGTTTTTGTGGTTTAGGGATTAAGGGAATGGGCTCTAGGCTTGGGCCTAAGGCTTTAGACTTAGGTTTAGGTTTAGTCTTTAAGGGATTTTTCTTTTCTTTTCTTTTCTTTTCTTTTTATTTATTTATATATATACATCTACATATATATATATATATATATATATATATATATATATATATATATATATATGCTAATAATTTCTAGGAAAAATTTATTTGTACTTAAAATAATATATCATCCTTCTACAACGTTTCCTAAAATAAATTAAAATAAAATTTATAGTTTTGTTCAATAATTTCTAGACGAGTAAATTTCTACTAATTAATTTCAAATAAATCTTATTTTCTAATTTACTAAGAAATAATGCAATTAAATTCAACGATTAACTAAATAATTAATCTGCTTATAATTAGGGGATTTTACACTTTTTGCCGTGGTTGATCACCATTAACATACGAGAACTCTCCTAAAAAGTAAACAATTGGATGAACTTATACCTATATATAAAATGTAGTTATCTATAAATAATTGGATGAACTTAGAACTTAGAACTTACAACTATATATAAAATTATCATAACGTAATGTACTTACCGGATTGTTCCATATTTGGTATGCAATATGGTTCTCGATCGACGGCAACATAGAGCAACTGTTTGTACGAGTCTCGACTAGACTATCTGGCTGCTGAGAAGGTCCTGAACCATCAGTAGGCCGGTTTCCGAGGGTTTGTGGCAGAGTCTCGACAGGACTATCTGCATGCTGAGAAGGTCCTGAACCATCAGTTGGCCGATTTTGGACAGTTGATATGTCCTCATCGGAGGAGAAAGAAGAACCATAAGTACTAGGAGTACTAGGAGCACGTCTCTTCGAATGAGTTACAGTCTTCTTCGTCAGTCGCCGTTTCCTAATTTCAGGGCGTGCCTCGGGGTCGCGGATAGTGAGAGCTGGTTCAACAGTACGCTGAACATTGTGTTCCTTACGCATCGACGCAGTAGGGCGTATTCTTATGATATCTTCATCTTCAATGTCCTTCCGAGGGTCGTGACTATAAGACAAAAAAGATATATATTTTAACATCCCAAAATTAATTCAACATTCAGGACTGTAGAAATTTTTACAGTCCTATATGTATACAGGACTATAGAAATTCTACAGTCCTAAATGTATAAAGGACTGTTAAAATTTCTACAGTCCTTTATACATATAGGACTGTAGAAATTTTTACAGTCCACAATGTATATAGGACTGTAGAAATTTTTATAGTCCCGCATGGTTCTGTTCCATACGTTCGACGGATGTCGAACTTGTATGCCCTAAAATCGGGTACGAGACTCCAGAAAAACGTCGAAACTACATCCGAAACTACATTCTGGACTTGTATGCCCTAATTTTAAGATTGGAAAGATAATTTTTGAAATTTTTTCGAAATGCAATAGAAATTATTATAATTTTTGAAATTTTTTCAAAATGATGCAATAGAACAAGGAGAAGGAAGAATTGTACCTTGATTCTTTCGAGAGTTTGTGAGCCATCGACAAGGAGGAGGAGGAGGAGGAAGAAGAGGAGGAGGGCTCCGACAAGAAATGGAGGAGGGGGAGGGCTCTGGTGGAGGTTTGGAGGGTTTGGGAGGAGAGATTATGTTTGGACTAGTATGAGTAAACTTTTGGACTAGTATGAGTAAACTTCACTCATTAATGGACTAGTCCCAATCCTAAGGCTAGTTCCAAGTGTTTTTAGTAGTGCCCTTATCACAAACACCTCTCTCTCTCTCTCTCTCTCTCTCTCAAATCGTACAAATCCCTATACTACCCCGGCCGGCCCCTCGATCTATAATTTCCTACATCTCCATCCCTCAGACTATCCTCTACCTAAACTCAACATCAAAGGACCCCTCTCCTCTCCTCTCCTCTCCATGTCGAGACTGCAGTCGCCCCTCCGTCCCGACCAAACTACACCCCCGGCACCATTCCGACCAGGCCGCGCGCGCGCAGTCATCACCATCGGTTCAACCACTCGATCGATGTCCTCCATCGTTTCTCTTTCTCCAGAAACTCCAACATATATATATATATATATAGTCGATGGGCCCATCCTCCCCGGCCCTGCCCAGCGTCCGTCACCAAAACTGGAGCATAGACTGGCGGTCGGTCGATCGATCGATCGTACCACCGCGCGCACTGATCGATGCGTTGTGCATCGAGCTCTGTCGAGGGACTAGTCCTTTCTCTTTCTCGGCTAAACGACAACTCCGAGCATCTTCTCGCTCGTGTGTGGTACTGGTACATCTCTTGCCCCTCCCTCATCTTTAATCTCCATTCTCCAGAATCTCCATTCTCCGCTATTTTATTTGGTTCATAAATTAAATATAGAATGATAACTATATATGTTGAAGCCACTGTTGTCTATATATATAAGAATATGGATACTTCAACTTTTGAGATGCATATCGTACTGGACTGTGTGCACACTGCGTTACATGCTATTTAGGTCCACATTCCCTCCCCTCCGCCGGTTTGATCCCGAGACCGTCCGCTTAGCCAGAGAGGTAGACCGTCCGCCTAGCCAGAGAGGTTATACCTCTTCTCACTGACACAAGATCCAGTTGAGTTCGGTTTTCCTGAATTTATATTATTACATGAATTTCCAAATGTGAACTATGCCAAAGAACCCCAGGTACTTACAAAAGGTATGACAAATGGTTCATCAGCAAGATGGATAATAAAAATTCACAGCTACGTCCGCTTGCTAATGATACAAATTACAAGATAAATATTTATAGATTACACAATACAACCATCACACCAAAAGAATTAAGTTAATTTCTGTTGAGGAAGACTTTGGCCTCACCATCACCATTTTTTGCTCATGGCAACACTGTCACTAGATTTGCGTCCTATGTGTATGTTTCCTGTATCTTCTCTATTCATGTCGGTCGCAGGCCTTAGCTTCTCAAGCTGGTATAGATCATCTGTATTTAGCAAAGTATCAAAATTACTCAAGTTCTGTGGGTTGTTAAATTCAAGGCTTCGGCAATGGAGGATATGAATAAAAACATGCAAAGATAAAAATACTAAGGAGAGGAAATAAATAAATTAGAAACTTTATCTTGCGTGTTACAAGAAAACTTCAAAATCATATCTCACAAGAGTCCCCTTATCCTCAACAACGCATATAATACTGTTGTTATTTCACCACTAAAAACATCAAATTTCCACTTCCCAACTGCTTACCACTTTCAATGTTTTCAATTCAGACAAATGGTTTAGAAACTAGACCAATGAGCATCTCAAATTTTGGTATTAGGCAAACAACCAAATGCAAACTAGACCAACTCGATGCCTCGTTCCCATTCCAACTTATGTTATGCAACCAACCAAATGCCTCGTTTCAATCCGACTCAGCGTAATGCACCGTGCAGAACGGGACATTACAGAGAACTCTTTCCTATATTCCAATAATGTATTTTCTCCCATAAAGAAAATACAATTAATTAACCAACATATCAATGTATTATCATGTGGGAGTGTGTAGTCAAAGGCGAGCCTTGTTCCTAGACGCAAGAGCAGCGCCTCAAGGTACTCCAGGCGGGGCACAATTCTTAAGGCGCACCTTAGGTGCGCCTTTTCCGAGACGCGCATTTTTCGAGTGCCTTGGAATAGCTAAGGCGTACCTTGAAAATCTTGTGAAAAAAATAACATGTTTAGAATATTTTTTGAACTGTTGTACTGTTTTTAGACTATTTTTTGAACTGTTGTACTTTGTTTTTACTATTTTCTCTCTCGCTCACTCAATTCAAAGTGATTCCAATCTAGACATGGGAGAATTTGAAGCACACATCTTTATCAATGTAGAAATCCGATATATATATATATATATATATATATATATATATATATATATATATATATATATATATATCAGAATTCGCGTCGTTTGGACGCGCGCCTTAAGTGTGTATTGCGCCTCAGGCGATTTGGACTATTTGCGCCTCGAGTGCGTCTTGTGCCTTTGACTACCATGTGTGGGACATAAATTCTTACATAGTAAGTATTAAATAATCCACGAAAACAATTAGAAAGTTTGAATGCGCCTTGTTAGTTTTCGTAAAATGGCCTCTCTATTATGTTCCTTCCATATAGGGAAATTCACTTGATTTTAAAGATTTGATGCATCTTGATTTTTTTTCTTTCAAATTTCATCTTCTTGATATATGTTCTTGTTCCTTAAATAATGAACTCTCTGAATGATGATAATGTGGTCAATGTCTGGTGATATCCAGGTTCTTAGCATGGAGGTAGATTATCTATACGGGCACATAAGAAATTTACTTGATGAACCGGTGGTGGAAGAACACGAGTACGATCCATCAGCGCCTCTGGTTGTTGGAGTAACAAAATGATGCAAGAAGATGAAGCAGTTGAAAAGCAGCTTAGATCAGATGGAAAAGCTTCTGCAACGCCTGCTGGGGTATAACAATGCACTTGAAATGTTAAAGGATGAAAAGGAGAAGCTAAGCAGAGCCAACGAAGAGGTTAAGGAGGCGCGTCTTGAAGCAAGCAGAGCCAAGAAAGAGGGTAAGGAGCTAGAGCTGAAGCTTAAAAATAATACTACAATGCTCGCAAGTAAGAAAGTAGAGCTTTTCCAGCAGATCTGACTTGTTAAAGAAATAAATAATGAAATATCAGACATTATCTTCATTACTTCCTGCAGCTTCAGCAAAAGCTCATTATACCCTCTTTTTTCTTGTTCTAACTCCAATTTTGCTGTATTAAGCTCTTCACTCATTACTTCCTTTGCTTGTTGAAACTCCAATTTTGTCGTATTCAGCTCTTCATTCATTCTGTTGTAGTCACGGACTAACACTCTAACATTGTCTCTGACATCTTTTGGTCGCTGAAGGAACATAGTATTTAATACTGCTTCCGTCAAGTAGTATTAAATACTATGTTCCTTCAGCGACCAAAAGATGTCAGAGACAAGGTTAGAGTGTTAGTCTGTGACTACAACAGAATGAATGAAGAGCTGAATACGACAAAATTGGAGTTTCAACAAGCAAAGGAAGGAATGAGTGAAGAGCTTAATACAACAAAATTGGAGTTAGAACACGAAAAAATGGTATAATGAGCTTTTGCTGAAGCTGCAGGAGAGTAATGAAGATAATGTCTGATATTTCATTATTTATTTCTTTAACAAGTCCGATCTGGTGGGAAAGCTCTACTTTCTTACTTGCGAGCATTGTAGTACTATTTTTAAGCTTCAGCTCTAGCTCCTTACCATCTTTCTTGGCTCTGCTTGCTTCAAGACGCGCCTCCTTAACCTCTTCGTTGGCTCTGCTTAGCTTCTCCTTTTCATCCTTTAACATTTCAAGTGCATTGTTATACCCCAGCAGGCGTTGCAGAAGCTTTTCCATCTGATCTATGCTGCTTTTCAATTGCTTCATCTTCTTGCAGCATTCTGTTACTCAAAATTGAAGTTTCAACAAGCAAAGGAAGGAATGAGTGAAGAGCTTAATACAACAAAATTGGAGTTAGAACAAGAAAAAAGAGAGGGTATAATGAGCTTTTGCTGAAGCTGCAGGAGAGTAATGAAGAGGTCAAACGTCTTTTGCGCCAGGACGATGTTATTAATCGAATAAAAAAAGCAATAGCAATAATTGGGTTGCCTCAGAAACCCATTACTGAAATGGTCAGCACGTTGATTGGTGATTATATGGCGATAAACGATGCAGTATCGTATATTAAGCTCCCTCGGGAAGTCATTTCCAAGGATCTTCCTAGTAAGGTCAGGTGGTTGGCTTGTGACTATAAGATGACTCGCGAAAGTCTTAGTGATAGCAAGTTGAAATTAGAAAATGCACTTGATGACATTTATGATACTGCCTTTCCTAAGGCAGGCAAGGAGCCCATAGACAATATGAAGGGGTTGGTTGATTTTTACAGGAAAAAGAACAAGGATATCCGTGCCAGCTTGTGGGATTCCAAACTAACAGAGGAACTTCTCAGTGAAATTGTGGATGATGCAACACCTCATATTGCTCATCAAATAAATGAAGTACTTAAAAGGTCAAATAAAAAGGTGGTGACAAGTCTGTCTAAAACAATCAATTTTGTGGGAAATCTGTCTAATATAATCAGTATTGCTGAACCATCTACATCAGCGACTGTGACAGACGAGCCCAATACAGAAAATGCGGTAAGTTTTATAGTCTGATTATCCAAGTCTCATTTAACTCTCTCTTTTCTTCCGTATGTACTAAAGTTTGAGTTAAGACCATTGGGTTGTCAAAGTAGAACTTAAAGATCGCATAGCTTTTCTTACTAGAGTAATAAACCATACTAATAAAACAGATTTAGTGACACATAAAATATACTATTTTATGATCTGGGTTTTTTTTAGGAGAGGAGTTATGGTGTTGTTGCTACAGTTGGCAAGTATATTCGGTTTTGAGTAGAAAAACTGGATTCCTAATTAATTTGTCATACTACCTATGTATTGTGATATACTCATCTCAACAAATTGAATATTTATTATTTTAACAGTATCCTTAGTGTTATCTTTTTTATACATGCAAGTAATACTATGGTTAGTTTTATTTGATTTTTCTGTACCGAATTTCAGTTATTGAGGTCTTTCAAATATTTGAGTAATTAGCTTGTATTTTACCTATATATTTCTTGTGTAATGTGTTTTATGTTTTAGTCGTCGAAAACTTGATAATTTAGTGTTATGTCTTTGAAATGGAGAATATGACGTGGACTAATCAACAAGAACTGTATACTTTGCAGGGCAATGGACAGTCTGCACCTGCTGTGATCCAGGATGGGACTACGGTCAGTTTTATGTGCTTCTTCTGTACTGAATTTCAGTTTTTGAGGTCTTTTATATATTTGAGTGATTTGTTTGAATTTTAGCTATGTGTAATGTGTTTTATGTTTTAGTCGTCGACAACTTGATAATTTAGTGTTCTTTGACACGGGGAATATGTCGTGGACTAATCCACAAGGCTTGTATATTTTGCAGGGCAATGGGCAGTCTACACCTTCTGTGAGCCATGATGAGACTACGGTCAGTTTTGTGTGCTTCTTCTGTACTTAATTTCAGTTATTGAGGTCTTTCATATATTTGAGTAATTAGCTTGAATTTCAGCTATGTGTAATGTGTTTTATGTTTTAGTCGTCGACAACTTGATAATTTAGTGTTTTTCAGCACGGAGAATATGGCGTGGACTAATCCACAAGGCTTGTATACTGTGCAGGGGGATGGGCAGGCGACACCTACTGAGTCTGAGCCAAGATCGGGTCCATATTTGATCTGAATACCAGTTATTGAGGTATTTTATATATTATAGTAATTATATTCAATTTCAGCTATGTGTAATGTGTTTTATGTTTTAGTCGTCGACAACTTGATAATTTAGTGTTTTTCAGCACGGAGAATATGGCGCGGACTAATCCACAAGGCTTGTATACTGTGCAGGGGAATGGGCAGGCGACACCTACTGTGAGCCCAAAGAATGGGAGCATGCCTCCATCATAGCCAAATATATGGAAGGCTACCATTTCTGCGAGGGAGTTGAATATTTGTAAAGGGACTTGGGCTTCTGAATTGTAACGAGAGTCGAAAGAACACATGTTTTTAAGTGTAACACCTACTGATAAATCTGAAACCACCTTTTTCTGCTAAATAGATTCCATTTCCTTGAAAATATTTGTACTATGAGCAATCAAGGTTCTGAATCAAGGTTCTGTATAACTTTCCTTAAGTGAACATATCTGTTATATCTTATCAAGTCGATGGTTTTGATTGACTGCATGGTTGTGGCCTCTATCAAGTGGAAGGAGAAAAAAAAGGAACACGAGGAATTTTCTTTATTTTGCTATTCACTTGGGCCTTGTTTGGTTCGCGGAAAGGAACGGAAAGAAAATCAATTCCTTGATATTTCATGTCCTATAGGAAATTACAATTCCCATTGATTTTTCTTTCCGGTGTTTGGAGATGCCAAGGAATTTGGGAGGGAAAGTGATTACTTAAATGTGGGAAAATGAATCCTTGGGTGAATGGAGGGAACAACTTTCCTCCCTATTTTTCTTTTCATTGGAAATCACTTTCCTTTCCTCCCCCATTACTTTTGCATCCAAACATAGAAAATGAATGATTTTTCTTTTCCAACTCCATGATTCCGTAAACCAAACGAGGCCTACGGTATTTATAAGGTTCCCCCCTTGATTATCGGTCTGCGGAAGTTGTAGACCAAATCTTTCATTTCTTTCCATTTTGCATCCCTTAGAATTGAAAGGCTTTTGATAAGGGAACTGCACATTTTACTCGGGGTTAGCCCATTAGAAATTTACAAA
Source organism: Iris macrosiphon (assembly GCA_036927795.1). NCBI lineage: Eukaryota > Viridiplantae > Streptophyta > Magnoliopsida > Asparagales > Iridaceae > Iris > Iris macrosiphon. The sequence continues at coordinate 176,385,423 of JAYESA010000001.1, forward strand.
AAATTACAAGTTTGCCATCCTAAAAGTTACTTGGGGCTAGCCCAAATTGTTATAATCAGGACTGTCAAAATTTTGACAGTCCTACCACTTGGAAGGACTGTCAAAATTTTGACAGTCCTACAAACAATGAGGACTGTCAAAATTTTGACAGTCCTAATTTTAACCCACAGAAAATTTTATATAAAACTAGGACTCTCAGGATTTTGACAGTCCCACAAAAAATGAGGACTGTCAAAATTTTGACAGTCCTACCACTTGGAAGGACTGTCAAAATTTTGACAGTCCTCATTTGGGGCTAGCCCAAATTGTTATAATCAGGACTGTCAAAATTTTGACAGTCCTACCACTTTGAAGGACTGTCAAAATTTTGACAGTCCTACAAATTGTTAGGACTGTCATAATTTTGACAGTCCCACAAGCTATGTGGACTGTCAAAATTTTGACAGTCCTAATTTTAACCCACTGAAAATTTTATATAAAACTAGGACTGTCAGGATTTTGACAGTCCCACAAACAATGAGGACTGTCAAAATTTTGACAGTCCTCATTTTAATTGTCAGGATTTTTTTTTAAGTTTATTTCTATTTAGTTAGTTTTGGATTTTGATTTTTTTTATTTAGTTTAACATCCAAAATAAAATATGTTATCATTGAACCGAAAAAAAAAAAAAATCTACCGTACGAATATTACGTCTGCCGTCGATCAGACTTCAAACGGCCATAACTATTTGTTTTCAAATCTTTTTTCGTCACACAATAGGTCGATTTGTATGTTTTCGACGAGTGTAACACAATTCGTGTAGAGAGAATTTTCATCCGAAGTAAGACGTACATATTACAGGCAAAAATATAAAATATAAAACTTTAAAGTATCATAACTTTTGACTGGGAGATCGAAACAAGCTCCAGTTTGAGCCAAAATGACCGTATGGAAAAGTACTTCGGGATAAACCGTTTCACCGTTTGACGGACTTCCCAAATTTTTAGAATCGCAAAAAAAAGATGTTTCGACCTCCAAATTTTACTTTTGGTAATTTTTTTTTTTTTACAAAATATTTAATGTACCAATAATAAATTTACTATTTTAAATAACAGAATACTTTAACAAATTTTAAGGATAGAAAATTTAAGGATATTTTGAAATTGGCCCCCCCAACAATTAACAAAAATAAATTAACAGAAAAAAAAAATTAGAACTGTCAAAATTTTGACAGTCCTACCAATGGGAAGGACTGTCAAAATTTTGACAGTCCTAAAAATTCAACATATATTTTTAGGACTGTCAAAATTTTGACAGTCCTACCAATTGGAAGGACTGTCAAAAGTTTGACAGTCCTAAAAATATATGTTGAATTTTTAGGACTGTCAAAATTTTGACAGTACTTCCAATTGGTAGGACTGTCAAAATTTTGACAGTCCTAAAAATCAACATATATGTCAAATTTTGACAGTTCTTTTATTTTTTCATTTTCTTTTTTGGTTTTGACGGCGACGACGACGGGAGGCGCGGCGACGGGAGGGCGACGGGAGGCTGCGGTGGAGGACGGGGGAGGAGGCGGAGGAGGACGGCGGGAGGGGGGAGGGCTCCGGTGGGGTGGGGAGGGTTTGGGAGTGTTTGGGAAGAAGGGTTTCAAAGTGGGCTAGTATGAGTAAAATGTTGGGTTAGTATAAGTAAAAGTTCCTCTTTAGTGGGCTAGCCCCAATCCTGGGCTAGCCCCAAGTAAATATGGTAGTGCCCTTATCAAAAGCCAATTGAAACTCCACTGGTGTAGTGCACTGTGTAAGTGATTCAAATTTCATAAACCATATAAGAATAGCTTCTGATTACAATTTTTCTGGTGAAATAAAACTGAAAGTCAGTTCTTGGGTTGAACTAGAAAAATGATTGTCGACTGGAGCGAGAAGGGGATATATCGCCTTATCATCTTTTGTGAAATTCATAGTTTACCTGAGCGTGAAAAAACGTCTTAGCATTTCAGACTTTCAGTTGTGCGGGACAAATATGTTGTTAGTGGATTCAGGGATGGTGAATCTTCTTTTTATCTGAGTATTTGTTTAGTTGTTATTCTTGAACTCTACCAGTTGGTGTGGTTGATCTTGGACTCAAACTCAGGACCTCTCGGTATACATCCTCCCCAGATTACCAACCAGACCATCATACATGAAACCAAGACTCCCCACTATATACCCTCACAAATACCTTTCGCTATTTGTTTTAGGTGCTTTTTCTTTGAGATAAAGGATAGGATCATGGTGTCCCCAACCAAATCTTATTATAAAGCATAAGGTACAACTGTGGATACACAAAGCAGAGATTACAAGTTAAACACTAGTAAAGATACTACGATTGGAAATTTAGTACATTAGGTAAAGTGGATGAAAAACTTTCCTGGCATTCTGATAACAGTATGACAACAAATGTAAATGATAGACCATGATATTGCTCCATGGTATGTATTTGTAAACTTTCAAGAGAGCAATTAATCATTAGTTATTGACTGTCTTTTTTAGATGTTCTATTTGACATTTGTATCCTTGATTACAGTTGTGCTAGATGAACATGTTGTCAGTTGGATTCAGTATGGATTCTTGGTTGGCTAAATATACTATTTGCTTTAGATTTTTTTTTTTTTTGACCTCCACCATTAATGCGATTGGTCATGGGACAGGACCTCTTGCTATACATCCTCACCAGTTTACCAACTAGACCAAATTAATGGAATCCAGGACCTACCAATTTACACCCTCAAAAATACCTTCTGCTATTTGTTTTAGATGTTTTTTTTTCTTTGAGATAAAGGATGGGATCATGGAGTTCCCAGCCAAATCTTTTTTAAGATAAATCACAAGATACAACACTGGGTACAAGAAGAAGAGTCATCCAAATTTCCCCCCACAAGCAAGGCAAGCCCTTCTCCACCATTTCCTTGATCTTCTTCACGTTTTTCTTTTAATTTGATTCAAATCAAAATTGATAATCCCTCTTTACTTCATGTAACTTAAATTTCTACCAAAATTGCTAATTCTTGACATGGATAGTCTCTATCTAGAATAGATAACTGTGTATGACTATGTATCCTTGCACTAATTTTGATTTAAAAGTTTACTCTTGTATCTCAATTAATTAGTTAATTGACATACCAGTCCGAGGAGTAATTGCTACCTTGGAGGAAGTGCAACTACCAAATGTTATTGCTGATTTTAAGTACGTGTTTCCATATGAATTACTAGGATTGCCACCTTATAGAGTTGTAGAATTCACCATCGACCTGATACCCGGAGTGGCACCAATGGGGAAGAAGATATACCAAATAAACAAAGAGGAGTTGAATAAATACTCTTCAATAGTCTTGTTTGTGTATTCTGTTCCATTGTCAGATCTCAAAATCTTCACTTTAGCACTATACTGTGTTGTAACCCTGCGATAAAAATCTTGAAAGCATGCAAAGACATCACTCTTACTCTTCATTAGGTATATCCAGGTGACACGAGTGTAACAGTCAATAAAGGTGACAAACCATTTAAAACCATTAACACCAGTTGTAGGACAAGGTCCCCACACATCAGAGTGTATCATATCAAAAACAAATAAGCTTCTATTTCCAGAACTCACATAAGAGCTTCTGGTATATTTTTCAAGCTCACAAGCATCACAAACTAACTTTTGTTTATTAGCCTTTTGATACATAGATGGATAGATCCGACTCAGTAGACTGAATGAAGAGTGTCCCATGCGCTGATGTTGAAGTAATAATTATGCTTCTACAGTTCTTCGTGGCTCCTCCGGTTGAGCTTTCTCCACCAGTGACGCTAGTGCTGCGTCTAGTTCACCCATGTCCAAGTACCATAGCCCCTTATGTCAAGTGCCAGTCCCCAACTGTCTCCCTGTTCCCTTCTCCTGAAAAGTCATCTTAGGAATGTTAAAGGAAACAATACAATTAAGTTGAAGAACAATGACACTAATGGACAAAAGATTAACAGAAAAATATGGAGCATGCAAGACATCAGTAAGGGTCATGGAAGGGGTGCATTCAACTGTGCCTTTATCCATAATGGGTCTAGCAGTACCATCAGCAGTCTGAATGCTTTCAGGCATTATCAGGTGAGTGTATTCTTGGAACTCATCATGGGAACCTGTGACATGGTGAGATGCCCCAGAGTCAATTATCCAACCTGGCTTGTGGATAGATGCAAGGGCATGACAGGTATACTTGTGCTTGTTTGGACATATTAGGTGATGTTATCCCCGGAGGTGGTTGGAGTCGATGCTCCAGGGGTGTTGGCTTGACTGTCGCCGGATCCAAGCCTCATGCTTCTCCACATCTCTAGCATTTTTCTCTCACTAGGGGTCATTATGGGTGACTGACTCTCACTTTTCTCTTCTGCCAGATTTGCCTTGTGCCCTCCAGAATGATTACCTCTGCCACGAGTATAGCCTCCTCTGCCACCCCTACGCCCTCCACGGCTGCGTCCGCGGCCGCTGGACTGCCCTCTTAGAGGTTTTGTACATAATCTGATGAAGTGTCCAGGGTCTTCACAGTTGTAGCACCCCCCCCCCCCCCATCCTCCGAAAGAATTTGGGTTAAAACCTGCTAGGGATGATTTTGGAAGCCTGGGTTGTGCAAGTAGGACATTCCTCCTCTGCTCAAATGCTGGGTTGAGCCCCTTTAGGGACTTCATCATCTCCTGTCGCGAAACATACTCCATGAACTTCTCATAATGTTTCGCAAATGCTGGTTCCACTTGCTCATCCTCCACGCCAATTGGATCATAGTGGTCGAGATCGGACAAATACTTCTTCAGCAGAGCCGCATACTCAGAGATGGTGTGATCCTCTTGGACCACCTTATCAACTTCATCTTGTAGTTGGAAGACCCTCATAGGGTTGCCTGACCCTGAGTACATGTCTTTTAGCGTCCTCAAAATGTCATCATCACCCTTCATCGCTTCCACATTGCCCGACACCTGGTCAGTCAATGAAGCTGTCAACCATCCAGCTACCACATTGTTGACGATTTTTCACACAACAAACTCTCGTGAGGAGTGATCTTCAGGTGCTTTGGTTTGGACATTCACATAGCCCACCAAGCCTCTTCCATTCAGAGTTCACATCGCCTGACGCGACCACTTCAAGTAGTTGGAAGTACCCTCCAACTTTATCTCCAGTTTCTTCAACTTTTCTATTTTGTATGGTGAATGATCCACATCCGCATTTGCAGCACAGGGGCTAGTCTCGGCCAGCCTCTTGGAGAAGAGATCGTCTACCAAAGCCTTCATCTCTTGGGCTGTCAACTTGCCGTAGATCGTCTCCTTGTCTTCTCCTTGTTATCTCTCATCAGCGAGGATGTGGCAGATCTAGGTCGTCTCTACCTCTGATCTCCGTCCTCTCTTCGTTTACTATTCTTCCTTCAGCGGCAGCAGTGTCCCTGAGAACCGCTGCTCATGTTCCGTGCAAGGCTTCGACCCGAGGCTACATGACCTCACGAGACGACAGTTGTAGTTGAGATCAGGGGTCACACAAAAGTTCCCTCACTGTTATACCTCGATCCAACTTCAGAAGAGAAGAAGAAGAAGAAGAAGAAGAAAAAATGACGGGGTCGCTGGGATCGAGGTCGCCGGGGTCGCAGCGGCAACGGCAACGGTCGCGACAACAGCAACAACAGCCGCAGCCGCATAAACAGCAGCCACGGCAGCAACAGTCGCGACAGCCTGCAGGCCGGCGCTGCGGCGCGCAACCAGGCGGTCGCCCTGCCGAGGGAGGGAAGGGAGGGGGGGGGGGGTTCGGGCGGTGAAGTGGGGGCGGTGGGGAGGGAAGGTGGGGGGGTGTTGAGAGGGGGGGTTAGGGTTAGGGTTTGGAGAAGGGGAGGGGGGGGGATGGAGGTTGGCTCTGATACCAAGTTGAAATGTATTGAAATTCTTGGCTTAGCTTTATTGATGTGAGGGGCTTCATATATATAGGAGGGGCTTACCCCTCTCTCTTCAATTCTACCTGATGTGGGACTAAACTCCCACTAATACTCTCCACAGCATGTAGAGCTCTTCATGTTCCAAATACTTCTGCAAATGCTTGATGGTGCAATCAGCACAGTAATGTGTTTTCTTGGCTTCCTTACCGCCATCTTTCATCCTTCTGTCTGCTTAACTTGTCTGATCTGCTTGACTTGATATTGATAATTGATTATAAAGTTGGTCTTTACATGAAGTTGTGCATCATTTGCTCATCCAATGGCCACATATTTATCACCTTTCTAGGTTGTATGATACCTTCAGATACAAATGTAGTTAATTATGCCGACTATTGTTTTTTTTTATCATCATAATGACAGAATTATGTTAGACTGAGTCACACTTCCCATTATTTGCATGCCCGGCTTGATACTTGATGTTTATCTTTTAAGCACTTCAATTTAAACCTATTGTCAATCTACTATGATCTATAAACAACACCCGAATCAGCACTTTCCTCCTATATTTTTGCGAGAACAAACTTATTCTAACTGTATTGCAAGGAAGAAGTTACTCTAGCTGTATTTAAGGTCTTTCAGAATTGGTCTGATCCGTAATGACATACCTGTAATTGATACTTGGTTTAGCTCACATAGGTTTGTGCTATCATAGGCTATGGTCGGGAAAGACCAGTAAAGTAAAACAACTAGTGTGATTATATGTCTAGTGCAAGTTTCAATTATGAAGATTTTCTTAAATATAAGGTATAGGTCAAATACCTTGCCCAGAAGTTTTTTTAGGACTTGGGTATGTTTTCTCAATAAAAGGTTAGGTTACGACAGTACGATAAGTTATATCATTATGGTAGGTGTCAAGCAGAACGATCTGGCCAATTCGATCAGGCAGTCCTCATATAATTCATTGTTCAGTAGTAGTCTGCCCGCCATTTCTTTCCAGATGGAGGGCAGAACAGATAGGAAGATAGGTATATGTAATCCTAACTGGTACTAAAATGATGAATTAGTTCTGGAATACTACTGGAATAGCAGGTCGATTGACATGAGCAACATTGTGTTGCAGGCGACAGCCGCCTCCTGTTTTTCGAAACTATGTCATATTTAAAGATGAAACAATGGCAACATACATGTAATATGTAAAGGCATAAATTTCTAATAGGAAACCAAAACAGATGAGCAAAATCAAAAGATTATGTCAAATAATTAAAATCCATCCAGATCAATTTTAAATAAAATAAATTCTAACTAACTTGTAAATCTATTTGGATTTAGAATGACTTAACTAATGGTCCTTCTCCATCAAAATATCTTTGGGGTATATATATATATATATATATATATATATATATATATATATATATATATATATATATATATATAGGGCGATGATGAGATTGCATGTGCGACTCGATAGGGAGGGGAGCCCACGAGCGCACTACATCAGAGGCCTGATGACAGTAGGCATTATCTGAGCTGGCGTGGGACAGGATGGGACGACCGTGCATGTAAAACTCAACGGCAAGGGAGTCGTGCGGGCGGGGTCCCGCACCATCCTACCACGGGTATAAACGACGACCGGCCACGCGGCTCGTCGTTCGTTCGGCGCCTTATGGGTGTCGTGAAGATGCCGTACGGGCGTCGTGCGAATATAAACGGATGGCTAGGCGGCTCGGCTGTCGTAGGCGTCGTTCAGACGTCGGGGGTGCCACGTTGGCGCCGTGGGCAAAGCGAGGCGTTGAGTTGCGGGCGTCGAAAGGCGTCATGGCCGTCTCGTGGAGCTCTGGAGCGTACGGAGTGCACGAGGTGTGTGTTCGGGCTATGATGAAAATGCCAGTGTGCGACGCACACGACGAGTCTGATTCCCCAATGACGACCGGCATAGATGGGGGTGGGGACTCCTATCAAACTGAGCCCGGGGCGTGCTGGAAAAAAAAATAAAAAAATATATATATATATATATATATATATATATATATATATATATATATATATATATATATAACATGGTGCATCCCTTGCCCGCGCATTTGGAGCCCTCACCCGCGGTGCATACCCCCAACCCTCCCGACCCCGCTCCTCCTCCTAGAGATACTGGAGCCAGTACAACCAACCCGAGCTTGCAGGGAGACGAAGTTGACTTAACTGTGGAGCAAAGGAGTATGGACACGGATGAGCTAGCCCTGCAGGAGGCCCCCCAATCCTCTCTACTGGGGAAAAGAATGGGAGCGGAGAATGAGAAAGAAGGGAGAGAGGGTGTAAATTAGGAGACACAACATGCGATGATAGTGTTCACCGATGTAAACCAACAAGAGAAAGATAACTCTAGTCTTGTCACGTTTAGTGCTGAGGCTGTTAACCAAGCAGGTAAACATGTCAGAGTTAGGAGGAGACTGGCAAGTGGAGAAGCGCTCTGTATAGTTCCGCTTGTAGACAAATCTTCAAATACCCAAAGTAAAGAAGACGGACAACCAGACGGATAACAATCTAGCCAGGAACCGTTCACATATCCGAATCCTTTTTGGCAGGCAAAAGTGGAATCCAAAGTAGGAGATGGCAAAGCTAATAACCGACAGAAGGATGGACTCTCCCCACCCCTTAGAGAGAGTTCGCGTATCAATAAGGGAATCCACTAACATAATTTATGACTATATTCACATAGAATATGAGAGGGACGAATTCGATTGGTAGGTAGAGGAATATTTTGCGGTACAACAATAAATCTAAGTGCTCGATCATCAACATTTTGGAATCCAAAGTAAGATCAAATTTTTTGATTAATAAGCGTACTCTAACGCATTGGTCCTCTGTACACAATCTTGATTGTAGCGACTGTCACGCCCCAATTTTTACTAAATCGATAATCGTCTCCCGGTCGTGATGCCATGCACGCGTAAGGCGACGCGCGCACAAGGCCTAGGCATAATGATATACTTTAGAAACATATGCAACATAGTACACAATTAAGATATCACACATTGAGATATAGAAAAGTCATCTTTATTGATAATGAACATCTGGTTACAGACTCTTGACTCAAAAGTAATACGGATGCCGCACGGGATTACAACTTGGACGCAAAATGATATAGCTGATCCATACATTACATTCCTTACTAATATTTCAAAAGAGCAAACCACCTTGGGTACGTGTTAGCACCATCGCCTAGGACCTTTCAAAAGGTATGTGCGAGCTCCTTGAGATTATGTACTTGTGCTTCAAAAGTCACAAACACGAACGCGCCAGATCAGTAGAAGGTTGGGGGAAGCTTCAGCTTCTCGCCGTGTCGTCTTGGCTCAGGGAACCTGCTGCAACGAGGGTCAGTACTTTGAAAAGTATCGGTGAGGGCGAGCTAACCCAACATACCATATCGACATCGTATTCATGTGAACAAGCAACATTATTATTATGGGATCTTTCTTTCTTGCCTTATTTCAATTCTTTATATATATACGATAGAATGTAATGACATAACAAAATGTGCCACCTTTCGGTGACTTTACCTGTACCGTCTGAACCACCTATACAAAACTTACCATGACCTTCCCTGCCACGAAGACATAGTTAGTTTGCACAGTTTAAATATACATAAGGATCACTATATTGACTAGCCATCATGGACTATAGTCTGGGTAGACGACGATGCTTGCAGTGCAGGTAGCGAGTCCCGCTAGAAACTCCCGCCTCACCCGTGCTAAGTTGCTAGCACGACTAACTGTTGTTCCGCCCGGGACGAATCGGCCCCGGTGCCCTGGCGACCGTTCGCAGAAACCATATACCTTGTGCACAAGTTGTTCATGACCATTGACGATCTAAACACTAAGTTAACATACGAAGCATTTCAAGACATCAACATGAGCATAACTACTTTAGCACAGTACGATGACATAGTCTACTAGATGATATGATCAAATCATAAGTTATGTACTATCCATTGAACTGTTATAGATGAATAAGTTCTAACTACAACTGAACACAAAATAGATACATGTATAGTGGACAAGCACGCACCAATATGACCGTATAAAAATTTATGTGACAAGCATTAAGTGTTTCAAGTCTACTTCTTCGTTTATCTTGACTCAATTCTATTCTTTTGGTATCGTTGATCGGAACGCAAAAATGAGTCAAATTATTAGGAATAAAGAATTTGAAGAAGGGCGCTAATCAGAAGTAAAGCCACTCACAAGTTGGTGAATCGGGAGAGAGAAAGGGAAGATCTTCAAGACTCCGCTTGCGCGTCGCCTACACGATCACCTGCACACACCAACAAATGATCAATATCTCCTGATTCCATCATCAAAGGTTAGATATGAAATGCAAAGTTCAAAGAACGAAGATAATAAAATCCATCAAAATTGTTAAAGAAAATGCAAGTCACAAAACCAACAAGAAAGCATCCAAGCGGCATCGAAAACGGGCAAAGAAACCAACGAAACGGAAAGGCCCCTCTCGACTCTGTCGTCGAGTCCTTCCTTGAGGCACGATCCGTTGAATGTGAGACATGATTCCGAAGAAACCAATCCATAACTAAGAAATGATCTTGATTCAATATGTCCCGATCGAACGATACCAAGTATTTCTTAGCCGCGCTCCCCGAATAGGGGGAACGGGGCACTATATCTTAACCAACTAACAAAAATTTTCGTCCTCGAAACTTAGGAATAGAACCTACCCTTAAGAAATAATGAGGAAAACTTTTTCTTCATGTCCGATTTGAGTTCCCAGGTCTACTCCTCGACTGAGTGGTTTCGCCAAAGAACGCGCACAAGCGAGATTGTACGATTCTGTAACTGCTTCTTTTTCCGATCTAAGATCTGAACGGATTCTTCGATGTACGACAAGTCTGCCTGCAGATCCAGCTGACCAACATCTACCATGTAGTTTGGGTCATGCACGTACTTTCTAAGTTGTGACATATGAAAAATATTATACACATCTGATAGGGCTGGTGGTAATGCAATTTGATAGGCAACTAAAGTGATTTTCTTGAGGACTTCGAATGGGCCAACGAATCTTGGACTTAACTTTCCCTTTACTCCAAATCTCATAACTCCTCGCATTGGCGAGACCTTTAAAAACACATGGTCACCTTCGAAGAACTCAAGGGGCCGACGACGAATATCGGCATAGCTCTTCTGCCGGCTTTGGGCTACTTTTAGTCGCTCTCAGATCAACCGAACCTTTTGGACTATTTGTTCAACTAGTTCCGGCCCAAGGATTTGACGCTCTCCAACTTCATCCCAGCAGATCGATGACCTACACTTTCGCCCATATAGAGCCTCGTACGGAGCCATTTGGATGCTTGACTGATAACTGTTGTTATATGCAAATTCGGACAACGGTAGGTGGACGTCCCAACTTGACTTTGAATCGATTGCATAGAGACGCAACATGTCTTTGAGTACCTGATTCACCCGCTCTATTTGGCCATCGATTTAAGGATTGTAGGCTGAGCTAAACTTTAACTGGGTCCCCATCGCTGACTGAAGGTTTTTTCAGAAACGTGATAGGAATCATCCGTTCCGATCTGACAATATAGAAACTGGCACTCCGTGCGGCCGAACTATCTCATCAAGGTAGGTCTGGGCGAGGTGATCGATGCTCCAAGTAACTTTAATGGAAATGAAGTGTGCTGACTTGGTTAACTGGTCGACGATGACCCAGACTGCGTCGTTCCCCCGTTGTGTCTTTGGCAATCTAACAATGAAGTCCATGCTTATGTGCTCCCATTTTTATTCCGGAATAGCAAGATTTTGCATCTCTCTGCCCGGTCTCTGATGTTCTGCTTTCACCCTCTGACAGGTTATGCATTGCGATACGAAGAGTGCCATATCTCTCTTCATGCCATGCTACCAGAAAATAGTGTGAAGGTCTTTATACATCTTCGTGCTCCTGGGATGGACTGTATAGGATGCATAGTGAGCTTCCGCAAGGATCTCCTTTCTGAGTTCTGTATCATTGGGGATGCATAGTCTTCCCTTAACTCGCAATACTCCATTCTCATGTACTGCAAAGTCCTTTGCCTTCCCCGCTAGAATCTGCTCGCGCATTTTTCTTAGGAATGGGTCGTCCCTCTAAGTATATATGACTCCCTCTAACAAGTTGGGTACGAATCACATCTGAGCAACTCGTGCGCCACGATATCGAATTCGGAGTTTAATGCCCATTTCCTCTAGGTCCTTTTGTAACCTGCGATCAACGAACAGGGATCCTGCAAATACTCGACTCAATGCATCCGCTACCATATTTTCTTTGCCAGGTGTGCAGTCGATCGTCAAGTCATAGTTTTTTATTAATTCTAGCCAACACCGCTATCATAGGTTAAGGTCTGCCTGGGTGAATAGGTACTTCAAGCTTATGTGATCAGTGTAAATTCGGCAAGCCACTCCATAGAGGTAGTGTTGCCACAATTTTAGTACGAACACAATTGCCGCTAGTTCTAGGTCATACGTAGGATAATTTTTCTCGTGCTTTTTCAGTTGCCTGGATGGGTAGGCTATCACCCTATCCTGCTGCATGAGTATACACCCTAAGCCCTGCCCTGACGCGTCGCTGAATATTTGGAATCCTGAGGTCTCGTCTGGTAGTGCAAATAATAGGGCAGAGGTGAGACATTGCTTTAAATCTTTAAACGAGGCTTCGTAGTCGGCAGACCACTTGAATACGACTCCCTTCTGTGTGAGGCGAGTCAGAGGTGATGCTAACTTGGAAAAGTCTTTCACGAAACGCCTGTAGTAGCCCGCTAGCTCGAGGAAGCTTCAAATCTCACCGACGGATGCAGGCTGCTTCCACTCGACAATGGCTTTAACTTTCTTTGGATCGACTGAAATGCCTCCCGCAGAAATGATGTGCCCGAGAAAAGATACACCGCTCAGCCAAAATTTGCACTTACTCAGTTTTGCGTATAGCTTGTTGTCCCAAAGAGTCTGTAGCACGGTCTGCAAGTGCTCTGCATATTCCTCCCTATTCTTCGAGTACACCAAGATATCATCAATGAACACTACTACAAACTTGTCAAGATATGGCTAGAACACACGATTCATTAAGTCCATAAAGGCAGCAGGGGCATTGGTCAGTCCGAATGACATTACCAAAAACTCAAAGTGGCTGTAGCGAGTGCGAAAGGCTAACTTCGGCACGTCATCCGGTTTAACTTGAGCTGATGGTAACCTGAGCGAAGATCAATTTTCGAAAATACCGTCGTATCTTATAGTTGATTAAAGAGGTCATCGATCCTGGGAAGGGGGTACTTGTTTCGAACAATGTCCTTATTCAATTCACGATAGTCGACGCAGAGCCACATCGAGCCATCCTTTTTCTTTACAAACAATATAGGCGCACCCCATGGAGACACGCTAGGACGAATATACCCATGATCTAACAATTCTTGCAACTGAACCTTTAACTCTTTTAGTTCTGCCAGGGCCATTCGATACGGAGCTTTGAAAACTGGTCGAGTCTCTGGAAATGTATCGATACTGAACTCAATCTTTCGGTCTGGCGGCATGCCGGGCAACTCATATGGAAACACATCAGGAAATCTGCCATAACTAAAGTATAATCTACGTTTCTGCAATCTCGCTGAGTGTCTCGAATGGACACTAAGTACCCATCACAGCCGGAATGTATCATCCGCCGAGCAGATATTGCATAGATCACCATGCGGGCATTCGGCACTCTCGACGGTGGACTACACGCATAGCAAAATTCGATCTCGCCAGGTAGACGAAATACGACTTTATTTTCTACACAATCAATGATAGTCGAGCAAACGCCGAGCCAATCCATCCCCAAAATAATGTCGTAGTCCCTAATGTCTAAGACTATCGCATCAAGTGATAATTTTTTCCCTACAATGCAAATGTTACCTTCACGACAAACTAAGTGAGCCGGCAAATCCAGGCCCGGTGGAGTATTGACACTAAGGTTTAGGCCTAGCGGTGTCATAGAAAATATGTTTTCGATGGCAAAATTTGCCGCAATAAAACTATGTGTGGCACCAGAATCAAATAATACTCGAGCAGGTACATAATTAAAAAGTAATATACCTAACACCGTCGTGTTTGATGCGAACGCCTTTTTCCGAGTCAGGGCATAGACCCGGCCTTGAGCGTTCTGTGGTGCCATCTGGTTTGCTCGAGGTGCTTGACCCTGATTTTGAGACGGACGATGTTGTTGTTGTGGACTGTCGGAGGGGTATCGTTGGGGCTATCCCGACAATCGTGAGCTACGTGGCAAAACTTACCACAAACGAAACATCCCCCTTTTCGAATACGACAGTCATTGACATGGTGTCATGGCCTGTGATAGTAGGCACAAGGTGGCCCTTGGTTCTTCCCTGGATCATGGTCCTGAGAGCCGCCGTTATTATGCGCTTGTGTGTATTGTTATCACCTGTGTTGCTATGGCGCTTGTGATAAAAAATTTGTACAACGTCGGTGCAAACTGGGGGGTACTACGACTCTTGGGAGAGGGTGTGGTTTAGAGACTCTCGCATGGTACGGTACTGAGGGACGATGACATAGGCACGAATAGAAGGTCGCAGTCCTATCTCAAACCTCCGAGCTCGACTTTCGGCGTCACAGAGATGAGAGTTAGCAAATTTTGCAAGTCTGTTGAATTTTGCGGCGTACTGCCGCACCGTCATATTTTCTTGTTGAAGATGTGTAAATTCGTCTTCCTTCTCGTGATGGATGGCGGGTGGAAGGTACTCCTCTTCGAAGGCTTTACGGAACACGGACCAAGAGATAGTTGTCTTGTCATCTTCACCCAATATAGATTGTTTGTGCACATCCCACTAATCATGTGCGTTTAAACGGAGCTGAAGCTGAGCGCAAGCAACTCTCTTCATCTCATCCATGTAAATCACTTTAAAGTGGTCCTCTAACTCAATCAGCCAATCCAATGCCACGGAGGGGTCCTCAGTCCCTTTGAAGGTAGCATGACACATCTTCTTAAACTCTGATATTTGAAGGATGGAACCCTTTTTCGTCTGAGGGCGGAGGTTCTTGAGAGCCCTGAAGTCCCATGGTCTCAGCTACAACTGGCACTGTCGCGGCGGTCATTGATGCAGAATGGTTGTTACGACGAGCGTTGTCAGAATCGTTTATAAGGTATCCATTTGCTTCTGTTGTGCCTCGGCCTGAGTCCGCTGCACCTAAAATTGAGCCTCAATTCGAGACTCGAATTGGCTTTGACGTAGTTCCTTCTGCCTTTGTTGCATTTCCATCAAATGCATCATTCGCTAGAACGGATCGACAGAGGGCACTGCTGTTGGACTTCCTGAGCTGTCTGAAGTGCCAGAACTGCCCCCTTGCACCTGCGCCACCACCTGCACTTGTGCATCGGCTCTGAGGCTGTTCCTTTAAAGAAAAGTAACTTGCATCAGTCTCAAAATATATTATGGACTCACTGTATGGAACGCATCTTATTTTGGCCAAACGGATTCAAGAGTTCAACTGAGAGGGACATGGTCATTTCAAGAAAACTCTTCTAATACGAAGGTCAAAGGATTTGAAGCTATGCTCTGATTCTAATATGTCACGCTCAAATTTTTGCTAAATCGATAATCATCCCCCAGACATGATGCCGTGCATGCGTAAGGCATGCGCGCACAAGGCCTAGGCATAATGATATACTTTAAAAATATATGCAACAGAGTACGCAATTGAGATATCACACATTGAGATATAGAAAAGTCTGCTTTATTGATAATGAACATTTGGTTACAGACTCTTGACTCAAAAGTAATAAGGATGCCGCATGGGCTTACAACTTGGACACAAAATAAGATAGCCGATCCATACATTACATCCCTTACTAATATTTCAAAAGAGCAAACCATCTTGGGTGCGTGTTAGCACCATCGCCTAGGAGCTTTCAAAAGGTATGTGCGAGCTCCTTGAGATTATGTATTAGCGCTCCAAAAGTCACAAACACTAACGCGCAAGATCAGTGGAAGGTTGGGGGAAGCTTCATCTCCTCGCTGTGTCGCCTTGGCTCAGGGAACCTGCTGCAATGAGGGTCAGTACTTTAAAAAGTACCGGTAAGGGCGAGCTAACCCAACATACCAAATCGACATCGTATTCATGTGAACTTGCAACATTATTATTATGTGATCTTTCTATCTTGTCTTATTTCAATTCTTTATATATATACGATAGAATGGAATGACATAAAAAATATGCCATCGTTCGGTGACTTTACCTGTACCGTCTGAACCACCTGTACAAAACTTACCATTACCTTCCCTACCACGACGACATAGTTAGTTTGCACAGTTTAAATATACATAAGGATCACTATATTGACTAGCCATTATGGACTATAGTCTGGGCAGACGATGATGCTTGCAGCGCAGGTAGCGAGCCCCACTATAAACTCCCGCCTCACTCGTGCTAAGTTGCTAGCACGACTAACTGTTGTTCCTCCCGGGATGAATTGGCCCCGGTGCCCCGACGATCGTTCGCAGGAACCATATACCTTGTGCATAAGTTGTTCATAACCATTGACGATCTAAACACTAAGTTAACATACGAAGCATTTCAAGACATCAACATGAGCATAACTACTTTAGCACAGTACGATGGCATAGTCTACTAGCTGATATGATCAAATCACAAGTTATGTACTACCCATTGAACAATTATAGATGAATAAGTTCTAACTACAACTGAACACAAAATAGATACATATATAGCAGACAAGCACGCAACAATATGACCGTATAAAAATTTATGTGACAAGCATTAAGTGTTTCAAGTCTACTTCTTCTTTTATCTTGACTCAATTCTATTCTTTTGGTATCTTTGATCAGAACGCACAAATGAGTCAAATTATTAGGAATGAAGACTTGGAAGAATGGCGCTAATCATAAGTAAATCCACTCACAAGTTCGTGAATCGGGAGAGAGAAAAGGGACATCTTCAAGACTCCGCTTGCGCGTCGCCTACACGATCACCTGCATGCACCAATAGATGATCAATATCTCCTGTTTCGGTCTCCAAGGGTTCGATACGAAATACAAAGTCCAAATAACGAAGATAATGAAATCTATCGAAACTGTTCAAGAAAATGCAACTCACAAAACAAACAAGAAAGCAACCAAGCGGCATCGAAAATGGCAAAGAAACCAGCGCAACAGAAAGGCCCTCTTGACTCTGCCGCCGAATCCTTCCTTGAGGCACAATCCGTTGAATGTGGGACTTGATTTCGAAAAAACTAATCCATAACGAGAAAATGATCTTGATTCAATCTGTTCCGATCGAACGATACCAAGTATTTCTTAGCCGTTCTCCCCGAATAGGGGGAATGGGGTACTACAGCGAATTAGCTCTCATATGGGTTATGTGGGACACCATGATTTGGTAGGGAGATGTGATACAAAGATCTGACCAACTCCTCACCATTAAATTTACCAACAAAGGGGGGCTTGAGATTTTGGTAGGAGCGGTGTATGGACAAAATGATAGAATCAAGCGTCTAGGGTTGTGGAATGACATTACTATGAACAGGCGCTGATTGGAGATAGATGGCCGCTAGTTGTGGTTGGAGACTTCAATGCTACCTTATTCGCTTATAAAAGAATAGGAGGGTACCCGGTGCAATAGGCGATTATATCAGAATTTTAACATTGTCTATTATCCTCTGGGATAAGGTGTATGGATAAAATGAGACATATATAGACGTGGAATAACAAGGCGATAACAAACCGAATTGTCGTTCAGCTTGATCGTGCTATCTATAACGGGAGATGGTTGGAAGTGTTCCTGTCTTCTACGGAGGCATGCTTAATACCTGGAGCCAGCGATCACTCCCCTATTGTTATCAGACTAGAAGAAGTACCGGTTATCAAAGGGAGACCTTTCAGATTCAACAACACATGGATTCATATGGAAGGCTATGAGAAGGTAGTTCAACAAGGTTGGGAGTCTGGGTCGACTGGGACTGCTCAGTTCAAGATGGTTCAGAAGTTGAAAGCTATTAAAGGTCTTCTCAAAGCCTGGAATAAAGGCAGACCTCCCACTCCTCTCTAAGAACTGGAGGACAAGTTATCTGACATTCAAATGAGAGTTCAGCTAGACCCGCTTAATCCCGCTCTCACGGAAGAGGAGGTAGCCCATCAAGATTGTGTGCGCAAGGATATATTCCTAGATGAGGTCCAGATCAGACAAAGAGCTAAATGCAATTGGCTCAGAGATGGAGATAGGTGTTCTAAATTCTTTCATGCTACTGTCAAGGCTAGACATAGTCGGAATACCATACACAGATTGCTTGATCCTGATGGAATTCTCATTATTAGGGATGAGGGTATCCGGAATAAGGCGGTGCGGTATTTTTGGAACCTTTACAGTGAGATCTTCTATCCGAATGACTTTCCGCACTTTGACTTTAAGAGGATAGTCACTCAGCAAGGTAATGCTGCTTTACGGGCAACAATGTCGATGGAAGAGATACATTCTATTGTTAGTAATGCAGACCCTACCAAATTGCCAGGACTGGATGGCTTCGGGGCGGCCTTTTTAAAAAAATACTGGGAGATGATTAAGGTCTACGTCCTGGATGCAGTGAGAGAGTTTTTTTTTATCTCTGGTAAACTGCTAAAGGAGCTCAATCACACATTTATGGTATTAATAGCTAAGGTGGAGGGTACGACTGAACTGGGAGACTTCAGGCTGATTGTATGCTGTAACTTCTTATACAAGATTATAACCCACCTGATGTGTGACCGGATGAGGGTTGTTATAAAAGAGCTTATTTTCCCTAATCAGATAGCCTGCATCAAAGGGCGCTCCATCTCGGAGAATTTTCTGCTGGAAAATGAACTTGTTAGGGATTTCAACAAGCAGGGAGGTAACAAAGCTTGTCTTAAGCTGGATCTCAGAAAAGCTTACGATATGGTAAACCGGGACATCCTTTGCCACATCATGATATGCATGAGTTTTGACAGATGGTGGGTGGATAGGGCGAGGGAGTGTGTATGCTCTTCTTCTTTCTCGATTATGATTAGGGGTCAGTCGGAGGGATTTTTCGGAAGCAGCAGAGGCCTGAGACAAGGGGATCCCTATATCCCTATCTCTTTGCTATGGTGATGGAATTTCTCACTTGTCTTTTAGATGATGCGACTATAGACGGATTGATTACTCCGATATTTTAGAAGGTTAATCGTCCCATCTAATATATACTGATGACATCTTGGTGTTCGTTGAGCCGTCTGACATATGCCTGGGCACTCTGAAGCGTATATTCGATACCATAGAGAAATGGTCGGGTTTGCAGCTGAATAAGAATAAGAGCCAAATGTTCTGGAACCGTACTTGTGAGAATAAAGAGGCATGGCTGGCCAAGATGGGCATAATGGAAGGACAATCAACTATGATGCTAATGCGGAGTATGAAGGTCTTCTCAATTACACTCAATCGAAACTAGAGGGATGGCAGGCGCAGATGTTGTCCTTTGGAGGGAGGATTGAACTTATTAAAGCCGTAATTGAGACGGTTGCTCTTTTCTGGCTCCAGGCCATTATGCTACCAAATGGTACAATGAAGAAAATGGAGAGCATGTGTACGAGCTTCTTGTGGAAAGGAGGCATACGTGCAATTAGTTGGGAAGAGTTGTTTCAGCCTAAAAAGTAAGGTGGAGTTGGACTGCGATCGTTGGGTCTTCTCCGGGAAACTGCATATCTCAAATTGTTCTGGAGATTCATCAATGGTAAGTCTCTGTGGACCAAATGGATCAAGGGCAGGTACTTTCCGAAAGGGGACTTCTAGTCAGCTAGTAGCAACAATAACTTCTCGATCACCGTTAAAGTTTTGCTGAAGACGAGAAGAAAGGCCAAGGGTAAATTGACGAGAGTCATAGGTTTAAGGAACCAAACAAGCATTTGGCATAACCCATGGATTGGGCACTATAACCTGATTGAGAGGGAGGGATGGCATATTTATGAGCTGATGGGGTCACGGATAAGGTTAGCATCCTTATCCAGGAAGGAGAGTGGAAGATCCAGGGCCATTTGATCGAGACGGCCCATGTAGAAGATATCCGGACAGTGGAGATTGATAGACAAGCGATGGAGGATTACTGGACTTGAGAAGACATGGAGAAAGGTACTTTCAAGTTCAGTGCTGTCTTGAATCAGATACGAACCAATCATGAGGAGGTTGATTGGGCGAAGGTGATTTGGACCAAAGGGGTTGCAGTAAAAATGTCCCTGTGCTTATAAAAAGATATCAGGAATCGGCTTATGACTAGAGACAGGTTGAGTAATTTTGGAATCCACTGTGAGGACATGAAATATTGTTTATACGGTAAACATGATGAGACTATGGATCATCTGTTCTTCGCTTGTGTCAGTTGGGAGATCTGGAGTGCGTAGAGACATAAATTGGGGAAAACCCATGTTCAGTGTAGAGAGCTAGCTGCAGTCCTGAATGATATTAAAGCTCGGAAAGGAAAAGGAGAGAGAGGTATCCCCGTCTGAGAATAATATTTGGGGCAGTGGTATGGCATGTCTGGAGGGAACGCAACCAGCGTATATTTGAGGGCCGTACCCTTAGTACTTTTGTTGTACAAAATACTTTTGTTGTACAAAGAAACATAGATGCTGACATGGATTTCTTAGAACCCAGATGACTCATTTTGTAATCTGGCATAGATCTACGTTGTAATTATCGTTGGTCAATAATATTTACCTTCTTCAAATATATATATATATATATATATATATATATATATATATATATGTTGGTATATTAGAATATTCTTGGTATATTTTTTGGTATATTAGAATATTCTTGATATATTTATTGGGATATTAGAATATTCTACAGGGGATTTTAATGGGGTATTAATGTAAGATGAAGGGTTGTAAGGCTATAAATAGCCAAGAGATTATCAATAAAAAATATAATAATTACTCCAAAATATTCTACATGGAATCAGAGCCCAAACCCTAGCCACCACCTCCCAAACCCTGGCCGCCACCACCGCCACCGCTGCCACACCGCCCGCCACCACCGCTGTCGCGCCGTTCGCTTGCCACCACCGTCGTCGTTCGCCCGCCACTGTGAAGCCGCGACTCCCGCGGAGCCTTCTGCCGCTGGTCCTGGCGTCTTCCGCAGGTCATTCCAGACGTTGACATTGAAGGCCTAGATCTGATGGAGGAGAGACATGATCGTGTCTAGGAGAGGATGAAGAGAACGAACGTGAAATATGGGACGGGTGTGAGATGATCGGAGAAGAGGAGGATCGATGGAGGAGATCATCAAAAAGTTGGACTCTGCGGAGGTCGCAACGTTGATGAAGCTGATAAAACTATCGGCTGGTGAGAGCGTGACACGAACATTGGCGAAGTTGGAGCTTCCATCCATTAATATGAAGCTTGATGGACCGGCCACCTACCTGAGTTAGTCACGATGGGTGAGGAAAACCCTCGCAGGGAAGAACCTGGAGGGTTTCTTGTCATGGGAGAAGACAGAGCCAGATGGAGGCTCGACAGGACACGACGAGTGAAAGTCCACTCATATGGTGGTATACATTTGGCTCCTCAATTCTTTAGTCCAGTCGATCGCCGCCATAGTGGATGGACTTGAGATGGTGAAAGACGTGTGAGAGAAGTTGAGGAGAACCTACGATGGTGTGGGAAATAACTTGAGGGTTTTTTAGATCAATGGGGAGATCAACGATACCGTACAGAGAGAGAAGACGGTACAGGAGTATGCCACGGAGTTGGAGCATATGTGGTTGGATTATGATCACTTCTCAGATCTGGCGAGCTGCGAGGACCCGAAGTATAAGGAGAGAGATGTATATTTGCAGAGAGGACGATAAAGTTTCTTAAGGGACTGGCCGCAGTGTTTGCTTAGAGGACAACACTAATTCTAGCCCAACCGAAGATTCCTACACTTAAGGAGGCTATCTCGGCCATGATCCAGGAGGAGACTCGTATCAAGCTACATGTAGGGACATGTGGTCCTCCTGATGTGAAGACAGCACTGGCGGTTGCCAATTGAGGCAGCACAGGACCTAAGGGAGACACCCGACAGTGTTATAACTGCGGGGATGTGGGCTATCTGAGGTATGCTTGCACCAAACCACCCAAGGAGGGATATTCAGGTGGCATATGTGGACAGTTTAGAGGACGTGGCCGTAGTCGTGGGGGTCGACGGGATGGTCGAGGAGGTTATCGGGCAAACCTACTGGTAGTAGAAGGCGGGGAGAGAGATAATGGTGCCTATACTGAGGAGGATCAAGCACTACTGGGCATGCTGAAAGTATAAAGGAGAAAGCAGAGAGCGTCAAGCGATGGAGACATGAGGAGTGGGACTGAGGAGGCATCCACCTTAGTCTTCGTCAGAGGCAACGCTGTAATGTATGCCCATCCATCGGAAGGTACTGATGATGTACACGCCCTTACATCTATGTTTTTCCTTAGATCCTCGGACTGGATTGTCGATTCAGGTGCGTCTCAACACGTGATAGGAAATGCTAGTGAGTTCTCTTCCTACACTCACCTGGCATCTACAGACAACATTCAAACAGCCGATGGTACTTTCCAGCCAGTGGTCGGTAAGGGTACTATCGATTATACAGGTTCAGTAAGATTATCCAATGTTTTACATGCTCCTTCTTTTTCAGTCAGTCTTTTATCCATTAGTTCTATAATCCTCCAACTAAAATGCATTCTCTTTTGATATTCCTAAGGTAATCTTCTAGGAGAAGGAGACGGGATGAAGACTTGTGACTGGTACTTGGCATGATGAACTGTGGTACCTGGATCGGGAAGGACTGGATTCGGCATTGGTATCTGTAGCAAAAAGGGCAGGAATGAGAGGACCAAAGATAAGTGCCGAGGATACACGGATACTCCATCACAGGCGGTTGAAAAACTCATCTTTTGGTATTTTGAGTAGGTTGTATCCATCTATTTATGAGAAGGCAAATAAGAAAAAACTAGTATGTGATGCATGTGATTTAGGAAAACTTATTAGGAGATCATATGTTGGTGCAGGCCATAGGAGCTCTTCTGTTTGTAATATTATACATTCTGATGTCTGGGGGTTGTGCGCCACAACTACTATGAATGGTTACAAGTATTTAATCTCTTTTATTGATTGTTCTTCTCGTGTCACCTGACTGTATTTGATGAAGAATAAGAGTGAGCTCTTTTCCTATTTTTGGGACTTTCATAAACATGTCCAGACTCAGTACAGAGCAGTGGTGAAGTTTCTAAGGTCTGACAATGGAACAGAGTATACCAACAAAGCACTTGAGGAATACATGTCAGCCCAAGGGTTACAGCATCAGACCACCTGTGCATATATACCAACACAAAATAGAGTGGCAGAAAGAAAGAACAGACACCTTCTGGAGGTGGCAATGAGCATGATGATCGCTATGAATGTCCCACAGAGTCTGTGGGGGCATGCAATGTTGACAGCAGCTCGATTGATCAACAAGATGCCCTCGAAGGTACTGGAATGGAAGTCTCCATGTGAGATATTGTAAGAAAATAATAGTATGATACTCCCACTAAAGGTGTTTGGCTGCGTATGTTTTGTGAAGGACAACAGACCGTATGTTGGGAAACTTGACCATAGAGCAGTCAAGTGTGTATTCGTGGTCTATTCGGTGACTCATGTCACGCCCCAGTCCTAAAATACCGAGGGACTAGCCACGTGGCAATGGCCAGCAACACAACTCCAATGGGTAAACCCAATTTAATGAACCCGTTAGAGTGTACTTAAGCTGTAAAATAATATAATGGTCTACGATACATGTCACAGTCTAATTCTAATCTCATCCACAGAAGATAAACAAAATTCAAATGTCAACTAATCAAAAGAGAAATATAATCCAACAAGTCTCAATAAAATGTGTCTCAGGAAATAACCCGATAATGAGTTTAATACAATAATCCAAGAGACAGGAAATAAAGTAACTAGAAACAGAAATAACTGAGTATATAAAGAAAATAATCAGGAGAAATCATCGGATACCACCTCGTCCTCTGGTGTTGGTATTGCTCCAATGTCTGCTCATGTCCCGTATACCTCGGGGTAGATCTCCTCTGTTAAACCTGGGAACATAATCCGGATCCAGCTCCTCAGGGGACATAGCAAGATACAAGAATAACTCAAGACAATAAAATACAGTATATAAAAATAAATATCAACAGGGCAAACTATGTAACCAGCTCCATTACTAGTACTCAGGCTGAGACCACTACAAGCTCTGTGTCGGGGAGCCGGTAGCGGTAATATCACGTAGTGGGCCTAGCTCTGATATAGAGGCTACAACACCGTAATAATAAATATATATGTATGTAATCAGCCTGTAGCCTGTGTGTCTCTCCCCATCCAATGTAATCACACGTCTCATGTCAACGACGTCTCATGTCCATAACACGGAAGATCATGACCTCTAGATAGTACAGCGAGTCATAATAATATATATGTATATGCAAGATCTATGTCACGAATCCTATAAGCCTATACAGAATCACCATGAATACTCAGGAAAGATTTTGTTTCATGAATAGTGTCAAGTGTCCTATGGTATGACGTACTTGAATAAGCAAGCACGAAAATAAAGGATCGGGTTATCAACTCTCTAAATGATGTTACACGACTCCGCGTACGGCGTCGACACCCGAATATTATTCGGACGTTAAGCAACGTCTCACGGTCCTAGGTTGAAAATGATACTTCTTAAGAGTATATATATATATATATATATATATATATATATAAAGAACTCAAGCAAATAATATAACAAGAACTACTGTAAGTTGGCAAGGTACGCTTGCCTGGGGCTTGAACTCCTTCAGTTGCTCTGGTAACAGCAAAATCTCCAGAAAAGCCTCCGGATGCTGAAATAAACATTATCATTACTCTCAGAAGATATGAAATAGCTAGAATTGACTACCCATAAGTCTAATTTGGACACAAACAAAATTGATAGTTTCTGGTCAAAGCGGGGTCCAAAGGTGGGCCCACTTCGCACCAAAAAATGTGCCAGAGATAAAGTTCTCCAAATTTGTTAAACTTAGTGTTTACGAGTCTGGAACGATGATACAAACCCAAGGAAACATCCAAAACTGGATTCTGATGAGCCGATCACAAAATCGCCCGCCAAGTAGAGCCGTGGGGCCCACGAAACAAGATTTCGTCAACGTTCTTAGAATCGAACCAAACTTGTGTCACGAGACCAGCGTAATGCTGCGAATCCAATGACATAAATTTTGTTACGAAACGACAAGCACACACGAAGTTACAATGAGTGTCAGAACAGACTCGATACGGGATATTTTCGACGGATACGCGTTAATTTCGGTGTGTACGCACATCTAAATCAACTTTCGCAAAATCCCACATGTCCGCATTAGCGATACGCACCTTTCGATGTAATTCACACACGATGAAGTTGCCTCGTTTAGAGGGACGCATCCAGTTTCGGGAAAATTTAGGTTTTAAAAACCAAGTTTTTGGTCAACTTTACCTGCGAATAAAATACAACATACAACGAGTTAAAATAAACTAATTATAGGGTCTTAATCTCGGTTAGGTTATCTAATTTACTGTTCAAACAGAATCTAAAAATAATAAACATGTTGGGAGTAAATCGGCCATGAACATGGGGCTCCGGGAAAGTTTTCAGAACCAAAATGTGTTATTTTTTCCTGTTTTGCGTCGTAATTTGCGACCGATACAGGTTGCGATACCCCGAACTAATTATATAAGGTTCGAGAGGGTCACGTGGTCTTCGCATAGGATTCGACAGAATGAAATTTGGATCGATATACAGGGAGATACGAGACTGGGAAGGGGCATACCTCATTGTTGTTCGTGGAAGTGCGATCCGTGGCGGTTTTCACGGTCGACGTGCGGCGGCGTGCGGCGGTCGTCAGTGGCCTGAGGTGGTCGTGGGAGGTTGGGGAGCTTGGGGAAGTGGTCGTGAGGTGCATATGTGTAAGGAAATGGGAGGTTTATGAAGGAGAAGAGGGGGTCACGAGGGGGGTGGTCCGCGGGAACCAGGGGTCGTGGGTGTGCGGGGGGGGGGGGGGTAGCCACTGTAGTAGTGGGTCGGGTCGGGTTGGCGAGTCGGGCCCGACCCATTAGAGCTGGGTTGGGTTTAGTTCAGTTAGGTTTAGTTTGGGTTGGTTTGGTTCGGTTCAGGTTGGTTCGGTCTGGTTTATTTAAAAACAATATTTTTAGCTATTTAAAAATAGTTTTTGAGCCCAATAAATTGCAGAAAAATTACACAATATTATATTATTAATTATACACTCAAAAAAATAATTTTGGTAATAATTTAATATTTAATATAATACATAAAAATATTAATCCTTTGAAGAACATTTATTTTTAAATAATTAAAAACCACAGAAAAATCCCAAAATTTTATTTTTAAAATTTTAAAAAAATTGGGTATTTACTGTCACGCCCCGGTCTCGCAGGGCCGATCGTCCTCGCTTTGGTCCCTACGGAACCGATCGTCCTCGCACGGGCGTGATGCCGTGCAAGCCTAAAGTGCGCTTGCACAAGGCCAAAGCTTTGATACAAGGGCAAGTAAGCTATTCAATACTGAAGCAGCGGCACATAACATTGCAGAAAAGTGAAGAACACAATGGCATATGAAAATAAGCTCTTTTATTGATATTCACAAGTGTTACAAGCGGCGCATGGCCGAGGTTACAATTCGCTCAAGCACTCTTCTCTCGATTACAATAATACCGTTCCATACATTATGTCCCTCTATATAAAATCAGCTCAAAGCAGGCACAACTCGATGCGGCTCAAGGCATCGACTCCAGATTTCTGGTTCCTTGGGATGAGGCACGGCTATCACTTCCACGGACGAACAAGCACCTGAGAAAAAGCAGATTGTTGGTGGGTCAGCACTTTATACAAGTATTGGTGAGATAAAACAACTGAACAGAAGCTACACCCCCTGAAACCCACACTAAGTAATCATGTGGCAAAATATTGCATTACTAGTGATCTTGCTAGTTTTACCTAAGTTCATTTCATGCAGCTCAGAACTATAGTCAGATTATATCTTTTGAAAACATAACTTTGAAACAGTTTGCATATTCAAACTATAAGCATACGATTCGGGACAGTGCTCTATCGTGCAGTGCGCAGCATGTATTGTGCATCACTAACTAACTCTTCGGGGCAAGGTAGCATATAGGAACTATCATTCAATCGAGCATACAAGTTAACTATCAATCAGAGGTCGGTCCCCGAGAAACTCAGGATCGGTAACAGTAATCCAGCTAACCAATGACTCACATTCTGATCCTATTAGCAGCTGTGACTCATGGCTGCACATTACTGCCGAAGCAGCCGTAACCAAGGTTCAGCTCTACACTAATAGTCATTGTCCGACCGATGCAATGCATGAAGCACTAACAGATAAACTCTATGATGCAGACAAAATAAACATGCGTGCTCATGCATAAACTCATATTTCTTACCCCATAGCCGAACGGTTATCCCTGCAGCAGACACACAAGTTAGCCACAATATTCACATTATGAACAAACTTATGAATCAAACATTTGGTGTCATCAATCGATAGGTATGCAAGAAGGTAAACCTAGCATGCGCCCTATCTATATGACGGTCCCTGAGAAACTCATTGATGGACAACAACACCCCCCTAGATCCTTTCGGAACGGAACATCAGGGTGCTCTCACAATCCCTTCCGGACCGACCGATTCCCAGTGCCCCAGGAATCGATCGAGAGACTATTACCTTGTGCACAAGTTGTCCGAGACCAATGCATAATAAGCAACATTCACATTCACATTCACAAGCATTTAACAATCTAATAGCCACGCCCCCTAGAACCCGAAGGAACGGAATATCAGGGCGGACTATTAGACTCTCACTTTCGTTCATTCAAGCACACACATCTTTTCACATATCTAATAGCACACCCCCTGGAGCCAGAAGGCACGGAACATCAGGGCGCACTATTAGTCTATGCATATACGAATCAAAGACTTTAGCAGTTCGATATAGCAAAACAGACAAGCAGAACACATAAGGCAAGCACGATTGATTTCATATTTAACATGCAATAACTATCTCTTTCTTAGCATACTCACAGGGACTTATTCATGCGATTCATTTACTTATCTTTCTTAGCATAGCAATGGTTCGTTCGATAGCTGTGTCGGTGTTTCTAAGCATGCAATATTTCTTATACCTCTTTAGCATAGCAATGGTTATATCTTATTTCTGACAAGCATTCATATTCTCTAGTTAGGCAGCATATTTGTTTCAATGACAAGCTATGTGAGTTCTCTTATTAGCATGCTGAGTCAGTTCTATCATTCTCTTATGAAAATATTCTTCTTAAACAAACAAGCATTCAAAAACTAAGATTCATTATTAAGTCATGCAAGAATCAGAGAATGCAGTTCTGCCCACTCACTTTGATTAATCGGTCGGAAACTCTCCGAGAAGACTTCCATTCGAGCAAGCAAGGCGATCTCACTTGTACATAGCGTCGATGCGGAACGGGGCGCTATATTTACAATCTATCTACCTTAAAAGAATTGCGTCCTCGCAATTAAAAAAATGAAACATAACCGGTCAGAAGAGATGATGCGATTGTAAGACATGTTTGAAGCACGACACAAAGGATAAAGAATCATAAACAAGGAAAAATTGAGAGTAAGGGTGAGGGTTTTGTTCAAGCAGAACATGTAGGAAAGAAATAAAATATTTTCCTAGGCAATAAAATATAAGTAACTCAAGAGTAAAAGAGTCTGGTTAGAACGAAGATCAACTACAGCTTACGAAAAGTTGGGTACCAATTACTAATCTAGACTAACAAGTTCATGCTAACAAAATACTAGGCTTAGGCTAGGGAATGGAACTAACAGGCATATGCTAAAGTATTACTAGGAATAAATAGCTATGATAAGACTAAATCTTACTCATATTCGCTACTCCTCGAGTCTGTGCCTCCTTTCCTGTCATCGTAAAAGTCTGTCCACATCCTTGCGATGGTGTCCTCTGCTGTTGTTGGGCCTGCTGGAAGAGTGATGCCCGTGGTGCCAAGGGTGGCCTCGGCTGATATCCTCCCGGTGTTGGTAAAGCTTTTCGGTTAACCTTCGGTGCTCGTTCTCGACGATCAGGTCAATCCCTTACTGAATGATGATTGGATCCGCAAGCTAAACATAATCCCAATATGTGTCGGCATTCCTTGGCAAGATGGCCTACCTTGCCACAGTAGTGACAAGTAGGAAGGACTAGTGCTAGTGGTGTAAATGCTCTCTGTAGTGGATTCATCTGTGGTCGCTTTGCAGATCCCTGTTGTGCTCGGTCTGGTGCTAATGCATGCGACTGCTTTTGGCTGGACTCTCTCCTGGTGACGCGCTCCATGGGTCAGGCTGCAGCAAGGACGTCCGTGTATGAAGTAGTTGTAACAGAGCTAATTAATTTCTGTAGCTCAGAGCTAAGTCCGTCAAAGAACTTCTCCGCCCGACTTTACTGGGCCTCTTGATGAACCTGTTGTTGGGCTTGCATCATTGAGTAAAATATTTGGAACATCTGTTGTCCGTCCATAGGTTGTCCTGGTGGAAAAATATGCATCGTTGGAGTAAACTGCGATAGTAGTGGAATGTAATCTCGCTGAAATCTTGAGACGTGCTGATCTGTTTGACTGCTTTGGTGAGTAGATTGACCTCCACCCACTGGTGTCACTTCATCGTCGTAGGTGACCATAATACCTTGTGGTGTACTTGCGGGAGTCTCGTCGCTTGCTTGTGAATCTATTACTCTGCATCCAAAATAAACTATAAGAGGCGCACAGAGGAATCAAGGCAGGATACAAGTCAAGAAATTATTTTAAAATCGATATAGAGGTCAAGAACGAATCAATCAAGTGGATGAGATCCTATAACTTATCCTATCTTAATTTGCAGGCTTGTTCGGTTCCTTAGTTGAAACCGAAGCAACATAGTCGTAGACCTGCATGGGCCACCATAAAAACTATGTCACGCCCCAGTCCCAAAATACCGAGGGACTAGCCACGTGGCCATGGCCAGCAGCACAACTCCAATGGGCAAACCCAATTTAATGGACCCGTTAGAGTGTACTTAAGCTGTAAAACAATATAATGGTCTATGATGCATGTCACATTCTAATTCTAATCTCATCCACAGAAGGTAAACATAATTCAAATATCAACTAATTAAAAGAGAAATATAATCCAACAAGTCTCAATAAAATGTATCTCGGGGAACAACCCGATAATGAGTTTAATACAATAATCCAAGAGACAGGAAATAGAATAACTAGAAACAAAAATAACTGAGTATATAAAGCAAATACTCATGAGAAATCCTCTGATATCACATCGTCATATGGTGCTGGTACTGCTCCAGTGTCTGCTCATGTCCCGTATACCTCGGGGTAGATCTCCTCTGTTAAACCTGGGGACATAATCTGGATCCAGCTCCTCAGGGGACATAGCAAGATACAAGAATAACTCAAGACAATAAAATGCAGTATATAAAAATAAATATCAACAGGGCAAACTATGTAACCAGCTATGTTATATGCAAATGAGACCATTACTAGTACTCAGGCTGAGACCACTACAAGCTCTATGTCGGGGAGCCGGTAGCGGTAATATCACGTAGTGGGCCTAGCTCTGATATAGAGGCTACAACACCGCAATAATAAATATATATGTATGTAATCAGCATGTAGCCTGTGTGTCTCTTCCCATCCAATGTAATCACACGTCTCATGTCAACGACGTCTCATGTCCATAACACGGAAGATCATGACCTCTAGATAGTACAGCGAGTCATAATAATATATATGTATATGCAAGATCTATGTCACGAATCCTATAAGCCTATACAGAATCACCATGAATACTCAGGAAAGATTCTGTTTCATGAATAGTGTCAAGTGTCCTATGGTATGACGTACTTGAATAAGCAAGCACGAAAATAAATGATTGGGTTATCAACTCTCTAAATGACGTTACACGACTCCGCGTACGGCGTCGACACCCGAATATTATTCGGACGTTAAGCAACGTCTCACGGTCCTAGGTTGAACATGATAATTCTCAAGAGTGTGTGTATATATATATATATATATATATATATATATATATATATATATATATATATATATATATATATATATATAAAGAACTCAAGCAAATAATATAACAAGAACTACTACAAGTTGGCATGGTACGCTTGCCTGTGGGTTGAACTCCTTCAGTTGCTCTGGTAACAGCGAAATCTCCAGGAAAGCCTCTGGATGCTGAAATAAATATACCATTCTCAAAAGATATGAAATAGCTATGATTGACTGCCCATAAGTCCAATTTGGACACAGGAACAGAATTGACAGTTTTTGGTCAAAGCGGGTTCCAAAGGTGGCCCACTTCGCACCAAAAAATATGCCAGAGACAAAGTTCTCCAAATTTATCAAACTTAGTGTCTACGAGTTCGGAACGATAATAAGAACCCAACGAAACATCCAGAACTGGATTCCGATGAGCCGATCACAAAATCGTCCGTTAAGTGGAGCCGTAGGGCCCACGAAACGGGGTTTTGTCAACGTTCTCAGAATCGAACCAAACTTGGGTCACAGGACCAGCATAATGATACGAATCCAATGGTGTAAGTTTTGTTACGAAACAACAAGCACACACAAAGTTACAACGAGTGTCAGAACAAGTCCGATACGGGATATTTTCGACGGATACGCGTTGATTTCAGTGTGCACGCACATCCAAATCAACTTCCATAAAATTTTACACGTTCGTATTGACGATACGCACCTTTCAATGTAATTCACACACGATGAATCTGTCTCGTTTAGCAGAACGCACCCAGTTTCGAGAAAATTTAGGTTTTGAAAACCAAGTTTTTAGTCGACTTTGCCTGCGAATAAAACACAACATACAGCAAGTTAAAATAAACTAATTATATGGTCTTAATCTTGGTTAGGTTGTCTAATTTACTATTTAAACAGAATCTAAAAATAATAAACATGTTGGGAGTAAATCGGCCATGAACATGGGGCTCCGGGACAGTTTCTAGAACCAAAAATATGTTGTTTTTTCCTATTTTGTGTCGCAATTTGCGACCGATACAGGACGCAATACCCCAAACTAATTACATAGGGTTTGAGAGGGTTACGTGGTCTTCGCATAGGATTTAACAGAACAAAATTTGAATCGATATACAAGAAGATACGAGACTGGGAAGGGACATACATCGTTGTTGTTCGTGGAAGGGCGATCCGCGGCGGTTTTTATGGTCGACGTGCGACGGTCGTCGGTGGCCGGAGGTGGTCGTGGGAGGTTGGGGAGCTTGGGGGAGTGGTCATGAGGTGCATAGGTGTAGGGAAATGGGAGGTTTATGAAGGAGAATAGGGGGTCGCGCGTGTAACACCCCGTTCCGCTCAAGCGGACTGCCGATTCAAACGGCAATAGTGCAACTGTCCCGACCCGCCTTGCCTCAACGAGAAGCAAAAGATATCCAGACTTGTCCCTACAGGAATCCGGCTTGGACTTTCAGAGGCTCGTTTGACGTATCGCTCTACCGAGGCGAATCATCGCTAAGGTGGGTGGCTACGGTGAACTTGTCTTTGCTTAGCCAGCACACATAAAATCTGGAATATTTCATGCTAGTCGCTAGGTGATTCACCCCCTGCATGCTAATAAATCCAACGCACCTAGCTAAGGGAATAATCCCAACTTGTATTGCTTATGCTAGAATATGGAAAATGAAATACTGCTTATATTCAGACCCTCGCATGCTAAGTCCCCTAACGGTTTCATCTCTCGGTTTACCTTCGGGTCCGAGCAAACGTGCTGCCTATGTTCCTTAGAAACGCATGCTTGTCTGCTTGTAATGTTGCCATGTTTTTATCCAAACTCCGGGAGACTACTACGTAGTCGTTCCGCGCCTGAATGAACCTGCAAGTATCCGGGACCGTTGGGTCTCCAAGGCAATCCCCGAACCAGGGGCACGCATCAGGGTAACAAATACTGAACGTGAATCCTTTAATGTGACAACTGAATGATAATCACATCAAGTTTATATCTGAACGAGAATCATGTCATGTAACGAACGAATCTCAGCTCTTGGAGCAAACGCTCGTTCAGATCATGAATCAATGGATTATCATTCAAGTTGTGGATTGAAACTGACCCTGACCTGCATGTCGCGGACAACTCGACAACGAGGTACCGTTCCATGGGCGATCACCGGGGCACTGGGACCGACCCGATTCGGATGGAACATAACGTAATAGTCGCTCACGTGATTGACGGGATGGTTTGCAGCGCCTCACGTGCTTTCGTTGCATTCTCTACCCCGCCAATTGACTATGGTCCTTTATGGCTATGCCAGCGACTAACGTTCATATAGATAAGTCATCCTCGCTTAGCGGCTATCCGCGTGCGAGTCATTGCATCGCATCAAGAAACAACTTAATACCTGAACGATCATGTTAAAACGACCCTCATGTTTGCATATGCTATGCCTCCTGAATGTTATACTTGCCCGTGCTTGAATTAACAATGTTGCCTCAATGTTTGCCTTGGACAGGGAAGGAGATGGTAAGTTGGTAAGTCTTGCCGTGTTTCCTCCCATGTTGTACGGCGCACTGCCCGACACGGATTAGGCTATTCAATATTTGCATAAAACTGATCCTAAGGCAACTAGAAAGACAACTTAATAGTTGTGCACGGAACCTGTATTACGTATTTGGATTTTTCGAGCGGGCGAGTAGCTTCCCCACCAGTGCATTCAATGTACTGATAATCCACCAGTTTGTTTGCAGGGTGCGGGAGAACCTCGTTCGGTGCGGATGCCTCCTTCGTATGTGCTAAGGCCAGGAGTTCCCTCTGAAGCCTTGCGACGGTGCGTCCAAAACTGAAGCACATATACAAGACATAATGTTGGAACATAGCCCGAACTCGCCTGAACATCGCCTGAACAATCATTCCACAAATGTAGCCACTTGGCACGCTTTTACTGTTTCCGAGAGAGAGGCTTGAGCGACTTATAATCTCGGCTATACGCCGCCCGTAACACATGTCTATATCAATAAAAGAGCTTGCCTTACTTCAACTTGTGTTTCAATGCTTCCGCTATATTTGTCAACTCAGAGAACTTGTTACCGATCGCCTATGCGTTCATGACTCCGCTACACTCGGACAATCTGTGCGACTCTGTGGCTTAGAACTCTTACCGTCAGCCAATGAATCACGGCCTTGCACGGGCGTGGTTCACGCTCGTGCGGCATCACGCCCGGATGGGTCAAGCGATCGTTCTGCGGGAGCGCTGACGAGGGTGATTCCCTCCTAGCGGGAACGGCCGATTTGCCTGCGGGAGATCGGAGCGTGACATAGTGGTATCAGAGCCTGGCTTCTACGCCTTTGGACTTCGATTCGATATCTCTGTTTCGAAAGCTCGTTCGTGGGTTATGTGCACGCTCTCTCTCAATGCCTCGATGGGATGCGTTTTGAATGATATGATTGCTTGTCTGGTTGTATGCTGCGAGTGGCCTTTGTGCCAACCTGTGTGAAACCTTGAGAGTATCGCTAGTAGCTTGTCCGATTTTTACTAACTCTAAGTTTGGTTGAATGCATCTATTCGAGGGACGCCTTGAACTAGTGCACCATCCAAGACTTAAGAAAAGGTGAAACTCGAGTGCTGAGACTTCGCTATCACTAAGCTGGTTGACGTGTTCACGTTAGAGGGGCCCTTCGAAAGTGCGCACGATCCAGTCTAAGCGATATGCTGATTTCGAAGCTTGTGCAAGTGAATATCCAAATGAACAAGTACAACGACTTGTCTAGGATTGCCTCAACCCTAGAATACTGCTTGTCCTCAGTAAGTCTCGAGGACGAGACTTTTTCTGAGTTGGGTAGGATGTAACACCCCATTCCGCTCAAGCGGACTGCCGATTCAAACGGCAATAGTGCAACTGTCCCGACCCGCCTTGCCTCAACGAGAAGCAAAAGATATCCAGACTTGTCCCTACAGGAATCCGGCTTGGACTTTCAGAGGCTCGTTTGACGTATCGCTCTACCGAGGTGAATCATCGCTAAGGTGGGTGGCTACGGTGAACTTGTCTTTGCTTAGCCAGCACACATAAAATCTGGAATATTTCATGCTAGTCGCTAGGTGATTCACCCCCTGCATGCTAATAAATTCAACGCACCTAGCTAAGGGAATAATCCCAACTTGTATTGCTTATGCTAGAACATGGAAAATGAAATACTGCTTATATTCAGACCCTCGCATGCTAAGTCCCCTAATGGTTTCATCTCTCGGTTTACCTTCGGGTCCGAGCAAACGTGCTGCCTATGTTCCTTAGAAACACATGCTTGTCTGCTTGTAATGTTGCCATGTTTTCATCCAAACCCCGGGAGACTACTACGTAGTCGTTCCGCGCCTGAATGAACCTACAAGTATCCGGGACCGTTGGGTCTCCAAGGCAATCCCCGAACCAGGGGCACGCATCAGGGTAACAAATACTGAACGTGAATCCTTTAACGTGACAACTGAATGATAATCACATCAAGTTTATATCTGAACGAGAATCACGTCATGTAACGAACGAATCTCAGCTCTTGGAGCAAACGCTCGTTCAGATCACGAATCAATGGATTATCATTCAAGTTGTGGA
Source organism: Iris macrosiphon (assembly GCA_036927795.1). Lineage (NCBI taxonomy): Eukaryota > Viridiplantae > Streptophyta > Magnoliopsida > Asparagales > Iridaceae > Iris > Iris macrosiphon. The sequence goes on from JAYESA010000001.1 coordinate 176,421,079, forward strand.
TTGAAACTGACCCTGACCTGCATGTCGCGGACAACTCAACAACGAGGCACCGTTCCACGGGCGGTCATCGGGGCACTGGGACCGACCCAATCCGGATGGAACATAACGTAATAGTCGCTCACGTGATTGACGGGATGGTTTGCAGTGCCTCACGTGCTTTCGTTGCATTCTCTACCCCGTCAATTGACTATGGTCCTTTATGGCTATGCCAGCGACTAACGTTCATATAGATAAGTCATCCTCGCTTAGCGGCTATCCGCGTGCGAGTCATTGCATCGCATCAAGAAACAACTTAACACCTGAACGATCATGTTAAAACGACCCTCATGTTTGCATATGCTATGCCTCCTGAATGTTATACTTGCCCGTGCTTGAATTAACAATGTTGCCTCAATGTTTGCCTTGGACAGGGAAGGAGATGGTAAGTTGGTAAGTCTCGCCGTGTTTCCTCTCATGTTGCACGGCGCACTGCCCGACACGGATTAGGCTATTCAATATTTGCATGAAACTGATCCTAAGGCAACTAGAAAGACAACTTAATAGTTGTGCACGGAACCTGTATTACGTGTTTGGATTTGTCGAGCGGGCGAGTAGCTTCCCCACCAGTGCATTCAATGTACTGATAATCCACCAGTTTGTTTGCAGGGTGCGGGAGAACCTCGTTCGGTGCGGATGCCTCCTTCGTATGTGCTAAGGCCAGGAGTTCCCTCTGAAGCCTTGCGACGGTGCGTCCGGAACTGAAGCACATATACAAGACATAATGTTAGAACATAGCCCGAACTCGCCTGAACATCGCCTGAACAATCATTCCACAAATGTAGCCACTTGGCACGCTTTTACTGTTTCCGAGAGAGAGGCTTGAGCGACTTGTAATCTCGGCTATACGCCGCCTGTAACACATGTCTATATCAATAAAAGAGCTTGCCTTACTTCAACTTGTGTTTCAATGCTTCCGCTATATTTGTCAACTCAGAGAACTTGTTACCGATCGCCTATGCGTTCATGACTCCGCAGCACTCGGACAATCTGTGCGACTCTGTGGCTTAGAACTCTTACCGCCAGCCAATGAATCACGGCCTTGCACGGGCGCAATTCACGCTCGTGCGGTATCACGCCCGGATGGGTCAAGCGATCGTTCCGCGGGAGCGCTGGCGAGGGTGATTCCTGCCTAGCGGGAACGGCCGATTTGCCTGTGGGAGATCGGGGCGTGACAGGGCGGGGGGGGTGGGTCGCGGGAACCGGGGGTCGTGGGTGTGCGGGAGGGGGGGTAGCCACTGTAGCAGTGGGTCGGGTCGGGTTGGCGGGTCAGGTTCGAACCATTAGAGCTGGGTTGGGTTTAGTTCAGTTGGGTTTAGTTTGGGTTGGTTTGGTTCGGTTCAGGTTGGTTCGGTCTGGTTTATTTAAAAATACTGTTTTTAGCTATTTAAAAATAGTTTTTGAGCCCAATAAATTTCAGAAAAAGTATACAACATCATGTTATTAATTATACACTCAAAAATATAATTTTGGCAATATTTTAATATTTAATATAATACACAAAAATATTAATCCTTTGAAGAACATTTATTTTAAATAATTAAAAACCACAGAAAAATCCCAAATATTTATTTTTAAAATTTTAAAAAAATCGGGTGTTTACAACTCAGAAGGGGTACGTGTGCTGGAGCCCAGTAGAGAAGAAAAAGTTTGTGAGCATGGATGTTCACTTCAGGGAGTTTGAGCCATACTACCGTCATGAGGGAACCTCATCCATGAGCAACTCATCTGATACTGAGAGTATGAGGCGAGAGAGGAAGATTTGTGAGAGTGTGTTGACCAATTTAGGAGTATGGCATAGAGGAACATTTGAGGAGGAGTAGGAGAGTGAAGAGGAACATGGGGAGGCGATGAGAGGTGTTAGGCCCACGGCTCAGGAGGAGTTACTTACCTACAACAGGAAAGAAAAGCAAACTGCAGGACCAGTACCTATAGTGTCAGTGCCAAGTCTTTTGCCTGCGTCTGTCTCGACTCCTGAGACACCACCACCACCACCAGATTCTCCTTCAGGTGATATCACTCTTCCTACTACTCCCACACCATTATCAGTACGGAGGACCACTCGCAGCAATACGAAAAATCCTCCTGATAGATATGGTTGGGACCTTGCTCAGTTTGTTTCATATAATAATATCTCTTCTTCTCATGGAGCATTCATTGCATCTTTGGATAGTATTACTGTACCTAACAATTGGCAAGATGCCAAGAACGATCCAAAGTGGAAAACGGCGATGCACGAGGAGTTAGGCGCTCTTGAGAAGAACCACACTTGGGAACTGGTAAAACTGCCAGAGGAAAAGAGGGCAGTCGGATGCAAGTGGGTCTTTACTGTGAAGTAGAACCTAGATGGAAAAGTATAGCGCTACAAGGCTCGACTGGTGGCAAAATAATATAGTCAGACGTACGACATTGACTATGATGAGATCTTCGCACCAGTGGCGAAGATGAGCACCGTCAAAACCCTGATTTCTTTGGCAACGAATGGTGGATGGAAGCTACACCAACTGGATGTGAAGAATGTGTTTCTTCATGGGGATCTAGTGGAGGAAGTGTACATGGAGATACCACCGTAATTCTATACCGATAAGACAGTGGGAAAGGTCTGCAGGTTGAAGAAGTCCCTCTATGGACTGAAGCAGTCTCCTCGAGCGTGGTTTGACAGATTCAGGAGGGAGATGATAGGGATGGAATATCAGCAGATCAATGCTGATCATACTGTGTCTTCCGTCGGAGTGGAGGCCACATCACCATGCTTGTGGTGTATGTAGACGATATGATTATCACAGGAGATGATGAGCAGAAGATTGTCCGACTCAAGGGAAGCTTGGCAAGGAGTTCGAGGTGAAGGACCTTGGACTTTTTCGGTACTTCCTTTGGATTGAGATTGCTCGAGAAACATAGGGGATTGTTCTTTCTCAGAGAAAGTATGCGCTGGACCTTCTCACAGAGACAGGGATGTTGGGATGCAAACCTGCAGCGACGCCGATCAACCAGGGGTTCAAGCTGTATGCTGAGGCTGGAGAACCAGTTGACCGAGGCAGATACCAGAGGCTGGTGGGCAAGTTGATCTATTTGAACCACACACGTTCTGATATATCTATTTGATCTATGGCTGAAGAGTATGCTGGTGGAGCTGAAGCTGGATCAAGGAGCCAAGATGAAGAAGTGGTGTGACAACCAGTCAGCCATCAGTATCGCCAACAATCCAGTGCAACATGACAGGACCAAACACATCGAGATCGATCGGTTCTTCATCAAGGAAAATTTGGACCGTGGACTACTGGAGCTAGGTCATATTCCAACCAAGGAGCAGGTAGCAGACAGTATGACCAAGGGACTTAGCTCTGCAGATATGATTAGAGAATGTGACAAGATGAGCTTAGCGAATATCTTTCGTCCATCTTGAGGAGGAGTGTTGGTATATTAGAATATTCTTGGTATATTTGTTGGTATATTAGAATATTCTTTGTATATTTGTTGGGATATTAGAATATTCTACAGGGGATTTTAATGGGATATTAATGTAAGATGAAGGGTTGTAAGACTATAAATAGCTAAGAGATTATCAATAAAAAATATAACAATTACTCCAAAATATTCTACAATATATATATATATATATATATATATATATATATATATATATATATATATATATATATTAGTATTAGTATTAGTATTAGTATCAAACATGTTAGTTAAGTACTTCATTATACATGACCAAAATAATCACATCCAAACAATATTCAATGATTTGGGAGGTAGGTAGAGATTTTGGGGTCCCTATAATTTGCCAACCTCTAATATCTTCAACTTTCAGCTGTTAACATCACAATTACAATGGCTGCAACATCTCATATCAGCAAAGGAAAAGATAGGGTCGGCTGAAATTGGCCCATATACATCTTGGGTTTGATAGACAGATACTATATATGATGTCTTTGAATCAAAATCATATTTGTGATGGCCAGCTGACTCTTCGCTTTTTTAAAACCTCTATATTAATTATGTCTCTTTTACTTGGTGCAACCAATGCATTATTGGGCTTCAATTAGGGATGGTAATTTTTTTCAAACCTGACGGGGACTCAGATTTTTTTTTCCGCACAGGGGTAAATCTCCATCCCGGGGATAAAACCTGACGGGGACTTGGTGCAACCAATGTCTCCGTCCCGATAAATCTCTGATCCCAATTACTTATACACATATGTGCAACCCATTGGTATTAGTTAGACATTAATATTGCTTTTAAAATTATCATTTTTGTTGTTTTGTAATTTGGACTTCTATTTAGTACTTGTATGTTTTTGTTGGATTATTGTTCTTTTTTTCTTTTTTTTGTATACTATATCATTTTCTCTATCTAGGAGTATATTTGTTTTTGATGAAAAATAAGTTTATTAATCTGTTTTGTATTTTTTGGAATAAAAATAGTTTTGATTATTAGTCTGTAGGAATTTGCTTTATTTTGCTATTCACTTAAGGTATTTATAAGGTTCCCCTTTTGATTACGGAAGTTGTATAGCAAATCTTTCATTGCTTTCCATTTTGCATACCATAGAATTGAAACTCCACTGGTGTAGTGCACTGTGTAAGTGATTCAAATTTTATAAAACTTAGCTTCTGATTAGAACTTTTCTGGTGAAATAAAACTGAAAGTCAGTTCTCGGTTTGGACTAGAAAAACAATTGTCAACTGGAGCGAGAAGGGGATTCTCGTCTTATCATCTTTTGTGATGTTCATAGTTTACCTGAGCCTGACAAAGCGTCTTAGCATTTCAGACCTTCAGTTGTGTTGAATAAATATGTTGTCAGTGGATTCATGGATGGTGAATCTTATTTTTATCCAAGTATTTGTTTTAGTTGTTTTTCTTGATCTCTACAAATTGGTGTGGTTGATTTTGAACTCAACCTCAGGACCTCTCGCTATACATCCTCCCCAGTTTACCAACCAGACCAATAAGACATAATTATAGACCAAGGAACAAAGAACATTAATTGCCAATAATCATACAAGTCAATTTAGTTATCCCCCAGGAAACCTTGTCAAAGACTGCCAGAAGACATGAAATCACAATTGATCAGATTACGTTCCAGGCTCATTCCATGAACAGACATCAGTCCATGCTTTGTTGGTTATCTGAATATTCATACAATTTCATAGCTAAATATCAAACTACTACTTATCCACGCCAAAACTCTTCTCATATATTGCCATTAGACAAGAAACTATGATTCATCAAATTACAATCCAGATTCGATCCATGAACACAGTGCTGTGTTGGTCCTTTGTCTATCTGATTACAATCCATCTGCTTGTCACCTTTAGTTGACATGGTTCGGCCTAGTGAAAGGCATCGACACTTTGCACGGATGTCACACAGGTGGCTTTGAAAGAAAAACACCAAGTGGTCATGGAATTCAGGGAGTAGTGCTATTATTCTTTCTCCGCCTTGATGCAATCTCTGCTGCCCAAGCTTTGCCAACATCAGTCGTATATTTCCCTGCAGAAGATGCAAAACAATTCAAAAAAGAGAGTAGAGATTTCTCTGACTTCAGTATACATCAAATAAATCCCTTAATTCCTTGTATATCACAGAGCTTTCAAATCAACCAGAGTACTCATTATTTTGTTTTACAACCACATAAAGACGCATGCATGTCACAGATCTCTATATTCCAAAATTGTCAGCCATACCGCTATATTGAGCCATAAACTGAATCAACCATGAGATCTGTTTAGAATCTACTGGCACGACACTTTGCTTATGCCTTAAGGTTCCAGATAGCATACCTCCGACACATAGCCACATAGTGGATAGCCGGCAATATGAACTTATGTCATTACAGATTTAGAATATATGATATCAGACGACCTCTAGGTTATGAAGAAATATATTACCAACTATAAGAAAAATGATAATTCACGTCCAACGGGGATGATTGGACTTGCGGGAGACCGGAGCGTGATAATTAAAGGATCGTCTTGACTTGTGGTTCGACACGATGAGACGGATTTTAGGATATAAATGAATCTAAGTGTTTTTGAGGAGGAGATGGTCTAGAACGTGCAGTAAGATATGCTGGATGGTTTCATGAACGGATACGTAGATCGTGTTGGACGACTTAGAGTTTATGATATACATCGATGGTTTAGAATGGGCTCGTTAGGAACTTGTGGCAAGTATCAGATGTAAAGTAACATGAAGTTTGAAACACATTTGAGTGGTCTGAGTAAAACACGTCTATAGAAAGACCATTCATTTCGATAATAGACTTGTAATAGTCAGCTTTGCTGTTGATGGTACATGCTTTGCAATCGCAATCAGTACCACAATCAGTAGCAGATTTAATAGACTCCTCACTGGATGAATCAGCTTCATAATCAGAATTGATCATGATCTTAAGCAGAGTCTTTTTCAACCCTTCGTCTTCGATCAAGGTATTGGGTATCGAGGCGAGGTTTTGAGCGTTTGCCTAGGAATGGATTTAGAGTTGGGTTTATATCTATAGGTGTATATATTTATGCGTGTTAGTATATGTGTTAGAGGGTTTATGCGGGATATATAGCTTAGGTTGAGGTATCGGATACCGAGGGTATCCCGGTATCTCAAGGAGGCAAGTTTGAGGGCAAGGTTCAAAAACTCGGTATCGGTATCGGTATCGGACAGTTTATATGAGTATCTGTATCGGCAGTATCGGCAGTATCGGCGGTATCGGATCGGAGTATCGGATTTTTGGGTATCGGCTGTATCGACAATATTTAAATAATAATTAATAAATTAGTAAAATTATAAAAAAAAAATTTACATATTTATGCATTATTTAAGTATTTTTTATGTTTTTTTATTATAATTGAATAAAACAATAGTCATCCTTGCTGAATGGTTTACCTGCGATATATAACTTTTCTTCCTTTACATGTTTTTAGTTACAATCTTACTATGTCATTATATTCATACTAATTAAATCTTGTATTGTTCTATAGGTTTCAATTTTGATGAATTAAGGCGCATAGAAGGGAGGCACACGAGATTAGAAGCAATGCAAATGGCCGGATGAGATCATGAGACAAGAGTCACAAGACCCATAATTATATTTGTCGAGGAGTCGAGATGTTTTTTTAAATTTCTGTACAAAAATAAATATTTAATATATTCAGAAATTTAGTTTTATGCTTAGTTATAAATTGTTACAATTTGATCCACTACACAAATTATTTTGTTTCATTATATACCGAAATAAAATTAGCTACAAGATTTACATGTTTAAATTTAAAAATACGACAAAAAATCACTTGGCGAGAAAAATTTATTGAAACTCTGGCATATCCCTTCATTTAAATTTCATGAATAATAATCTTTTTACAATAGGTACAAACTACATAAAGCATACAAATATGAAAATGAATACAAATACAAAAAAAAATTATAAATATATCACTAAAATGGTTCATAATTATCATAATCGTCCCGATATGGTTCTTGGTTAGAGACTGATATCTGTATTATGAAAAAAAATTGTCATGAGGCCATTAAATATTGAATGTTGTTCCGCCTTTGGAGTGTTGTATTGATAATAACTTATGGATGAACTATCATATGTATTGTTATAATTGTCTGAAGGAGTAGGTACATCATGATGACTAAAACACCACTTACCTCCGCGTACGACTTTTTGTGTCATTATGTTATTCTACAAATGTTATAAAAAATGTTACATACAATAATAAAAAAATTTACGTATAATTATATTATACTTATAAAAAATGTTACATGTAATAAAAAAAATTACATACAATAATAATAGTGCACTTATAGAAAATGGTACATATAAAAATAATCTCTCTCTCTCTCTCTCTCTCTCTCTCTCTCTCTCTCTCTATATATATATATATATATATATATATATATATATATATATATAGGAAAGTTATAAAAGATAACATATAAACAATAATAATAAATAATATATATATAAATATAGTGAACTAGTATAAATTATAATCCAGACACACACACGGTCACCTTAGTCTACTATCAGTGTTGTTAGTACATCATACATGTCAGATTTTCGGAGACAAATCCGCTAAAATAATATCATAAACAAATATACATCCGTCATATACACATAGTCTATCTAATCAAACATAGTCTTCTTATCCAACTGTCGATCTCCATGTCTTCACCTAATATGCACAACATTGTGTCAGGAACAAATATAAAATATGGATATAAAATGAGGACAATAGCATTTAGAATGTAATAGTAATCGATAGCGGTAATGTACGTGTCTCGTGCCCAAAGTTTCGTTGAAGTTGCTAACTATTCCCAAATCTATTCAAAATTTATTGGAATATTTATAAATAATCATTCCATATGAACACCATAAAAATTCTAATTTATTATATATTTTATGTTCTATTCTAAGTCCAACTTCCAATGGCTAAAAGCTCTGATATTTCATTAATTAAGGTCTTAATTTGTCACAAAAATCTTTAGCTCTTATATTTCATTAATTAAGGTCTTAATTTGTCAACAAAATCCATTTAACCATCAATCCCATCACTAAAACTAAAGCCCAGTTACTTTACCAAAAACAATTTGATAAAGAATTTCTGGTTTTATATAAATATATTTCATTTAGTCTTAAATATTGAAACTTTAGGCTAAAATCTCATAGCTGGCCCAATTTAATTGCACAAAAAATTTAGTAGAGAACCTATTCATTATTGAAGCCCGATCCAAAAATCTCATAGGTGTCTGAAGTTTCAATTTCATTTCAAAATTCAAAGCCAGCTGTTCACTATTCATTGCAATTACTCCCAAAATAAATCACTATTCATTGCATTCAATCCCAAAACAAACACTATTTACTCCATTCACTGTGACAGCAGGATATTTTATAAGGAAAGAGAGAATGCAGAGAGAGAAGCTCACCCCCCCCCCAAATTTTTGAGAACCGAGAGAGGAAAGAGAGGGAGAAAAGAGTGCGCTCACCTAATTCTGATCGGCTCCGTGAGGGAACCTCGACGATGGAGCTGCGGAGAAACGCCGGTTCTCGGAGGAGATCGGATCTGCTGGGCGTGGCGGTCCGGGAGGCGGTTGGCGTTGGAAACATCGTCGAGAACGGAAAGACGGAAACGGTTCAGTGATGGCACCGCTCGAGGCCGTGGAGTTGCCTGGTACTCCGGCTAGAGTTCGGAAAGGAAGTTTTACTGTTCTCCAGTGACGAGCACGACCACAAGCGGCGGAGGCAGAGCACAGGTAAGTTTCTATTTTTTTGCTTTGTTTTGAATGCAAAGATCCTATTTTTTGCTTCTGTTGTATTTTGGTAGCGGTCCGTATCGGTCCCGTATCGGCCGATACAGACCGATACAAACTTTTTGGTACCGGTATCGGTCGATACCGATCTTTTTTGTGAGTATCGTATCGGCATGGGCCAAAACCGATACGATACGGCCGATACGTATCGGTATCGGCCGATACGTATCGGTATCGGCCGATCCTTTAAACCTTGTTTGAGGGTTAACTGTAGCGCCCCGTTCTTCCGATGCGGAGATCGCGGCTAAGAAACACAAGACGGTATCGTTCGATCGGGATAGATTGAATTAAGAACTCGTCCTCGTTATGGATTTGTTTCTTCTGAATCGATTCCCATATTCAGTGGACTGCGCCCCAAGGATCGGCTTAGCGGCAGAGTCAGGAGGGACCTCTCCGCTGCTATCTTTTATTGCCTCGGTTTTCGATGTCGCTTGTTGCTTTCGTGCTTTGAGTTGGTTTTGGGATTTGCTTGTTTTCCTTGAACGGTTTCGATGGTTTTCATTGTTTTCGTTCATTGAACTGCACTTCAATTCCGAGATTGGAAAGAGAGGAAGAAGTATTAATCGAGCTGTTCGTGTGCAGGTGAACGAGCAGTAGGCGGCTTGCGAACGGAGTCGTGAAGCGCCTCTTTCCTTCTTCTTTCCAAAATCTAAGTGAGTGGCTACCAACCCGATTAGCTAGCTCTGCTTCCAGCCTCACTCCTCCGCCCCGATCAAACGATACCAAGTAATAATAAAAGAAACCAAGATAAAAGAGAATAGACTTGGTTATATGCTTGTCACGAACGAATACTTAAATTCATGCTTGTTCGCTTGGAATAATCATAAAATGTTGCTTGTCTTATGCAAATACATATTTCATACTCGTGTTGCCTGAAAGTGCATAAATGCTTAACAATTATGGATATGTCGTGTGCTCGTGTTGCCTCGAAGGCGTAACTGATTGTTTAAGTAACGTATTGTTCGATCATGGACAACTTGTGCACAAGGGTAAGTTCTGCGGACGGTCGCTGGGGCACTGGCACCGTTCCGGTCCGGGCGGAACTCGTGTGTAGTCATCGTGTGCTGGAGGGGATAACTTGCAACGCATCGTGTGCTTGTCATGTTCTGGTTGTATGCTATCCCTGTCCTTGACTATGTCCGTTATGGCACCACGCCAGTGATCATCGTGTATATTTTAACCTGTTGCATACTAACTTGTGTCTCTGTGGCAGGGAAGGCAAGGTAAGTATTGTGCAGGTAATTCGGACGGTCAGGTAAAATCCACCGAACGGTGGCACGTTCATTTCAGTAAATTCAATATGCTGCTTAACTGTAAATGAACTAAGGCAAGATAGAAACCAACCAAATATGCATGCTTCACTAAACAACGTGTTGATTGGTAAAGTCAGGCTAGCTCGCCTTCACCAGCATGTTTCGATATGCTGACCCTCGTTGAAACAGGTTCTCCGCACCAAGGCGAACCGAGCGAGGAGCCGAAGTCGTCTTCCCGATCCAGTCCAGCTGTTAGCGCGTCTTCACCGCGCCTCGAAGCCTTTTGAAGTCCGAAGCTGCAACTCTTCATACACAAATGCAGCTCCGTGGCAAGGCGATCCTCCAGCCTGGAGGTCTTTATCGTTTGAGTTTATAAAAGGATGTAATGTACAGGACTGCTATCTCATTTTGAGTCAACCCTTTTGTAAGCCGTTCGGCATATTAGCTGACTCGTTCAAGAGTTTGTAATAGATGTTCATTATCAATAAAGAGAACTTTTCTATGTTTCAAATCTGTGTTTCAATTATCTGCGTACTCTGAATATGTGCTTGCTATGCAAATCATTAAAAAGCCTTGTGCGGGCGCAACTCCAGGCCCGCACGGCGGTCACGACTCGGGGGACGCCTCGGGGCGTGACATAGTGGTATCAGAGCCCAGATTCAAAGTTCCTTAGACTTCGTGCTGGAAAAGTTCCTTTAACGATCAAATTCCTGTGCGAACTCTTGAACTCGCTAGGCCAAAATGAGATACGTTCATGCAATAAGTCCATAATACATTATGATCCTAATGTAATTTACCTTCTTTTGAAGGGATGGATCCAGCGCAATCTGCAGCGCAACCACCGATCGAAACACAAGAGAGCAGTTCAGGCAATTCGGGAAGCTCTCGGAGCCAAAGAGGCATGTCTCAAGTCGATCCGCTTGAGCGGTTAATGCAAATGTTAGAATCGCAACGACAACGAGACGATGCTCGCCAAGCTAAGCTCGAGAGTAATCTAGAGACCCGATTCTCAGTCCAACAAAAGCAGGTAGATGCCCTGCAACAAATTGTTCAGACTTTGGCTGCCAACCATTCCGCCGCAACAGCAGCGACTCCGGTGGAACAGCCCGTGCTTGAAGTGGAGACGCCTCAAATCCCAAGGCAGAGGGACGTGACTGCCTTCAACTTGGGCCATTTCAAGAAAGTCTGCAATACCCCGTTCAACGGGACTGAGGACCCAGTGGTAGCTCTAGATTGGCTAGCCGAGATCGAAGACCACTTCACTCTGCTAGAGGTCCCCGAAGATAGGCGCGTCGCCTGCGCGCAACTGCAGCTCCGCCTCGACGCACACGATTGGTGGGACGTGCATCGACGATCTCTCCAACTTGATCACGGAGAGGAGGCGATCTCGTGGACGACCTTTCGTGCCGCGTTCGAAGAGGAGTTTATACCGCCTCCAGTACAACGTAAGATGGAAAATGACTTCGTGCAACTGAGGCAAGGCAGGATGACAGTTAAGGAGTATTCCGCCGAGTTCAACCGACTCTCGAAGTTCGCTAGGGCCTATTTACCTGATGCAGCGAGTCGAGCCAGAAGGTTTGAAGGTGGACTACGCCCTGCCATCTATTCGCACGTAGTCAACAATCAGTACGGGACAATGCGTGAAGTCATGAATCACGCCCTATCTCTCGAACCACTCTATCCTCACGTTTCTATCGGCGCTGTGCATACATCCAGTCACAAACGCCAAAGCAACGAGGGAGGAAATACCGCTACAAAGCGCCCGAATAACGCTGGTCAGCAGGACGGGGATTGGAACAAAACTTGTCACTTCTGTAAGAGAAAAGGGCACCTTAAGAAGTACTGCCGTAATAGACTTGGATTATGCCTCGCTTGTGGCGATCCAGCCCATGCTATTTCCTCCTGTCCGAACCTTCATGGTCGTCGTCCTGAACAAAATAATCCCTAACGGTAAGTTCTACCCTAAGTTTCGGGACGAAACTTCCAATTAGTTGGGTAGGATGTAGCGCCCCGTTCTTCCGATGCGGAGATCGCGGCTAAGAAACACAAGACGGTATCGTTCGATCGGGATAGATTGAATTAAGAACTCGTCCTCGTTATGGATTTGTTTCTTCTGAATCGATTCCCATATTCAGTGGACTGCGCCCCAAGGATCGGCTTAGCGGCAGAGTCAGGAGGGACCTCTCCGCTGCTATCTTTTATTGCCTCGGTTTTCGATGTCGCTTGTTGCTTTCGTGCTTTGAGTTGGTTTTGGGATTTGCTTGTTTTCCTTGAACGGTTTCGATGGTTTTCATTGTTTTCGTTCATTGAACTGCACTTCAATTCCGAGATTGGAAAGAGAGGAAGAAGTATTAATCGAGCTGTTCGTGTGCAGGTGAACGAGCAGTAGGCGGCTTACGAACGGAGTCGTGAAGCGCCTCTTTCCTTCTTCTTTCCAAAATCTAAGTGAGTGGCTACCAACCCGATTAGCTAGCTCTGCTTCCAGCCTCACTCCTCCGCCCCGATCAAACGATACCAAGTAATAATAAAAGAAACCAAGATAAAAGAGAATAGACTTGGTTATATGCTTGTCACGAACGAATACTTAAATTCATGCTTGTTCGCTTGGAATAATCATAAAATGTTGCTTGTCTTATGCAAATACATATTTCATACTCGTGTTGCCTGAAAGTGCATAAATGCTTAACAATTATGGATATGTCGTGTGCTCGTGTTGCCTCGAAGGCGTAACTGATTGTTTAAGTAACGTATTGTTCGATCATGGACAACTTGTGCACAAGGGTAAGTTCTGCGGACGGTCGCTGGGGCACTGGCACCGTTCCGGTCCGGGCGGAACTCGTGTGTAGTCATCGTGTGCTGGAGGGGATAACTTGCAACGCATCGTGTGCTTGTCATGTTCTGGTTGTATGCTATCCCTGTCCTTGACTATGTCCGTTATGGCACCACGCCAGTGATCATCGTGTATATTTTAACCTGTTGCATACTAACTTGTGTCTCTGTGGCAGGGAAGGCAAGGTAAGTATTGTGCAGGTAATTCGGACGGTCAGGTAAAATCCACCGAACGGTGGCACGTTCATTTCAGTAAATTCAATATGCTGCTTAACTGTAAATGAACTAAGGCAAGATAGAAACCAACCAAATATGCATGCTTCACTAAACAACGTGTTGATTGGTAAAGTCAGGCTAGCTCGCCTTCACCAGCATGTTTCGATATGCTGACCCTCGTTGAAACAGGTTCTCCGCACCAAGGCGAACCGAGCGAGGAGCCGAAGTCGTCTTCCCGATCCAGTCCAGCTGTTAGCGCGTCTTCACCGCGCCTCGAAGCCTTTTGAAGTCCGAAGCTGCAACTCTTCATACACAAATGCAGCTCCGTGGCAAGGCGATCCTCCAGCCTGGAGGTCTTTATCGTTTGAGTTTATAAAAGGATGTAATGTACAGGACTGCTATCTCATTTTGAGTCAACCCTTTTGTAAGCCGTTCGGCATATTAGCTGACTCGTTCAAGAGTTTGTAATAGATGTTCATTATCAATAAAGAGAACTTTTCTATGTTTCAAATCTGTGTTTCAATTATCTGCGTACTCTGAATATGTGCTTGCTATGCAAATCATTAAAAAGCCTTGTGCGGGCGCAACTCCAGGCCCGCACGGCGGTCACGACTCGGGGGACGCCTCGGGGCGTGACATAGTGGTATCAGAGCCCAGATTCAAAGTTCCTTAGACTTCGTGCTGGAAAAGTTCCTTTAACGATCAAATTCCTGTGCGAACTCTTGAACTCGCTAGGCCAAAATGAGATACGTTCATGCAATAAGTCCATAATACATTATGATCCTAATGTAATTTACCTTCTTTTGAAGGGATGGATCCAGCGCAATCTGCAGCGCAACCACCGATCGAAACACAAGAGAGCAGTTCAGGCAATTCGGGAAGCTCTCGGAGCCAAAGAGGCATGTCTCAAGTCGATCCGCTTGAGCGGTTAATGCAAATGTTAGAATCGCAACGACAACGAGACGATGCTCGCCAAGCTAAGCTCGAGAGTAATCTAGAGACCCGATTCTCAGTCCAACAAAAGCAGGTAGATGCCCTGCAACAAATTGTTCAGACTTTGGCTGCCAACCATTCCGCCGCAACAGCAGCGACTCCGGTGGAACAGCCCGTGCTTGAAGTGGAGACGCCTCAAATCCCAAGGCAGAGGGACGTGACTGCCTTCAACTTGGGCCATTTCAAGAAAGTCTGCAATACCCCGTTCAACGGGACTGAGGACCCAGTGGTAGCTCTAGATTGGCTAGCCGAGATCGAAGACCACTTCACTCTGCTAGAGGTCCCCGAAGATAGGCGCGTCGCCTGCGCGCAACTGCAGCTCCGCCTCGACGCACACGATTGGTGGGACGTGCATCGACGATCTCTCCAACTTGATCACGGAGAGGAGGCGATCTCGTGGACGACCTTTCGTGCCGCGTTCGAAGAGGAGTTTATACCGCCTCCAGTACAACGTAAGATGGAAAATGACTTCGTGCAACTGAGGCAAGGCAGGATGACAGTTAAGGAGTATTCCGCCGAGTTCAACCGACTCTCGAAGTTCGCTAGGGCCTATTTACCTGATGCAGCGAGTCGAGCCAGAAGGTTTGAAGGTGGACTACGCCCTGCCATCTATTCGCACGTAGTCAACAATCAGTACGGGACAATGCGTGAAGTCATGAATCACGCCCTATCTCTCGAACCACTCTATCCTCACGTTTCTATCGGCGCTGTGCATACATCCAGTCACAAACGCCAAAGCAACGAGGGAGGAAATACCGCTACAAAGCGCCCGAATAACGCTGGTCAGCAGGACGGGGATTGGAACAAAACTTGTCACTTCTGTAAGAGAAAAGGGCACCTTAAGAAGTACTGCCGTAATAGACTTGGATTATGCCTCGCTTGTGGCGATCCAGCCCATGCTATTTCCTCCTGTCCGAACCTTCATGGTCGTCGTCCTGAACAAAATAATCCCTAACGGTAAGTTCTACCCTAAGTTTCGGGACGAAACTTCCAATTAGTTGGGTAGGATGTAGCGCCCCGTTCTTCCGATGCGGAGATCGCGGCTAAGAAACACAAGACGGTATCGTTCGATCGGGATAGATTGAATTAAGAACTCGTCCTCGTTATGGATTTGTTTCTTCTGAATCGATTCCCATATTCAGTGGACTGCGCCCCAAGGATCGGCTTAGCGGCAGAGTCAGGAGGGACCTCTCCGCTGCTATCTTTTATTGCCTCGGTTTTCGATGTCGCTTGTTGCTTTCGTGCTTTGAGTTGGTTTTGGGATTTGCTTGTTTTCCTTGAACGGTTTCGATGGTTTTCATTGTTTTCGTTCATTGAACTGCACTTCAATTCCGAGATTGGAAAGAGAGGAAGAAGTATTAATCGAGCTGTTCGTGTGCAGGTGAACGAGCAGTAGGCGGCTTGCGAACGGAGTCGTGAAGCGCCTCTTTCCTTCTTCTTTCCAAAATCTAAGTGAGTGGCTACCAACCCGATTAGCTAGCTCTGCTTCCAGCCTCACTCCTCCGCCCCGATCAAACGATACCAAGTAATAATAAAAGAAACCAAGATAAAAGAGAATAGACTTGGTTATATGCTTGTCACGAACGAATACTTAAATTCATGCTTGTTCGCTTGGAATAATCATAAAATGTTGCTTGTCTTATGCAAATACATATTTCATACTCGTGTTGCCTGAAAGTGCATAAATGCTTAACAATTATGGATATGTCGTGTGCTCGTGTTGCCTCGAAGGCGTAACTGATTGTTTAAGTAACGTATTGTTCGATCATGGACAACTTGTGCACAAGGGTAAGTTCTGCGGACGGTCGCTGGGGCACTGGCACCGTTCCGGTCCGGGCGGAACTCGTGTGTAGTCATCGTGTGCTGGAGGGGATAACTTGCAACGCATCGTGTGCTTGTCATGTTCTGGTTGTATGCTATCCCTGTCCTTGACTATGTCCGTTATGGCACCACGCCAGTGATCATCGTGTATATTTTAACCTGTTGCATACTAACTTGTGTCTCTGTGGCAGGGAAGGCAAGGTAAGTATTGTGCAGGTAATTCGGACGGTCAGGTAAAATCCACCGAACGGTGGCACGTTCATTTCAGTAAATTCAATATGCTGCTTAACTGTAAATGAACTAAGGCAAGATAGAAACCAACCAAATATGCATGCTTCACTAAACAACGTGTTGATTGGTAAAGTCAGGCTAGCTCGCCTTCACCAGCATGTTTCGATATGCTGACCCTCGTTGAAACAGGTTCTCCGCACCAAGGCGAACCGAGCGAGGAGCCGAAGTCGTCTTCCCGATCCAGTCCAGCTGTTAGCGCGTCTTCACCGCGCCTCGAAGCCTTTTGAAGTCCGAAGCTGCAACTCTTCATACACAAATGCAGCTCCGTGGCAAGGCGATCCTCCAGCCTGGAGGTCTTTATCGTTTGAGTTTATAAAAGGATGTAATGTACAGGACTGCTATCTCATTTTGAGTCAACCCTTTTGTAAGCCGTTCGGCATATTAGCTGACTCGTTCAAGAGTTTGTAATAGATGTTCATTATCAATAAAGAGAACTTTTCTATGTTTCAAATCTGTGTTTCAATTATCTGCGTACTCTGAATATGTGCTTGCTATGCAAATCATTAAAAAGCCTTGTGCGGGCGCAACTCCAGGCCCGCACGGCGGTCACGACTCGGGGGACGCCTCGGGGCGTGACATTAACTAGCTTAATGAGCTAGTTTTGACCTAGAATTTTAGGGGCACCCTCGTTTGACCTAGCGTTGACCATAATTGCCCCTGTTGGCCGTAAAAGTCAACGTTTGACCTAGTTTTGACCCAGAGTTGACTTTTCGGACCCCAAGTTGACTTTTTGACCCAAATTTTACCGATTTGACCCGTTCGACCTAGAATAACCCTAGAAGCTTATTTTTAGTTATTTTATATCAGTTTAACTCATTAGAACCCCGTTTAACTTTACTTTTCGTAATAGGTTCTTGCGACGCCAGTCCGGATCTCGATCCTCACCAGTTGCTCAGGACGTCAGGCGAGTACCTACCTCTGATTGTTTATATTTCACGATAGCGTATATATCACATGTTCTATAACTGTAATACTTGATTCTGACACATTGTTTCACGAGCTGGTACTAGTTGGATCCCGTCATGAGATGTTATCTCCCTTACCGTGTTCAGCGGGTACTCTATCACGTGTATTTCGTCATGTGCTTTGGGTATTGATTCTCATGTGCTATCATGTGCTTCGTGTGCTCTCGCATTCATGTGCGCGAGTTATTTATCATGTTCGTAGCGTGTCGTGGTTGGATCCAAGAGTATTAGTGGGGGAGGAGAGTAGAAGTTAGTTATGTGATCAAAGCCAAACAGTATTCATGTGTATGTCGGTTATGCAACTCACGCATAACAGAGTTATCGTAGATTATTCATATGCAACCTAAGCCGATCACATAACGAACTTGTGCTCAAGGCACTTAGCTAATACTCCTATTTTCTCACATGCAGTTACTTCTCTACTACTTGTATTGTTTCTCAGTTTTACATTGCAGTTACTTTATCTGTTCCACCATGTATTTACTTTCCTGTGCATCTTGTATTCTTTTCTATTGCTAGTCATATACACCTTACCATGTATTTGGAGTTGCTTTCAGAGTTATGTACTTCGCTCCAGTCCTGACTGGGCATATTTTTTCCAGAGGATCCTGAGGATTTTTGCCCGACCTTCTACGGGCCAGGTGTCGAGGAGTATTGCGACCCTGATTTTGAGGAGGAGCTTGTCCCAGCCGAGGAGACGCCGCTAGCGCCTTAGTTTAGCTAGGTGGGTTTCACTGGGTTGCTCCCAGTTGGTGTTTTGGATGACTGTATTTATTATTTGGTTGCTTCTGTGAGATGTTGTAGACTTATAGACGGGCTGTATATTTGGATATTGTACTGCTCTCTTTGGTTCTTGTTTCTTGTTTCTTTGTTGAATATGGGGTCACAGAGGTTTAATTATTTGTTTAGCCCTCTGTTATCGATTTTGTCAAACTCGGAGAATTAATAAGAAAAAGTCAAGAGTTTTTTTTAAAAAAAGTCATAAATATTTTTTATTTGTCCTATAAAATATTATGATATTTTTTTTTTAATTTTTTTTTCTTTCAACCTGTTGTTTTGTCTTCCTAGCTTTCAACATGTTATCGTCCAGTTGCGTCGTCTCTTTTCGTTTTCTCTTATTACTCATCATTGAAAATTATAAGAAAAAAAATCGACGACTATGTTTTTTATCCATATGTTGAGTTGATAACCACATATATTTGGCTTACTTCTAAATGGTAGAAGCCTACAAATGCTCATGTTATTTAATTTTATTGTTTTGGTTATAGTTATTTTCTTTATATATGTATCAGACTTGTGAAGATATTTTGACATATTTTAAATAATAACTCAAAAAATTTATCGTAGCGAAACTATATTTGAATAAATTAGTCAAAACGAAACAAGTTTTGATAAATTACAAGAGACGAAACGTTCCGCCAACTAGGTTGGCGAAAAACTGACGGAAAACTGGATGAGGGAGATTTCCGCCAACTAAGTTGGCGAAAAACCTAGATGGGGGAAGATTTGCGAAAAATGGACATGTCACATTTCAGTGGATTAGTCCTAAAAGTGTACCCTCATCTCATTCTTGATTGAAGGTAGTTATGAATTCAAATAATTCCAGTTGCTACTTACCTCGTATATATTGCATTGCAGAATACATCAATTTCATTTAGCTACACTCATGCAAAACATGATCCTTGTTTGCCTAATATGCCGAGCCGAAAAGCATTGTTAATGTTACAGTCATGCTACAATATATTCCGACAACTTCAGAGCTAACATATGCTCTACTAAGAATTGATTGCAGCCTATGACTCTAATATATCCATATATTGACAGCCTACAATCTATGAAGCACAGAAGCTTGTAATGAAGTTAGATGTTCTGTCCATTTTCTGCCATTCAAACCGCGCTGCCCATTTTCCGCCCATGCCCATGTCCATCAACTAATTTCGCCAACCTAGTTGACGGAATACATTTCGTCTCTAAACTTAGTTTGCAAAATATATGTTAAAACTCAATCAAATCTAATTTTATGCAATATGTAATAAGAATATTTTGATAACTATAGTATTTTTATTAATCCTCCTCTCATTCAAAACCTCACATCCAAGCAAACCTCACATCCAAACAAGAGTTATTAAACACATCCCACTTAGCTCTTCCTCCAATCCAAGAAAGGTTATATGTATTGACTCTCCCCCACTTAACTGTGCTTCTTTTTTTCCTGTCAATCCAAGCAGACTGAATGTCCACAAGCATAGATACCAATTAAGTAGATACTATGTATTTACCTGTCATACATAAGTGATTATCATAGTTTATCTCTACTTGCAGAAATTGTGCAAGATATCAAGCTTTGCAAACATAGTTCTACGGAACATTTTAAATTTACTAAAGAAAAGAAAAAGAAAAAAAGGAACATACTTGCCTTTGCAAACATTTAATGGATGCGTTTCTATTACTCATCAGTGAAGTGCAATTCTCATGGCAAAGAAATCATAGAAATGACTAAAGCAATAACTTCAAACATTTTAATTGCCAAAATCTAGGGCATCTAAGTTCTCCAGCTGGGTAGTGTGAAGGGTCAACATGTATCCAGCCTTGAGAGTCTGGTTCCAATACTCGAACCACATTAACATCAATTAGAAACATCAAGAGACATAAAATAAAAACTCGACCCTACTAACTGATAAAGCAATCTTCAAGATGCAAGGTACAAGTTCTAGTTGCAAAAAGAAACTAAAATAAAGTAAGAGGAATAGATGAAAATGATGAATGAATGACATAATTGATTCACATCCATGCAACGTATGCCTGCCCTGAAGAGCTAGTTTTACCACCTAAGAAATTTGAAAAGGTAATGACTCTCAACCATCATGCCCAGCATGCCAACCCTGAAGAAACACAGGTATCCAGTGAAGCAGTGACTCTCAACCACCCAAAGAAAGGAGGATATGATACATTTGAAAATGTAAAGATAAAATACCCAATACATCCATTACTGAAGAGAAGACATTACACCTGGTCCTGGGAACAAATTGGAGGACATTAGATCCTGTGAAGACATTCAAACTGGTTCCTAGGACATTTTGATAGGAGCAGAATAGGGAGACTTAACAAGATTGGTAAATCAAGTTCATCACTAAATAAAGAGCTTCTGAGGAATGTAATTATACATTAAGCATAAGATATTCTAGACGGCATACAAATATTCCATAAAGTTAACAAAGATATCTTAGTCACAAAGTCTTTCTGAGGTCCTATGCAAATACACTTGCATTTACAATTATCAAACACTTGTGCCATTTTCTATAGAACTTAACAAAGTAATCACTATAGAGAGAAGTAGAGCCATCCCAGAAGAAAAACAAAATTGAGTAATATCAAACTTCTAAAAAGTGACAGATATGTCTAATGGTTAGCGACTCAGGAAGAGAGATTAGCATCACCCAGGCCTTACCATTAGAACTGGGGAGGACATGGAGCATTAAAAGCTTAATAAAAGAAATGATAGTTTTTATGATTGAATGTAAACCTTATACCAACACCCTCTAAGCTGATGCCAAATTCCTAGCAAAGGTTGCTACAAGGAAAAGAGTGCCTTGCCATATAACATACAAGGCCAATCGGCACTTAGATAGACCTACCTTCTCCATTATGTAGTTTATGCTTATGAAACCAAGGAACAGCCTCCAAAGATGCATTATGCATAGACTAGAAAATTGTGGAACTCCCAATACACTCGGCTTCGACACTTTAGAGAAACATTTTACCAAGGAATTTTACAAATTTCCACAAAACCAAGAACATTTGGTTATAAAAGAAAATTAAAATGGATACCTTTAATAGTCGTACTATATCGAGCAAGAAACAGGCATATATAAACTTCACTTGATGGATTACCCTGTAAAAGAATAAAGTACATGGAGAAGCGCCTATTTGTTGCTTCTACTTATTTTCTCAATTAACCAAATTTTGGCATCAGTTATGGTGAAATCGTTGATGGAAATTAGATCTCACAGCATCATTACTTACACCCCTTGACGGACAGGAACCACCTCTAATATCTCTGCTTATCTTTTGAAATCCTAAATTAGAATTTCCATGCCTAATGTTTCCTCTGAATTCCTGAGCAATTCTTTGGTTGGGATAGGGCGGCAAACTTCTTTGAAATCTCCCGTCATTCCACTTCTCTTGATGCGGAAACCTTCTTGCAGGCCCATTGGAAGGCCACTTCAATCTTCCATAAAGCCGAGATTTCCTATAGCATGATTCAGACATATGATCTGGCTCGTCTGATGTACTAGGAGTTGTCTTTCCAGAGGAGGAACCCTTATGATTTTGTTCCCTTTCTTGACTGGGATGTGGGTATGATGGAAGAGGAGGGAAAGGATGAAAAGGCATGGTAGGTGCAACTGACCAAAGTACACTACTGTTGCTGCCTCCTTCAGTTTCAAGAGTTCCCAACTCCATGAGAGAAACTGGAATGCCAAATGATACAGGCAAATCTGAGAGGTATCTTTCCTGCAGATGACCAGTAACCACTTCTTCTGAAGCCACTGAAATTTCAAAAGGCATCTTGGAGGGGTGCTGTTTCTGAGGGGACCCCAATCCAGAAGATGCTTCAAAGCTGACATGCTGCTGCAAATTCCCAAATCCAGGAGGCAGTTCGACGTTGACAGTCTGCTGCTGGGACCCAAATCCAGGAGGTTTTTCAACATTGGCATTCTGATGCATTAAATTACTAGCGCTAGCAACTTCATCACAGGAGCTATTGCCCTCTCCATGGGCCCCAGATGTTTCCTTTGAGACCTGAAGTTGAGAAGTTTTTTCTTGTTGCACAGAACTGAGCTTCATACACTTCACACCAGCTACAGCAATGTTATCAACAGATCGCAAAAATTGTGGATCTAGACTCGTGATATCTAGTGGTGGGCCCCACCTACTTTTACGTTTGTGTGTTCTTGTTGCACCTGTTGAACTGTTATCTGGCACATGTGCAGAATTAGGCACTCCCAGACCAAGTGAAGAGGGTTCTCCAGGGACATCCCGTTCAACAGAAGATGCTGGCATATGGGATGAGGTACTAATTGGATCCATCTCTCTTGCTCCCTGATCATGCCAGTATTTGAGTTTTGATGATGACTGAAACCAACTGCGACAGGAATTTTCAGGATCCAACCGGCATCCATCTCTATCTGAATGTCCAACCTTTTTGATGGTACGTGGAATCCATTTATCTCGGAAATTACGTGCAATTTGTTGGACCTGAAAAGCAAATGATGAAGTGAAGTAGTTTCAAATACAATTATAAATCAAGAAAGTTTACACTTAGATTCTATTAAGCATGTACAGAATAATCTACATACATAATACAACATTAGTGAAAAGGGTTTTTTTGCATGTAAGTCCCTTGAATCTGTTATATTTTTATGCAAGTCCCCTAAATCTTATTAATTGCTTAAAAGTCCCTTAAATCAAAGAAAAATAGAGTTATGAATCCCTGTTTGTCTCATTCAGTCAAAAATTAACCTAACCCTCTAGTTAATTGTGTAAAAGACAATACTATCCCCATCTTCCTCCTATCTACAATTTGTAAATTTGAATTTTTTTCTTTCTTTCAAGTTCATAAGCTCCATAATAGAATTCTTGCTTACAAATTAGGAATTTGGAGAATGTGTTCCTCAAAATTTAAAAGGCGGATTTTCTTGTTTACATACTTATGCTCCACAATAGTTTTTTTTTGCTTCCAAATGGGATTTTATGTGAATGGATTCTTCCAAAATTAAGATGTCGGTTTTGTGCTTACAAATATTATGATTATGATCCAACCTTCATGTTTGATGTCTCTACAAGAGAAGGAGAATGAGATTCTATAGATGTTTTTCTTTTATTTTCAAGTACTGTTTTTGGATTTAATTAACTCTTGGCGGAAAAACTAGGTTAAAATAATCAAAAGGAAGGAGAATGAGGAAGATGGGGGTATAAATGTCAAAAAAAATGAAACATATACTAATTTTGACAGAATGTTCCATTTTGTGACGAGTTAAGATAACTAGAGGGACTCGTAACTCCAATTTCTGTGATTTGAGGGAGTTTTAAGCAATTCATAATATTTTGGCGACTTACCTAAATATACAGTAGATTTAAGGGACTTATATGCAGAAAGCCCATGTGAAAATTAGTTAGAAGTCTCATCGGCTTGAAAGTTTAGGCACCACAACTTATTTTCTTCAATTGTAGCTGTTTATTATTGTTGTAGTTTCAGTATTGAAGGGGAGGCTCCATTTTAATCTCTTTTACAATTTTTCCCTAAGAACTGAAAGCGCCAGTGGCATGGGTGGGAGCACGGGGTAACACTCAAGGAAGATGGGAATATGGGAGTCCTCAAAAGTTCAAAAAGTTAATGACGTCTAATAAACTAAACCTATTACTCGTTGCATGTTACAAAGTACAGAGTTTGCACATTGCCACTTTCTAGTGTCTGATAAATGTGAAGATGTCTAGAACAAAATGAAGTAAGAAGCTATTAGTCCAATGATTACTTTGAGTATTTTGATTATGGTTAATTGGTAAGTTTCTTGATATGAAATCACTAATTGTATATCTTTATCAAGGCAATTCTCTTTATTCACACATCATTGAGATCCTTATTTAGTAAAGGATACATGTACTCTTATCACCCACACTTGTATTTCACGATATCTTTATTAGTGTCATATATATGATACAAATATGCATATTGCTTTACATGCCTAACTTTATTTTGTAGGAAGATCAAGTCAGGTAATCTGAAGTAAGATTTGTCATGGACATATGCATATGTAATGACGAAATGATATGAAGACATCTATTCGTAAAAGACGAAAATCCAAGAAGATACGAGAGCTTTGATCAAAAGCTATAACACTAACAAAGACGAACAACATGAAGAGTCAAGGGAACGCACATAAAGAAACCAAGATTATTGGAGAAAAGATCAAGATATTCTAGTCATATTGTATTTTTTTCCCCTCCAATATAGTGTTATATGTGTTACCCTAGGTAAAGAATGTTAACTCATGTATGTAAATGCAATTGATATCTAAAACTTAGCCTTAGGGTAACGCCATAAAACATACAAGTCTTGCATGCATTCTAGTTAATATAGTTCTCAAGTTAGGAATTAGACTTTATTTTTAAATATCAAATAACTTCTAAACTTGCACTCACTTTCAACCCGACGGCCCTTCACTATTTCAATCATATCCAGAGGTTTAGACATTATTTTTACTTGTAACTTAGTTTTTTGAAAACAAGACTTCCATACCTAAAAGTCATATGTTCACAAGTTTTCCAAAATATGTCTCAACTTTTTCAAAATAAACACAAGACTGCAAATGTCTGTAGAATACTCTCTACAGTCCTGTCAAACAACATGTCTCTTTGAGCGATATTTTGAGCTATAGACATTATATTGACTTGCAAAATAGCTTTTTGAAAGCTAGATTTAAAACATTTCTATCATGTATAACACTTTGGGCGAATGCAAACTGGAACATGTTCAAAATCATGCATCTTTACCATGCAGTTTTTCTGCAAAAAAAAGGACAATACCGATGGCATACTAACGGTATGCCGCCAATTTACTTAAAAACACAATTTCCTTCCAGCAAGTGTTTGATTTGGCATGTGAGCTCTAAACGGCATACCGCGGACATTGACGTCGGTATACCTTTTTGTGTTTTGCCAGCATTTAACAATGCAACGGCTATAAATATAGTCGTTACTATACATAAGGCAAATCGACGCTATGTAAGAGTTGACGTATCTACACAAGGTTTTAAATCTAGCTTTCAAAAAAGCTATTTTATGGCTTGTGTAGATACGTCAATTCTTAGATACGTCAACTCTTCGATACGGCTATTATTTGTGTCTCAGTTACGATAGGTTTGTTAGGTTCTACTAATGGATACTCTAACGATATAGTCGACTCAGGGTTGAACTTATGTAGATACGTCAACTCTTATAGGTTCGTTAAATTCGACTAATGGACACTCTAAGGATATGGTTGGCTCCGGGTTAAACTCTATTTGTGTATCAATTCTAGTCTCTTCTCTAACACCATGATTGCCAAATATAGCTTTTTAAAAGTTTATCACGTACAGAATCGGCAAGATTCATAAATGTTAAATGAACTCTACATCATCCATATTTTAGTTTTAATTGCTCCCTAGGTCTTTACCACAGATAAAAAAAAATATTCTTTACCTATAAATCTTATACCAATTTCACACGAGACGAAGACCCGACGAAAATAGGATTAGTATGAAAATTAGAAATATAGGGAAGAATTAAACACATAAGCATTAAATGATAATGTGAACAATTAACTACCATCAATTTATAACAAAAATTATGATAAAAATGCAAAATATAACAATCGATTATAATTAATAAAAAACCAAAGTTTGAAAACGTGCAGGTTGCGTTGGATCTTGATTACATGACTTTTGTATTCGAGACCGAATCATGTCGACGTCGGAGGCAGATAAGAAGAAGCGGAAAAGACAAGACACGAAAGATCAACTTTAGGGTTTTTGGCATCACACCATACAAACTCAAAATAGATTTATCGTTCTTCAATGAATAATTTATGAACTTACAAACTATTTATATACTCTCAAAAAATAAAAAGAAGATAAAGTCAATCTGTAAAGACTTATCCCTAAGATAACTTAAATCATAATTGATAAAACAGATAAAAATAATCTCTATCTAAAGTAACAAAAAATAACTCAAATATAACAAAAATTCTAAATCGGCTTCCTATCAAACAGCATATCAAGCCACCCTTGCTCATTTACCATTGCACCGAGATGGAAAAAAAATAACACATTGCTACAAGTGATTTCCAACATGTATTTTGAAAGAATTCATTTCATAAAAACCAGACAAAGTTTTAATGTGGCTATCACCTACAATAACCACCCCCAAAACTCCCCTCTTCGTTTATCTGGGCTCCAGAGTTGCATGAAATATAAGACAGTAATATGGTTGGAGTTATATAACTACTTCACATACAAGTATTTCTTCTAAGGAATAAGGAAGCACAGTAATCTTTGAACATAGTTAAACAAGAGAAGAGAGAGGTACATAACCTATAATTAACAAAGGTCAAGAACTGCAAGAATCAGTAGTGACCAAAATACTAAGGGGCATAGCTTACAGATAACAACAGCAAAAGGAAAGAGAAACTACAAAAACTACACTACAGTACCAGATAAAAGATTGACTCACCTTCACGTCGTTATGCCTGGCCAAGCTTAATATTGACTCCTTGAAACTACATTGAGAGATCAAGAGGAAAAAATAACACATTGAGCATCAAAACTGAAACAGGTCTAGAGCTGAAGATGGATCTTACAGAGAACATACAAAGTAGTTATCTTATAAAGCATAATTATCTAGGATGTTATGCCATTAGATTGATGGTCCAAAATGCTGAAATTTCAGTTCATAGATATCTAGATGAATGTAGGACAAGATGACTAAGGATTTATTCAGGATATGAAAAAAAAATCAGTCTCATGAGCCTCATTCCAAGTAAAATCGATAAAGTACAGTTTGTTCCACTACATCTACACTTCAGTTATAATTAAAAAATCGTGATTTATTATAAATCTATTCATTTCTATAAGAACAGAGCATATACCTGGAGTCCTGGACAACCTTTCTTAAGCATTTATACATCAAATAGTGTTATCAAATTGATTCCATTCAACTGGTATATCTTGTGAGACTTATAACAAGGCCACCCTAACCTACCCACTCTAAGTCTGCAAAATACCATCAGCATGGAGATGTTCACCCACTAGTGATAAGAATACAGCAATATAAATGAAATGTCTAATTTATATTACTAGTCATTCAATCGAACACACAGATGAATTCTCAAATCATAATAAATCACTCAAGTGTCATTCCAACTTTTTTACTTCATTATATGAAATGACTTGACAAGTTAAGAGTAGGGAGCACACACACACACACCCATATATATGATCTTTACGGTACTCAACACATCATCAGTTCTCCACATACATTCACTTGCTGACCCATCTAAAGGAAAAACAAAGAGCGCCCTCAATAGCAACACCCTAGCATTTTGCTAAAGAAATGGTATATGCATTTGCAATTTTTCAAGCAGTACTAATTCAGAATATATCCAAAATTTACATTAACTGCAAATTGTTGATGGAGAACACTTTAAAGTGACATACTTTCTCACAAAAGCTGCACAGTTCCCATATATACCTTTTTGGCATCTGCTAAAGGTACTTGCTAAGAAAAATTCAAGCATTTACAAAACTCGACTCTGCATTAGTGATTAAAAATGCCAACCAAACCACATTCACAATAATAAAAAAAATTATCCATCAGCATCAAGTAGTACTTATAAAGCAAAGAAAAGGTCTAATAAACAAAGATGGAGAAGGATCATATATTGTGATTTCTAACCTTTCCATTCCACTGCAAGGAGGATCTCTATTGATTTGGTCAGGTGTAAGGATTCCTTTTAGGGCAATAAACTCTAACACCTGCATGAAAAAATAATAATGATAATGTGTTTTCAGGAGGGAATTAAACTTTAAGAAACAGAGAGACAAACAAATTACAAAAGAGAAAAGATGACCTCCAAGATTGAAAACAAGAATTATTCAGCCAAATTAAAGGTTCAAAAGTTGGAAAACCCCCTTTTTCTTTTTTGTTCTATTACGGGTCCTGTCCTCATCTACAAATATCCAAATTTTAGAGAATACTAAAGATTCGAGCCATAGAATTTCTCAATTCTAACACAAGGTACTTATTAGAATGATTTTGCCGTATTCAGAATAATACCTTTTTTATTTCTTCTCTCCGAAGTGCCATAACCAAATTGGAGAGGAAAAAGGTGCCCGAAGGCGAACAAGCCCACTCCGCGGTGACCGTTAGGCGCCGGATATTGATACAATTCATTTCATTCTACTTTGAAATATTTCAGTAGATTTAGCTTTGCTTTGTTTATCCTTTAGTTCAGTCTTAATTTCCCGCGGAGTGGACTTGTTCGCCTTTGGACGCCTTTCGCCAACAAAGAAGTCATTATTGACTTGACGATTGACCATTCCTTCCCTACCGAGCCGTCCGAATTCATAAGATCTGATCTCCCAGTCGAAAAAAAAGTTGAAAAAGAAACGTGAAATTTCTTATTTTGACGGTCCAGCTTTAATAACTCCTTTGATCCGAGACCATTAGTAATTTCTTCCAGCAACATCGAGTAACAAAGGATAAATATCTTTGATGTAGTAATTGTTTTAGGAAGCACTCTATCCAAGGAAGATATGAAGAAAGACGGTACCCTTTTTTAGAATACAAGATTTCGAATTTGATTGACCATGGCCAGACAAAGAGCGTCTCATCTTTCTTTGGCTATACTTGTAGTCAGCCATGTTGGCTCCACATTCAACCATTTTTCTATTTATGACTAAAAAAAAATACTCATAAGTCGCCCCCTTTCCTATTCCGCACGTATGGCTATGGCTGCTGCAAACAGACTTTCTGCAATTGTTGCCGAAATGGGGCAACTGCAAAATGAAATTCAAGAGCGCTCATACCAAATCCCATCAATCGAATCACTTTTTTGAGAAATACGAGACATTTAAGTCGTGCAAGTAAAGAAAAAGAGTGAACTTAGGTTGACGGTGGAACCCCTCTTTTTAGGGGGTAGAAGACAGATAAAAGATAAGTAGAATTTTCCATGATTTGGATTAACAGGCCTAAGACAAAAAACTGGTTTAGGAGCCCTCCCTCAAGTCAAGCAGAGGGAGGTTAGTCGATAAGGAGAGGATCCGGGTTAGCTTGAATGAGATCACAGAGCGGTCGGCGGCGGGTATTGAAGTCAGAGAAGTGAACGAAAAACTTACTATGTTCCAGGGCACCCTTTAAAAAAGACTCCCACTCCTAAACACGAACCAAGCGAAGAAAGAGAAGAAGGGCGTGCCTAACGTCTTATAAAAGACGGTTCCTTTACCAGCTCGAGGCAAATCTCTCCAAGTAGGATTCGAACCTACGACCAATCAGTTAACAGCCGACCGCTTTACCACTGAGCTACTGAGGAACAACGGGAGATTCGACCTCATAGAGTTTCTTTCGGCTACTGGACTCTCGCCACTAGGGTGCGGCACTCCACCGCTTCGCCTAGCAGCACGATGCTTGTATTGCTCTCCCACAACCCCGTTTTCATGGTTTAGGCTGCTCCATTTCGCTTAATTTGAATGAAACTATTATTAGTTCTTATCAATGATTGAAGAAATAAAAGAGATTCAAACTTTAAGTCTTAAATTAAATGCGCTCCGTGGGCTTAGTGCATTGTGTTACGAGACAAATGAAACAAAGATCATTAGATTTCAATTGAAAAGAATTTTTAGTCCGTCACGAATCAAAAGTCGTCAAATTGATCTTCGCTACTTTGTAATCAAGTTGGGGTTGTGTTCCCAATTAGACCAGGTCGCCACGAGTGGGACTCCGGCCATAACATAATTGACAAATCCAAGATGTATTCCTGCAAGTAAAGGGGGTTCGAATATATATTGGTTGTGCTCGAAAGGTTTTGAATTGGACGTTGCAGGTTCTAAAAATGAGATCACCTATGAATGACATCACATGTATATGCTGTAAAATCTTTCAACCAATGCATATTTACTTAAGTATGTAATCTGTTGGGAGTTTATGAAAGATAAGGAGTTGAAGTTAATATAAACAGTTCAAATGGTCCGAGTTATCATGGGATGAGAAATTGAGATAGATTAGCGGCGTATGAGAAAACAACAGGCTAGATGAGCTTTCTCATGAGAGGTTGGAGATGGATTCAGTTGAGGACATAATGAAGGAAACTCATTTTAGATGGTTTGGACATGAGCAATAGAGATTGCAGAACTTGCTAGCTAGTATCAATAAAATCTGTAATTGAATCTGCTATTAGAGGAAGGAGACCAAATTGATGCTGGATTCAAATCTGTTAAAAAGAGGATATTGAGTCTTTGCTACTGTAACTAAATAGACGGTCCTTGCTAAAACTGAATGGTGGTGGAAATAGAC
Source organism: Iris macrosiphon (assembly GCA_036927795.1). Taxonomy (NCBI): domain Eukaryota; kingdom Viridiplantae; phylum Streptophyta; class Magnoliopsida; order Asparagales; family Iridaceae; genus Iris; species Iris macrosiphon. The sequence continues at coordinate 176,451,908 of JAYESA010000001.1, forward strand.
TCGACACACACACACACACATATATATAAAGTTATCTTGCAGCAGATATAATCTGAGCTCAAATCCTACAGACACAAATTAGATATCTTACACTTCAAATGGAACTATCATGAACTAAATCATTTGAAATGTCTACAAACTAAGAACCAAGTAATTTGGCGATATTTAATTTAATTTTTCAAGCAACCAGCCAAATACTAGACAATTTACAATAGCAAGCGTGAGATTGACAGTGTGCAGAATGATCATAATCAAGTAAAATTTTGTGTGCATGATGTTTTTCAACATGTAGACCATTATAACAAGGTTGGATTCTCAATATAAATTTTCAAACTATGGATGACTTTAATTGAAAATTTTCAACCATTCTTGTGCAACAGAGTGGATAAGAGTTTAGATACAGTAATATGTTCTTCCAACTCATGGGATTTGATTTCAAACTATGTTGCACGGACACAGGAAGATGGCGTCTGTATCAGTATCGTCTGTATCAATATCAATATATATATATATATATATATATATATATGGAGAGAGAGAGAGAAAGTTACGTGTATCAAATTTGACATCAAATGGAATTTAAATTGGTTTATGTGGAAAAACTTTGTAAAAAACATGAGATAATATATGCATACTTCAGTAAACTTACTAGATAAGTAGATCCATTTTCTTTAGTGCCGTATGTTTCTTCTATTTTCTCAACGAGCGTCTCTTATCTTATGAACCTATAAACTCAAGGTTCAAAAGGTCGGCTCAGTAACGGATTTGGACCCCTCCTATGAGTATAGGTTTCAGCAGTATTGGTAGGTTTTAAGTAGGTTTGAATCGGTTGGTTCGGTAGTTTTGGCGGTAGTCTTAAAGCCCAATCTAAAATTGCACAAACTAATTGGTTTCAGCCAAAACTTAAAACTCAGTGTATTTATCAACCATAAAACGATAGTAATGTGCTCCTTAGTCATATCCTGTTACTCTCTTTAGTCGTTTCACCCATTTAGAATAACTAAATATAGATATAGGCATATGCCCTCTTTGCCTGTCTGAAAAATGACAAGTGGCCTCCCTCTTTGATTCACAACAACAACAACAAAGGCTTTATCCCAAAAAAATTGGGTGGCTATTTGAACCCTTTTATTTTATTCCGCTTTATTAACGGCCACATTATTATAACAAAAGTTGTATCCTTCTTTAAAGCGTTGATCCAAGTTCATTTAGGCCTAACCCTACTATCTTATGGCCTACTTAAACTAATATCTTATGGCTCCTCCAAACATGGATTTATACTTTAAAGATCCAATGAAGCTATATAGTATGTTCTTATATGATGTAAGACCATATAATCTGAGTCTAAGTAATTTCCTATAGCTTATAATTTATCAAAACTATAAATACATATTTATATTGTATGGTTGATTTCTCAAGAAAATATACTGTTTGATTGACAATAATTAATTCTTTCGTGGAACATGCATCGCACAGTACTATGCATGTCAATATGTGTGTTGTACAAATGTCCAAAAACACAATCATGAACTAAATATCATTTTTCACATATAAATACATAATTTTAGGTTCCAGCCATTTGTTTCATTCTGTATAATCTTTTTAACAGCAAAGTTCTGTTACTTTAAGAATATATGAACATTATGTAAAAAGATGTATTCTTCTTGCCTCCAACCAGGAGCAGACCCAGTATAGGCTGAGGGGGAGCAGCCACTCCCCCTGAGCTTTGGGATACAGTG